>OY757251.1:8666614-9123228 GCA_963584085.1 Pyrausta aurata
ATTTTAAAGGAACGAAAGATTTTATGCAAGTCTTTTGTTTATCGATGTGGTAATTGGACCTTATCAAAGATTTAATGGGATTATAAAATTCATAGGTTTCTTCCAAATATGTATTAGGACAATACGTTAACATAATAATACATATTGATGACATATTTTGTTACTCCTATAATTTATATCACGTGCCTGATATACCTAATTGGAGTATTAAAAAAAAATAGGTACCTAAGTAGTTGAGTGTTACTTACTCCAAACCAAGGGATCATCATCAAGTCCCATACTAGGATTTGACAGTAATTGTATTGTGTACCTAAAAGTGCTTCTGTCATTATTTTGATTATATTTTTGGTTTTATCAATTTTACCACGTGCATGGTCTATAAATAGTTACATGATGATTATGACAAGGTGAGTATAACTTTAAGGTTAAAAAATAGATGGCAATATTATTATTATATTAAGTCATACTTATAACATTACATAGCGAGTCTAACTTGTTATCTCCCAACTAATGTAAATCCAGTTGAGCACACAGTTTATGGATCTTGGCATTCTACTCGCAATATCATTGTAAACGTAGGTATATTGATAATAACAAACACAATGACGTTAAGTGAATATCTCTGAATATCGAAATCGTGACTGCATTCTAAACTTATCAAATCAATCCTTATTCAAAACGCTTACGGTTTAATTTTGTGCGTGCATGTGTCGCTAGCATTTCACTATATCGCTAATGCTATCCTTTTCCAGCGACGAAGGCGTGATTCGCTATTTCAAATGGAATGATGCAGCGGTACCACGTACATAGAGCTGTCCCTGTCACACATAGAGGCGACCTATGACCTAAAGAATCTATTGTACTGAATGTGGTCAACTCGGTTTGTGAATCGATTAATTATCTAAGTAGCAGAGCCGAGGCTTACTGCGATAGGTCGGTACTTTCCTGATAGCAATCGAGGTATTTCTATTCAGCTCATTGTGGTGTGATAAAATTGGCCAAAAACACTGAAAATATACAAAATCAATTTAGAAAACACAATGACACCAAGTAATTTATCATTGTTATTTATTTACACAATAAGATTTTTACTGGCTATAATGTGAGTATAGAAAAATTCTTCAGTTGAACACAAAAAACTGTGACGTCATTATAAAAATCTCCATAGTAAGTGTATGGAAAAGTATCGCTTTGACAGTGAACACAAAGTACGGTAACGACTGGTGGTGTCGACTTTAAGGCTATTTTTTTGGAGATCTATTTTTGAATCACTCGCGTCAATATTCCGAGTAAGTCAACGTGTAAATTCCATCTGATTTTCATTCGAAAATCAACTAAGTATTCAGCAAAAAAAGTCTAACGCAATTTTGACAAAAGGCAATAAAAAATAGGGCCCCTGAATGAAATCAGCTACGAAAGTTCCTGTCTGTTTCTAATACTGTTTATGTGTCAGGCATGTGTCTATATCAGTCAAAATCAATAGTGACCGCGATCTCAGCCGACGCTCTGTTTACATAAGATAGGTACCACACTACGCGATAGCAACACACTCAAAAGGAATAACTGGAAGAACCCTGTAATGATTTAAATACGTAAATTTTTCAGTAGCATTAAGGGCTTGGACATAATTCTTCGAGGAATGGGGTCGTATGTTTATTTGCTTAGTTGGTACCACTGTTGGTAGGTACTATTGGAGAAGACGAGATTCCTGGAAAGAGGTTATAAGTAGGTTCCATCACATTTCCATTCATTCCACATAAATAATAGAACATATAATTTTAGATGTTTTGAACTAGAAAAAGGCACAAAATGACACTTTTACTCATTTTCCTTTACAAACGCAATATGTTTCGATATTTCGTAATACGAATCAATGACATAAAATACAATACCAGGAAATTTACAAGAAAGTATCCAGTCATCATCATACTTCATATTCATAGTTTACTACTACTTGCAAATTGCATGATCACCTATCATACATAGGTACGATTCACACGACTCTATAACTGATCGCTCAGTCTAATGATGTCATTTTATTATTATGTAGATAGAATTTCTGCATCGCTGAATCCCCAAAAAAACGCTGAGATAAAACATGTGTTGTCTTGGATTGTACTAATCAGATATACCAATATGGGTATCATTTTATCTATCGTACGGTTATTTGATACCAGAAACGTCACACTCACGTCACAAACATATGTAATAGTATGTAGTACTACACTCGACATCAAAAAAATCGCACCTTTAAAAAAAAGTACTTCAAACACTTTCAAAACTTATTTAGTGTCAATTATGGGGGTAATGTTGGGTATCGTTTGAGAGGTAATAAAAAAGAGAAGCTAAAAACAATTTCAATTAAACATTTTGTTTACTGTACCAACAGAAAAAAAATTAAGTTTACAAAAAAACAAAAAATCCCTCATTTAGCTTTAATTAAAAACAAATTAATTACAGTATTTTTTATACAAAAAATTCTTAAAAATTACCTAAAACCTAGTGTTACCTCCTCTTGCCCTAATGACGGCTTCCATGCGCTCTCTCATGGACCTAACCAATTTAAGGAGCTCTTCTTGTGGGATACCGGCCCATTCTTCAAGAACGGCCTCCTCAAGCTCCTGTAGAGTCGTGGGGGCGGGATCACGAGCCCGAACCTTGCGTTTCAGGTGGTCCCAGAGGTGCTCTATCGGGTTCAGGTCTGGACTTCTCGCCGGCCATTGCATGACAGAGATCCCGACGTCTCGAAGATAGTCACGCACAATAACTGCGGTGTGAGCGCGAGCATTATCGTGCATTAATGTGAACCCTTCGCCGATAAAACCAGCAAAGGGGACCACATGGTCTTCCAGGAGCTCTGTGATGTACCGGTGAGCAGTCAGCGACCCTTGCCCACGAGCACCCCCGGTCCGGGAGACGCAAACAACGTCGGTTTTCCCGTCGGCCGACATGCCGCCCCAGAACATACAGGAACCGCCCCCAAACTCTACCGTCTCCTGGATGCAGGCTTGGGTAAACCGTTCTCCACGTCTTCTGTAGACTCTTCTGCGTCTGTCGTTGCAGTAAAGACATACTCGTGTCTCATCTGAGAACAGAACAGCTCTCCACTGGTCAAGGCTCCAATCGACGTGTTCGCGAGCAAACTGCAAGCGGGCTCGCCGATGCTCTACGGTCAATTTGGGACCAGTAGCAGCTCTATGAGCAGCTATCTTCTTCTCCTTTAATCTTCTTCTAACCGTGGAGACGCTCACAGTTGTTCTGCGAGCTGCCTGGAGCTGCTGTCGCAACTCAACAGCATTAGAGAACCGATTTCTCAGTGACGTCGTCACGAGAAATCGGTCGTCTCTCATCGAGGTGCACCGATGTCTACCGGAGCCATGCCTCCGAACGTAGCCACCGGTCTCCAGGAACCGCTGGTACACTCTCCGAACCGAAAAACGGCTCAAATTGAGTTGCCGAGCGACATCACACTGTCGCATCCCTGATCGCAGCAGTGAAACCACTTGGGCGGCTTCATCAGCTGTGGTATCCATCTGGAAAGTTGTTTTTCTTGCGGAAGTCCTTTTTGTGTGTCCTCTTCGACGGTGAGTGAGCGAATGACCCCGAACGAACCCGTATTGACCTTTTTTTAAACCTACAACAAGTACCGCAAATAGTGACCCTTGTAAGTAGCAAAATTGACAAAATTTTCAGTGACATTTACGACGTCAAGCATTTTTTTTAATGAAACAAAATGTTTTACTTTTAAAGTTTATTTATTGAGCTTTCAAATGACATTACTATTTATGAGGTTTTATGCGCGCGTTAAGGGTTGGTACCGATTGAAAGTTATTTTCGCAGAGGTGCGATTTTGTTGACGCCGAGTGTATTATAATTGTATATTCTGTGGTAATAGGTAAAACGCTTCGTTTAGAATTCGCCTGTACAATGATATTTCATCAAAAATAAAAATGCCATGACTGCTCCAGGATTGTGTACTTTCAGAACGGTAAGGTTTCAGTCCATGCCGTCGGGAAAAGTATTACAAATGCTCGTAGTACATAGTAACGGTTCATACTTACCATACCAGTTATTAATACATCGTTATTATCAGTCCGCAAAAATCCACTCCATTACTTACTCAAAAATAAAAAATAAACTAAGCGAATGTAGGTTAACTTGTAAACAAACAAAGGCAAGGCCCGCAAAATAGTCAGTTTTTCCACTTTATCTTTACGTTGCAGAAATATCGATAAGATAGGTGACAGATAAAAGTTACTTGTGCAAATAATAGATGCATATTATTCACTGATACGCAGTTAGGACACTTGTAGGACTTCTTGTGCATTTCCCTTGAGACCTGCGGTTGAAGGCATTAAATCATGTCATGAGTATAGGCTAGCAATTTTACTAGTGAATTCGTCATGTTGGCACGTCGCTCCGTGGGTAGTGAGGGTGCGAGTCGCGCTCGAGATGACACCATGGATTTATTGTTACTCTACATAGAGGTCTTTATTAATTAATTATTTTCTACCAAGTTTGGAATTATGGATTTTATAAATTCGATAATACGGTTTTGTGATTGCGAGTTTTCAAACCCGATGTTCCCTTCTCGATACAATACTAGTTTCGTCACAACATTACATAATTGAATGCTAACCCTGTACGATAGATAGATAGACTCACACTCTCAAAGCTTATAAGTTTGTAACTAGGTCGAGTTGATAACGTTGGAACCTTGAGCTTTACTTTAATCATTTAAGGTACTTATCAAAATTATATTTCAACAAAGTACTCGCATATACTATGTAATTTTGCGATGTTTTTTTGTCATAGTTTTTTAGTTCAACTAACGCACTATTTACTGTTTACAAAACAATAAAAACTGTACACATAAGGAAGACTGATAAATGAAAAATGGGCCTAAAATATTGTATATTCTTTAAATATTCGGGTGGTATAAGTTATATTAGTTTGTATACTGTAACATTGACGCCCGTACAATACAACCCGATTCCATGCTCGCGTATTACTTACAACGTAGGCACAGAGTAGGTGCCAGCCGGGCAGGTGTCTGCAGATAATGAAATTGCAATTGATAAACAGTCGCGGCAGTTTCACTTTATATGTTCCGATAGATAGCTGGCTAGGACCCGTTTTACCCGTGCAGTAGGTACATACTTACTACTGTAGTACTGTACCCACAAGGCTTTCTTGTTACACACTAGTTGAGTGCGATCATAACACGAAATACACTTATCCTATTTCATACTTAAACGATGGAAATTTTCAGTGAAATGTACATTGGGATTATGCGTTTTTAATGGGCACACGCGTGTGTAGAATTGAGCTGTTATAGTGTGCTTAGTAGTAACAGGTTTGCAGAGTTGTAGTTAAAAGAGATTTTTGAATCATAGGAGATTAATTATTTTCGTTATTAATAGTTTTAAAGTACGTAATTTTATGGTATCATTATACGAGTCCCTACGCGTTAACGTGATGAACATTTAATGTTACCTATGCAGTGTTATGTTTTCAGTACTTTCAAAAAAATAATGAAACACATATCATAACGTAGATCTATTTATTAAATTTTACTCAAGTAATTCGGTAATGCCATCTTCGTAGTAATTTACGTATGTCTCGTGATATGGCTTCGGTGGACCGCGCCGCGTAAAGGTTTGACTGGCAGAGAAAGCTTTTAGCATTAAGAAACCACCCACCTTTGTACCCAGCAAAATAACTTTATAACAGTAACTGTACCTATGTTAAATAATAAGTCATTTTTATTTATAAAACCGTTTGTCCTAAAATGTATACAGTGGCAATATTTCATGTGCTTTTGAGTTTCCCACAGAGACAATCTCGAGGGCTATGCTGAAAGTCAAATTACTCAAAAGTCATTAGTTAAATTTAATAATGGTTTCTGACAATGAATCTGAAAACACTTGGGGATCACGCCGCACGCACTTGATGGTAGTGCTCTGCCAAATCATAGGGATGCCGGTTTTCATCGGAATTGTGAACACGGCTGTCAACTACGGCGCAGCTGGGTACATTTTCTCTTACGTCATGGTCACTATCATATTCGGCATACCCCTGCTGTACATGGAGTTCATCATTAGCCAGTTCACCGCCCGAGACTGCATAGACGTCTGGAAAATTTATCCATGTGTCTCGCATATGGGATACATACAAGTCATTTGGCAAGTCATCGTCATTATCTACAATCACTTGATAAACTCTTTCATTTTTCATTATCTTCTGCTCAGTTTCGAGAGCCCTATACCGTACTACACCTGCGGACAATGGTCACATACAAATTGTGATATGCTCATATTCAATCACACAGTCAACCAGGATTGTATCAGACTATCAACTCCTCCCCCGTATTGCTCCGCTCTGTACACCACATTCCCAGAGTATCAGTACTGGAGGTACTACATGTTGGGGAAGAATAACGAGACATTTCAGATCGCTTGGCGAGTATGTCTCGCATCGGCTTTGATCTGCCTAGTTATGTACCTGAGTGCCTTTAAAAGAAAACAATCCGTCAAGTGGGTCATCGAGATGTTCGTATTGTTTCCAATCTTCGGTTACATGGTATTACTAATGGGATCCATGTTACAAAAGGGAGTCGTTGAAATATATGCCGATTCACTGGATTCTGATTTTGCGACTTTCTTTAAAGATTTTCGGATATCGACTGTTCTATTACAGATAACTTTCAGCCTGGGAATCGGGTCTGGGATGTCTTTCAATCTGGCGTCGAGCAGCTCGTTCCGAGCGCCGTGCTACTCGGACACCGTGATCACGGTGGTGGTGAGCATCGCCGTCTCCGCGCTCGCCATCTGCACCACCGCCATGATGTCGTGCCCCTACGCCTTCACCTACGGAATCGACCCCGAAATAGTATTGAAAGCACCCATGTCGCTTCTTTTCGAGAAGACACCCAGATTCATTAGGGAATACCGCCAGAAATATTTCTGGCTCGTGCTAATCTATAGCTCCCACGCTATTTTGGGAATCGGCACTAATTTGATTTACATATTTCATTTGCTAGAAATGTCGGTGGCCAGAAGTCCTGTAGTGGCTAAATATCCTGGCATGACGAGCTTGTTAGGAATCATTGTGCTGTATGTTATTACCATTCCACTGCTCAGCGACCACGGCGTAAAAATAATGCTGACGCTCAGGCGGTGCTCGTCTATCATCTGCAGTTTCATCGCTGTCATCGAATGTATGGTGTTCGTAGTCTGGTACGGCTTGGACAAGTTTTCCGAAGACGTCCACTTTATGCAAGGCCTTCAGCCCAACAAATACAC
The DNA here is from genome assembly GCA_963584085.1 of Pyrausta aurata. Lineage (NCBI taxonomy): Eukaryota > Metazoa > Arthropoda > Insecta > Lepidoptera > Crambidae > Pyrausta > Pyrausta aurata. The sequence goes on from OY757251.1 coordinate 8,673,919, forward strand.
TAGAGCGAGTTGGGTGCTGTCGACCGTTACATTGACGTACACATTTCTAAAGGAAATAATCGAACAAATGACGAAACCAAAACGGACATACGGTTATACGGTGGGATGGTATGTGCTTTTGACGACTATAAGTATTGCGATTTTAGTGTTTCTTGTGAAATTGTTGATTGCGGTGTACAGGAAACGATTTCGGGATGTTATCAAATTGGACTCAACTTGGGGTCCGAGGGACGAGGTGCTGCAGCGCAGTAGAGCCATGTTCACGGCGCAGGCGATGACCAAGGAGTACCTGTACCGGCAGTACCACCTGCAGGCCGGCATCCTCGCGCGACAGAGGATGTCCAATTGCAGGACAACGGAACGCAACGTTTGACGACACAACAAACTGCTTCTCGATGCTATATATATTTGCCATTAATTACATGATAAGTCATAATTAATGAATAGTTTCTTTTATGATTTATCCTTCTCGTCTTGACTGTTTTTGTTATGCCACGTGCTGTATATCAAATCATGACTCATTGTGCCTATATCATTATTACCTACGGCTATTATATTAAACTTGTATCGGCTATTACGTAATACACTTGAGATATTTCTATGAGTCATCTCCAAAAATATTAAAATATATTATGTACCCACCTGTCTGTGTTTATAAACTGTTGCTTTAAATATTATAATAATTTATTCCTTAAACGCGTATTAGTGACTCATTGATATCGAGAACCTGTTTTTGGGTAAAAAGAACTGTGATAGGCGAAGTGCGAAGTGTTAGCTGTGGAGAACGGTTTAAAAAGGATTCGTTGATTTCTAGCATCTCGACGAGGCGTTCCAAAAACGTTAGGCTAAGCACGTGTGACAGGTACAGTCATCGGAATTACATTCTCGGAGGTTATAAAAAAGAAAGTTAGCGGTGGCCGCGTCGTCCCCACCCACTTGTCCGACTTTTGTGAAAGAACATAATTCAAAAAGTGGCGCGCCACGCTGTCTGCCTGCGCGGGCGCAGAGCTGCAGCGGGCAGACGCGCCGCAGCCTCACACGCAATATACACTCCTAGGAATTACTTATTATAAACTCTATACTTAGGTATCCTTAATAGTCCGTATTTATCTCGTCTGGATAGTCTTAACGACACTGTCTGGCAGTAATCGTTATTCATCGCAAGAATGAGTCGGTATTTGAAAGCCTTTGATTCGCCTGCATATTAAGTGCTTGTTTATATTTTTATAATTATTTTGTACTCGTACTATAAATTAGTAATCTTAAAAACGAAAGATTTAAGTAGTACGTTTATATAAGACTAGCTGACTTGATGTGCTATTTTCGTTAATAATTGTTTCGCATGTCTGTGACTGAAAAACTAGGTATGTACTTCAGCTATAAAACACGAAGCTGAAAATTTTAAGTACACCCAAATGCTTCTCTTATTCCGTGAACTTGCTATCGTTTTATTTTAGCTCATCTAGTTTATATAATAATAAAATTGAAACCCGATACTTCCTTAGGTTTCGATCGATTTATTTTTAGACATTACATAGTGGCACTCGGATAATCAGAGCGAAGGAGACACGAGACAACAGTGATTTCAATTAAGTAATGCGGGACACACGCACACATTTGTCTGTGAGACGAGTGCAAATCCAGTTCGTGCCACGTTGCGTCACACAAATGAAACATTTAGAATGTTTGACCCGTCAAGAGCGAGCGGCTGACGCGGGCTAGGGATGTACTTACTCAGTGAAGCCTACCATTCGAACTACTCAAAATTAAGCTTTAGCCCAATTGTCAAATATTCGTTTATTTATAACTAAGTTTAATGTGCTTATAAGCTCAAATGATAATTTTATAGAATGCAGTCTTAGTACAATGCTTATTACTAACAACTTGACTCTGCCTCGTAGTTTAGGATTATACTGTGTTCGAGCATGATAATACTTCCTTCTATACGTTGAAGTAACTTGTAATCGAAGAATGAATTGAACAATTTGTCTAGTCTACATGGTTTAAGTTAAAATTACATACATGATAACAGACCTCGCGAAGAGCAGCCAAAACAAAAAGTCTGTTCAGGTTTATTTGGTAGCTAAATCTTTTAAAAACGAAACACAAAACACAATATACTAAGCTATATTTAATTGTAAACTGAAACGCAAACCTTTTAATTTCCTGCGAAAAAAATATAGAAGTAACGAAACAAAACTTAAGTCAAAGCTGTACTAAGTACTTAGAAATAATTAAAACGGGTCTAGACTCTTGGCTCTATTTGTCGATTTCTAACTAGGATCAAAATACTCGAGTATTGACTCAATAAACATTCACATTACTACCAACGACGCGCGAATTCCAACCTTTGTCACGACATTACACCTATCGCAGGCAGCCACTGCATTCAACTCAAAAGCAGCTCAGCCACTTGTTGTCACTTAATCTCGGGTTGTGAAACCTCAACATTTCGGCTTCGTTCGCGACCCAAAAAGCTAAAAGCTATCAATTTGCTTTTTATTTTATCTACTTCGGTTCTGTTTATAAAGTTCACAAGCGACTCTACATAAATAATCGCTACGCAGAGCTTTCGATGTCATTCGCGCGAACTTTAGTTGTGTTCGATTAGTTACAGTGATCAGAAATTCCATAATACGTTGAATTTATGGCGTAGATTTGAAATGCAAATTTTGTAATGTTTTGTTGTTGAGTGGATTAATAAGTTTAACGGGTGTCGTAATCTCTAATTACCGAATACACTTGAGATTGGGAGAGGCGTCGTACGTCAGCGCTATCTCGCGGCGACACCCACACTTAGCGGTCATTCCGCAATTGCACAATTTGAGGAGCTTTTAGAAAAGTCTCCGTATCGGAGAGTGCGCTAAGTTACGACGCTAAAAAGGCTGTTAGTTAGACACAGTACGGTTATCGCGCATTCGCCGGTCCGGGGCCACCGGATAACCGCTCGAACACATTCTTTTACACAAGTTATTGGTCTTTATTTATTTTTTACCTTCTATACCTTAAGTATTACTAGTAAATCTGTTGTAGTTGTATATGTAATTAGTAAAACATAATACTGAAATCATTTGAACTTAAAAAGTTCTCATTATTCACGACAATGCTAATTATAAAGCTGCAGAGAAAGAATTTGTTTGTTTGGACGCGCTAATCTCAGGAACTACTAGACCGATTTAAAAAATTTATTTTGTGTTCATGGTTTATTTATCGGGGAAGGCTTTAAGCAATAAAACATCACGCTGGGGAGGGGAGGGAGCAAACTGGGAGGACGATGTCGCAGGGGACCGCTAGTCTTAAATATGAATTCACCGTTAGAATGAGCTTAGATCAAAGACCATAGACTAATAGACATGATATCAGCATTTAGTAATACTTCAAACTACGAGTACATTGAGACGAGTAGATGTAGAGATTAAGTATGTTTACTATCTTCAACCAGAATGGTCAAGCGATCGTTAAGTAGTGGTGCCTACTTAAATAACTTATTTACGGTTAATTACGTTAAAATAAGCCTCAGCCTAGCTAGATACCGACTCGATATGTTGCAATCCGTAAACAATAATTACTATTAAGAGCTAAATGTACTTTGAAATTACATTGATTAATTAAATTGCCCCGTTTACATTTCATTTTGTTTGTACCTTGCTCTAATTTATTTATATTAAGAAGTAGGTTTTGAATATTTATTTAAATTTAGGCAATTACGAACGGCCTACTGTCCAGATAAAAAATGGGTGAAAGATACGACTATATTAAAAGCCTATTGGTTTACTTAGGAGAGGTTATTGACGTTTTGTGACACCGTGGTAAATCTAGTTCTTTTTTTTTGCTATGGCAAACTGGCAATAAAACATTTATAAAAAATCACAACTAGTGAATACACAACCAACGTATTTCTTAACCCCTTAACATGTCGGACCATGACGAATGTGGAATACATTTTTCTAGACCGAATTCGACCGATAAGTCGTTTAAAAGTGTCAACAAGAGATAACGAGGATGGCAAATAGTGGAGTAGAGTCGATGACACAGGATAGCGACCGGCGCTGGCGTCCCGCAGACTTGTCAAAAGGATTTCGCTTTGATCGATGTGAAAATTGTGCAAACCAGGCCTGTAAACATTGAGAGTATAGACTAAAACCGTTACTATACAAGCTGTTTCAAAACAACGAGTAAAGAATGAAGGGACCTACTCAGAATCAGTAACTGAACATCTTTCTCGTAGAAACATTGGTCGAATAACGCCAAAAATAATTTAACTTCCCATACTAAATCGGTCATGTGACCCGTCTGATTTCTATGGAGAGTCAATTCAAAAAAAGTCAATCAAAATTTTGGCATATTTCAACCCATGTTTCTAGGATAAAGTTGTTCAGTTACTGATTCTGAGTAATTCCCTTCATTCTTTACTCGTTGGTTTGAAACACCTTGTATATATGTATATAGTACACCTGTACACCTTGTATATATATAAAGTAGTCTCGACCAAATTTACCTGGCGAACACCAAATGGCGCTCGGTAACCACTAAGACAAAATTCATGCTATCGTGATTGTGGTCGAGACTTCAACTGCAGTTTAAAGTGTTAAAGAGGGCTGTTAATTTTTTTTTAATACATCTTCAGGTCATAAATTAATATTTAAGAATAAATAACATAAAGCCATAGCTACCATTCCATTTTCATCCAACAGAGCAGTTAACCCCTATTTTTTATTACTAATTCTTAAGAGCCATATGACAGTCTGGAGATTCTCAGATTTTACCGAATTTATCAATGTGTGTGTGCGATTTTATATGTCCGGGACACAAAAAAATGTTAACTGTAATTAAACAATTTTGATACTTTATCTCTAGGTAGTAGGCTATGCGTATGATGAACACAGAAAATGATGGTCTTATAAAAGTCGATGTGATAATTAATTTTATACCAGTTTTTTTGTATTTAAAATACCTATTACGAATACAGTGAATACAGTTCGGAATCAGGGCTCGCGTCAATTCCGTTCGCGAACATTTACCTTTTGATAATTATATAACTAAATTCACTCATTTAAACACAAACGTACAGTTATAATAACGTAAAAAACTTACAGCATAGAAAAAACGAAATGCATCTAAAGGGTGAAGACATATAGAGGCGGGTAACACGCACTGACCTGCAACGACTAACCAGTGTTGTGCCGTGTTGGCTATTTCATGGAATTGAAATGCTTTATAGAGACTTTTCCGACTCAAGTCTTGATTTGAATCTTGTTTTAAAAAACATTCTAATGTCAGTCGGTCCTTATTTGGATTTTTGTTACGAATTTCTAAAATATTTTGAGATCAAAAAATCTTTTTTTGCACATCACTAGTCAGTCGGTTCAGGTCGGTACCAGTTATCTGCCTCTTTATGTCTTCACCCAAATTGTGACTCTGAGAATAGGTATTTTTTTACGAATGTGAACTCCATGAGAAACGGGGACTAAGGTTTATTGGTGAATGCTGCCGTTGGTTCTGCGCTTGATCAACTACGTGTCATACCAACTGGGTGCTATGAGGATTTATCAACACATAAATACCTTTTAGTGTGACGCTGTTCTTTGATATGATTTGTATTTTGATATATGAAATATGTGACAAGTTACTATAGCTGTCATTCAGAAAATGTAGTTAAGAAGCTTTCGATCAAGATTTCATGTATTTAATGTATAACAGATGATAAATAACATCATTTTTTTGTTTTAATAAATTTTTCAATAATGAAATATTAATTTAATAAAACACAATTTACGGATAATTTCGCGATAATTTATTTGATTTTTCATCCCGACGTTTCGAACACTTTACAGCGTTCGTGGTCACGGGGTAGACTACCCCGTGACTACCAATTCTGGAGGAGAATCTTCGTGGGCGATGAAAATAAACTCGGATGAACATATAATAAAATTTACTCCAACAACGGTAATGTACAAATTAGACAGTGTAGTAATGTAAGTTGGTGCGCGAGCGTCTCTGACGACGGTAATGAGTGATTAAAATCGAGGGGAGGGGGTTTCACCTTTTGAGTCTGCTCTTTAATAAGCTACAAAGTACCTTACATAAGTTCCGGCGTCATAATCACTGAACTCCTAATCATTAAGGAGTTCCACTATCAGCTCAGTTCTACAAAATTGTGACTATCAGACGTAAAAACACGTCAACATTGAAATACTAGTACAAAAACACTATACACGTCTTTTAGATTTAAGGGTTTCCCTCGATTACACCAAGACCTCATCATCAGTTCCGGATTTGGCCACAATGGGACCAATTAAAAGTTAAACCCTATAAGAAAATGAAAAAAATATCTAATCTGTCAACAAATGACTGAGATATGAGGATAATATACATACAAAAAATAACATACAATCTAATTGATAACCTCCTCCTTATGAAATCGGTTAAATAATAACTATTCGCCAGCAGACACACAATATCATAAATGTACATTCATTACTCAGTTATCCCGTAAGGAACGTGAGTCCATTTTACCCGTTGCCAGTTTTTATGGATGTACTAGTGGCCCCGTAAACTGTGTTTCGTATCGAGCCTCAGCGCGCCCCAGCTCCGTTTCATAATAACTTAAGGAGTAAGAGGTAAATACCAATTCAACAAAGTAAATATCATAAAAATCGGTCTACCGTTGTTAAACTATAAAGTAGTGTTAGCAACCCCGGAGTAACGGCAACACTACGGGCCTATATAAACCGAAGCAGACCAGCGAGCGCCCTCTTTTGGCCGTTGGCGTGCGCTCTGTTAACATTGGACTAGGACCGTGTATATTGTTTTTCTATTTTCACGTTAAATACCTGTAATTATTTTAGTTAAGAAATAAATCAATACTTTCTTTATTTTTGTGTGTAAATTGTTGTTTTTTTTTAATCAAATCTGATCTTATACTTTCTTGGTACTATTGCCTATTCTTGGCCTAATTAATTTAGTATTTGTCTAAAATTGACATTTAACTGTTTGGTGATAGAAACAGTTTGCTCATCATGTACCACAATTTTATTTTGTGGAGAATTTATTATTATTATTATTTTTGTCGATAATTTTGGTCCTAGTATGTGCACATTTTGTTTGATCAAGTTTCGAAAATACACAATGTATATGATAAAATATCTTTGTTTTAACTCATGAACCTCTTGAAATAGTCGCCATATATGCAAATATTTCTTGTTTATAGTATTAATAAGGATTCCTTTCTATGCAAGTTTACTTAACATTGATTAATCATTTAAATACAACTACAAATCGATACAAAAGAACGAATACTTTTTTGTTATAATTAGAGACCATCGACGATCCAAATGCACTATGTGGCTTTATGCCTGTTGCATAAAGCCTCTAAGCGAATTGGTCGCCGTATAAAATTTGTGCAAAGCGTGATATTTTCAAATTTGGAATGAGTATCATACACGAAATAAAAGACTAACAGCGAAGACAACGAGCGACACACCCTTCCCCTCCGAGCGCTCGGCGCTGTCTGTCAAATTTCGATCGAAGATGAACGTCCGTGACAGCTCCAAATCTCAAATTTATAGGTTACTTAAGTAAGATATTTTGAATATATTGCACACGATAAAATCAAGAATTTAGATGCTAAGACAAAGATAGGAACCTCTATAACATTGTTCTATCAAATAACACAGAATAAGTGCAATGTATCTCAGAGAAATCGGTGCGTATTTTATGCCAAAACATGGTTTCAATTTTGTCTTCATTTGGAATAACCAGAGCAATAAATAAAAAAAAACAGAGTCTACACCTTGTAGACGAACGTAATTCCCTTCAAGTTTATGTTATTTCGATAGCTGATGTCAACAACTGATCTAGCAAAGTGCACCAGAAAAACCGTCAATTTGGCTTCTATGATTGCAAATTACAGGCATTTTAAAGATTGAATCAAAAATTCAGAGCTTACATCTTATGTAGATAGCTTATTTCTACACAAATCAGTCAAAAAAAGTTGTCAGTTAAGTCATTTTTGGGGAGAAAACTGCACTTGAACTTTGTTAGAAGGTAGGTGACAGCAGCCTTAATAATTTAAGGTTTTCTTTCAGTTTTTAGAGTCATCACTTCTAACTTGTATTCGTATAGCAATTTAGTCTATAATTAAATATTGAATTGTAGTTTACTACATACTCATACTCCCCGATTTGTAAGTCTATTTCCAATTTAAACTCATTCGGGCTATTAGGCTTTATAATCTATCAGGAGCTCTATTTTTGAAGCACTCGCTTCAAGATGGTGAGTGATTTTCGTTCGAAGATGACTTAAAAGTCAAAGGAAATAATTATTTTTCGAACAAAAATCACTCGTAATATTGATGCGAGTGATTCAAAAATAGGGCCCCTGCGCCAAGTCTGCAGCGAAGATATAAATCTCTGTCATCGTTGATTGGAGAGCGTCGAGCGCGTTTAAAATTACGCAAAAGTGTACGTCTGGACAGGTAAATTAGATCGGACTCAAGTGTCTGGCTTTTCACGCACATACAGGGGCCCTATTTTTGAATCACTCGCTGCAAGATGGCGAGTGATTTTCGTTCGACTTAGAGTCAAAAGTCATAGAACAAAAATCGTTTTTGAACGAAATCACTCGCCATATCCAAGCGAGTGATTCAAAAATAGGTGCCCAGGTGATTTAACAGTCTGACACTTTTATCTTTGATTTGTTTAACCCATAGAATTATTATCCCTTTCGGAAAGGAATATTAATTTTGTGGTTTAACCATCACTTTTAACGTTTGGTCAACTTACGTCATAGAATCTAGCCGCATAGCTTGCCTATTTTGTTTGTTCACGAGTGAGCGTGCACTATCTATATAATAAAAATGAATTGCTATTTGTGTTAGTCTCGCTAAAACTCGAGAACGGCTCAACCGATTTGGATGATTTTGGCCTTGAAATACTCGTGGAAGACCAAGGAAGGTTTAAAAGGTTCAAAATATAGGAAACGGGGACGAGGCCGCCGAGGGCAACGAAACGAAGTTCGCCGGGATCGCTAGTCTTAATTAATTATTTGTAACTTGATCGCATATCTAACTGTCAAACTCCACATGCGAACAAATATTTCTGACGGTTGTAGTTAAAGTAAGGTGGTGATGCAACGAATCCGAGCTAAGAACAAAATTGTATATCGTCCACAGAGACAACTTAAAAAGCTCCACAGTGAATGCTGAAATAAATCACAACGGGCACAGTGTAAAGTATGTTTGGTTTGGTCCACTATGTTTCTAAATGGAACGGTAAAAAACAGGTGGTCTAGTTAGTGTGGCGTCGAGGCAAAGTCAAAGCTTTAAGCCAAATTACGTGTGACTCGTTCGACGGTGATAAAATGCAGGAAGTAGACGGTTAACGCCTGACAACATGAGCGTGGACGTCCATCATTAGTTATTACAATGCATTCTGTGAACAATTCATTATTTGAGCTTTTAAGTCAGTTATTAGTTATTAGCTTTTAGGTTATTAGGCTTATTTGTACTGACCAGGGTAACATCACAATTGCTAGTTGCTAGAGTATGACGAAATTAGAACATACATATTTCCGATTTTTTTTTAAATATGCTTACTTGAAAATATACATATGTACTTGACCTTAAAGACTTAATTATTACAATTTAATGAACATCCCTGAAAATGCAACTGAGTTTTCGGCAAAGGGCGACGTGTCCTCGCCATATACTGACATGTTTCGCTGAATGGCTGTTATTTAGTCGTATGTATTTAAAGTCAATTCAGTCATAGCTTTATTTGAGCGCACAGCCTTAATAACGTGCGTGCATGCGTAAACGCAAGCGGATCCGCGCTGCGCGGGAGTCGCGTCGCGATCGCCGCGGGCTAGAAAGCGTCCGAGAGGCCGACGGCCCTTTGACAATCCGACCGAATGACCGACGAACGTAACGATTTAATAAAAATGTCGTGCTCGTAAGCTAAAGGGTATAAATATGTGTAATTTACAGAGTGGGTAAACAAACAAGTGCAAAAGAGGTAAGTAATCACTTACACAACGCGAGCGTACAGCGCTGCTGCAGCGCCGCTAACCGCTGAAGACTAACCCCCTTATTCATAATAACTCAAATGGTCTTTTAAACCTATTTTAGCTATTACACTGTTTTGTATTCTTTCTTTGGCGCTGTCATCATTTGACAGAAAGTGACCAAATAATGTAATAGCTAAAATAGGTTAAAAGATCGTTTGAGTTATTAAGAATAAGGTGGTTAGATTACACATCGTGGTACAGTCGCCTGCACATCAGGTTACACATGATTGTTGAAAACTAACCCTTATATTACGATTGCATAAGATACCGCAGTTGACCTTGGCATCATGTTGTTGTCCGTACAATGGTGCAAATAATATGGTGCAAATTCGACGTGATGAATATACTGAATTACTTTGTCGTTTACATAATTGTGTGTGTGTAGGTAATTGTACTAAATCTTAGCTTTGCTTGAGTTTTTTAATAATCTATGCTATCGTCTTGTCTACACATTTATATCCAATGCAAGCAAACTAAAACCAAAAAAAAAACACAAGCTCATCGTCCTTGAAAAAATGTCAATCGTCAAGCATAATCATCCTCATCATATTGAATACTTAAGATATATAACTGTTATTACACTTATTACCAATCTGAAGCTGAATGCTTCAGATATAATAAATAATTAAGTCCGCATAGACATATAACATGCCATAAAAGTTAAATTATTAAAGTTTACTTTGGTTCCATTTAATTATGGTATATCTGCGTACTCATGATTCGATAAATTGAGTATGAAGAGTTGCGAAGAGACGTTACATATCAGAAACACATTATTTTATGACTGCCATATTTATTGCTGATATAAACTATTAATGAACTAACGGAATATTATGGAGTCTATTTTAATTCTGTAATGTTATGAAGTCAATTATACATCTATAACTTTTTAATCGAATAGTTGTTTATTTCTTTTAGTATTAATATTACCGCTCTATGTATCTATGTCAGTAACTTTAAGTTTTTTAAGATGCAGATTTTGGTTAAATGCAGACAAGTAAACGTAATTTCACTAGTACCACATTAAGGATAAAAGAGTCGTGGACTCACTTTATTTTCTTACACATACTCGTATTTTAGTCTGGGGCCTGGAGCCCTATTTTGAATCACTCGCTTCAAGATGGCGAGTGATTTTCGTTCGAAGATAAATTAAAAGTCATATAAAAAACTTGTTTTCGAACGAAAATCACTCGCCATATCCAAGCGAGTGATTCAAAAATAGGTGCTCTGGTTGACCACCTTGATGAACTTGATTAGTACTTAGTTGTGTGAGGCAGTTTGGGTACCTAATTATCCAACTACTGAAGGGTTATCATTATCATGATGTTAGCAGTCTATGTATATGAATGTGGGTATTTCTGTGTGTTCCACATTTGCGGCTAAGCTAAGTAGCCCATTTTGGTAAATATGGTATCAATCGATTCCTTTTTATAGTTCGCTATTAAAAAAAACAACAAGGCGAATGATACTACAATTTATTGGGGCTTTGAAAAAACAAGTTGGCAATCATAACGAGTGGGGTATCAAATGAAAGAAGACAAAATTTTGAGTAGAAAAATGTGTATACGTAGACGGGTCACATTTTATAAACGATTTATATTATTTTAAAGAACATTTTTCGTTGCCATTGACCCACATTTAACCCTTATATGCCCCAGAGAAACCAAAATCGAGAATCCGCCAAAAAAACTGAGTGCCAACGGTTTGCGAAGTAACGAAGCTTTCCACTGAATGGAAAAATGCACTTCGGAGCCGGTTTGCCCATACCCTTCCGGATTCCCAACCTGTACTCTAGGTCAGTAGCGCCGTCTCTCTCGCTCTTCACAGGTGAGACAGAGATTGAAAGATCGATTCGGGGTCGCGTCGCCCTAACCTAGTTTGTCGCGGTACTCTTTGTGGTATATAGTCTCCTGTTTTTTACATAGTAATCTATCGCGTATGTTAATTAGGGTTAATTTTGAGTGTTTATCATGTTTTCTTTTTGTTAGCAATGCAAGATTTGATTAGTATGCAAATCCAACAATCACGCTATCAGATAATTAATTACCTGCTACGATTTATAAGATAGCAGTAACTAACTATGTAGTATATTTATTTTTGTCCTAGGTCTTATCCAAATTAGTCAGATAGATGTGTTTAACTAGACTACACTAAAGATAAGGAGACATGTTTCGGCCCTTTCAGGGCACATTTATTTTTTATTTTTTTCACTGTATATTTTGACGTTCATAAGTGTCATTTCATGACCTAAATTGAAATAAAGATTTTGAATTTTGAATTTTTGAATTTTAGACTTTGCTCTGAATTTTAACTGTTATTCAATGTAAAAGCAGTACTACGAAACTTTTAAAACCAAATTTTAGTTTTGTATTAGGAACCTCTGAAAAAACGCCAAACTTTAAAACTTTTGCGTTATTACGATTTTTTTATGTTTTATTTATACCCGTTATTTATGTTTGAACCGGAGGAAGATTGTTTTAGATTCGAAAATGTACAAACGGAAGAATTTTTAAAGTAATGCCTGCGTCAAGTCAGATATAATAATAATTTTTAAAAATCAGTCCAGTCATAAAATAATCATGAGCTCATAACATTTTGACCCTACCCGCCTCCTCGTTAGAAATTATTCGTTTCGTAAAGTAGCCATTTATTTGTTTGACTTGGTCGTTAAAATTTAAAGCTTGCTTAATTACTATGGTAAGTAAGAAAGTAGGTAGGTATTGCGCAGTCACCTAGACAAGACTTTGACATGGCAAAATACAATAGTATTTTAAATTCACTGCGCACAAAAAGCTTAACCGTTAGATAATATTTTGACGGTTTCAATTTTGACACAAAATGTATAGAAGAAAACTTACTGACTTTGACGTTTTTCCCTTAGGGTTTTCTGTCAATATTAAAATCGTAAGAATTATAAGAGCATTCTCTTGGTGGCTAAATTTATAGAATAAAAACAAAAACACAGCAAGAATAGATTTGTTCATGTTTAATAGTGAGATGACACACCAATTACTATTTCGACTGCCATTTAGGTACTCATATCAACTTAGAACTTGTAGTTGGGCAACACCAATGCAATTTCGTACTTGTATAAATATTCTAAAATAACCTCATGGTTCTTCTACAACATTCATCGATACTGATAAAATCCGCGAACGCAACATAGATACGGTGGGCAAACAAGCACGAGGTATGCTATAGCGTTTAAGTGTGTCACCGCGACTTATCGTTACATATCAATAAGTAAACTGAAGTTAAACCCTTACTTAGAATATTTGTCGCCAAACGTAGCCAGGCGAAGCCGTCGCGTGTTTGCAGTTTGATTCATTAGTAGAAATACCCGCAAGCGCCGTTCGAGACCTATTTTGGGCGAAGGTTATTCCGATTTTGCACTCTGAAAATCCTCACTAGTGTGGAAAATTGAACTTTTTGTCCATTTACCCACACTGACGGGCTAGTGTGGAATAACGGACAATATTGTTCTACTTTTCCACATCAGTGGGGATTTGTTTAAATCGATTACGTATGATTATTAAGTATGTTATTAATAATTTTCATTTTATTTTTAGTACTTCCACTAACTGATTCTACAAAATTAATTGCAACATCATTTCTAAAAAAAATATTCAGAAAATGCTAGAATGTCAACTTTAAGTACGGAAGACGTACCGTAATTTCACAAAATCGCTTATTTATAAACGTTTTATGAAGTAATAATGATTCTAGGAAAGTGGTACATTAATTTGTCAATTTTTCCACACCAAGCCGTCAATGTGGATAAATGGACAAAAAGTTCATTTTTCCACACTACTGTGGATTTTCAGAGTGGAAAATCGGAATAACCCTGGGCGAATAGATTACGACTAGAGGCGGATTGCAGAAGAACTCGACTTGTGTCGGTTTAGTTTGCCGAGCTTATTCATTTCAGTCAGGGCCAGTCGACAAACAATGAGTTTCTGGGTTGCCACTCTAGTCATTTTTACATGAGTTTTCTTTCAGGGTGAGTATTGCGATCTTGATTTGTCAGCTTTGTTCTCGAATGGATTAGAAAATTTCAGATTTGTGTCTTAATTCGGACTAATTTCCGTTCAACAGTACCCACAGCAATTCAACTTTAAATAGCAAGTAAAAAGTATTATCTCTGCATCGTAGTTCAATCAAGGAAGGGTTTGTTACTCGTAGCTGTGAATTAATTATTTATGATAATTTTCCAATGAGTATAAAATATAAAATCCTCTTTATTAGCAAGATGCACTTTAGCAGTCTTTCATAGGTTAATAAGCTGCTCTTATATTATACTGGCAAAGCTAGAAAGCATAATCCTGTGATACTCTGATACAGATATCACATATTTATTCGGATTGCACTTTCTATATGAATATTAAAAGGCCCTATAAGTTTTATGTCCTTCTTAAACGCAAGCCGTTTCAATATCGAGCTAGGCTAAGCGATGCAGTTGCCATTCTGTTTTCTAAAACTGTTAAAGTACTTGCAAATAGCAAGAAACTGGGTAAAGATGCGTGACTCACTTGTATTTTACATTCTAGTGAATGATTACTTGCATTGATAGTCACAGCTAGAATACAACTTATTTTTGGTTACGGCAAAATGTAATGATACGAAAGCATAAGTTCGTAGGCGCTTAAGCTGGTCATAACTTGCGGAGAAAAGGCAAAAACATTACCTAAGCTAGTCATCCGCCACTATTTTTAACTGAATTATCTCAGCTATTAACAATACATTATAGAATTACTAAAAAGTATCGGTAGCAAATGGAACATGTAAACGCGCAGCCGGCTAACATAATGGCATAATCGATCACGTATTGAGCGCGATCATTGTGCGGGCCAGGTGGACCGTGAATCCTGTCACTGTGCTCCCTTGGACCCCGCATGAATCTCATTTGCGTGCGCTTACGCAACAGAGTAAGCGCAGTGGAGTGTGGCCGATTGCTGCGATCTGGGGGCGATCGGACCGATTCGATTCTTTCTGGATAAGCCCTGAGGTGCTTGGATGGAATGGTAGAGGTTGCCGCGATCTGAGGCCCTATTTTTTAATCACAGTTTGCATCATGATGACGGCGGGTAAAAGTCTAATTTTGGAATGAAAATCAGTAGAACTCCACAGAGAAGGGATGTAAGAAAAGATAGGTCAGTTTTGTTTGTGAGACCTCAAGTCTATTCACGTGATTTTCGTAGGTTTTTTATTCGGGCGAAGGTCACACGCCATATTGATGCGAATGATTCAAAAACAGCGCCTCTGGACGTACCTGGCGCTTGGTTCTGGATTCGGACGCTCTAAGGTCTTTGGATGGCGCAGCAACCCCTGATTTTTATCTTAAGTAGTTAAATTAAATCTAGCACATACATCTCCGTTCTTCGGACTTTTGTGGTAGCCGCTGATTCCCGAAGCTGCGGGCTTTTGAATAATGGGCGTCATTGGACGTCGAATGAAAACTTCGAACTGCTGCGCTAAAGCACTTCTCCAGGTTCAACTTTGCTGTTATCAAAGTCTACTCTACTTCAAGTGCTTGGATGAAGGTATTATTAAAAATTTGCCTACTGAATATTGTGAATCCGCTTATATTTAAGTTCATGAATGATGATGAATTGATAAAAATCACAACACTTAAATATGAGTACTATTGGTATCATATTCGTACGTATCATATAAAGCTAGGTGTACAACAGCAAAAAACCTCAATCGGATGGCTAGGGCCCAGAACAATGGGCCATGTCACAGTGCGCGGGGCTCTAATGGTGCGTTTAATATTATTTTACACGTAAGTACGGTCAGTAAAAAAAACCTATTTTTTGTTTTTTTTTTACTTTATAAAACAAAAAAGAATACACAAATAAACATACAATATATCTTTGGTGTCCTTCACGTGTGCGAGCATGCTGAATACGGCTGGAAAGGTATTCAATATACGGTGGAAGTCTTTCGTACCTCTCTCGTGCCTACAGCACGAAAACGGGCGTCACTTCACGAAACTTCACGAAAGACGATGCGAGGTGCAAGAGATTTCGGCTTTGTGCTCGGTGGATAGCCGCAAGGGTTATTCACCAACTGGATAAAAAGAGACTGGACACACGTGTGTCTAGTTGATGAAATTTAAAAATATTATCACCTATTAGTTTGTCATTTGGACACACCAAGATTTTTACGCGTATCCACATGGGGCAAGTTAATAGTAGATTGTTATACAAGGGGAGAAAGCGAACCATTTCACTCCAGATAATTTTCAAAATCGCCAATAATTCGAGAATGAAATGGATGTTTTCACCCGCCTTAAACATACTATTCTTCATTTCGACTGTAAGGAAAAACATTAAATTTACAAAAGTGGTTGTACATGTCATGGTGAGGTATTATGTAGTTCAGCGAGAAAGGAAACTTAAAATTTTGCACAAACGCACGATTACATGAAAACAGAGTACAAAAAAGCAGACGATATCATATAATTAAAGTCCTTGTAAAGAATATCGATTGATTTTATTTCCACACATAAAAATTGTCAAAATTAAAAGTAGACAGAGAGTCCAAAAAGAAAAAAAGAGTCAGTGACAATGTGAAATAAAACAAGTGTCATCTTGATTTTTTTTACGAATCTACAATTTCCGAATATTTTCATTACTTATTAAAAGAGTAGGTACGTACAGAGATCACTTCATTTTATAAAGCCGTTAGCGGATGTATTGGATTCTTCAACAATCAATTAAGTACGCGTATTTTTCAACAAAACCGACTGTCTATTCTTTTTTAATTTAAAATTATACAATGACTTTTGTTCGTCCAGTATTTTTAATTTAGTGGCGCTACATACATGAGCAGTCACGGCCTAGCAAAGTAATAATGTGTCTGTGTAACTTCGATAGATCGGATATTTTGAAATAAGTTTGATTGTATCGGGATAAATAATGATTTTAAGGTTAATGCATTATAGCCTATTCTCACTTGCAAATGATTATGTGTTTTCGCCGTTTGGCGTTGAAACGTTTGGACCGTTTGGGGATCGTCTGTTAAATTACTGTTAGGGAAAATGCTTCAAAATTTATTATGTTACGTCAAATAATAATTCTAGCTGGTTTTTAGACCAAAGGATTATAGCATAGCATTCCCACCGTGCCACAAGGAAACGGTATTTTTTTGTATCTAGGCAGACATTTGGCCACAATCTCACATGATGGTAAGTGATGATATGGCCTAGGATGGATCATGCCTGACTAGTAATAGCCTAATCACTTTTTTCTTGAATTCGCCCAAATTATAATGTCTACGTGCGCATGAGAAATGTAGATCGAAACCTATTAGTGCGCATTGCTGGCATATCTACGACGTAAGGGTGGAAACTGCACCCGCGTCTAGTGTTTAGCTGGTGAAAGGGGGCTGGTGGAATCAGGTCATGCAGTTGCACACTCCGAAATGCAGCCTGTAGAAGACTGAAAGACACACCACTTTACGTCTGTGTTCCAGGCTTAGTAGCCTACGTTTAAAAAGCTCAGTGTCTCCAATTATCATCAGTTGAACTACGAGAGAACAATTTGAGAACCGCGCTATGCTGACAGCGACATGTCACCTATCAATGCTCCTAGCTGACTTTTGAGCACACGATGTCTCACAGTAGCACTACTGAATGATTGCTGTAGTCCAAATTCAAATTCAAAATCTTTGGGGGCTGGTTTACTGCTTAGCTGGGAAGTTTACTAATTGACACATTACATAGAAATTTTAACTATGTCTATTATACTAATTAGGTGCTATTTAAGAAAACTGGAAAAGAATAGGAACATACCATGAAAAAAATTACAATGAATGTTAAGATATAATTTACTAGCACGAAACAATAAGTTTGATTACTTAATAAAATATATTCAATCCTACTAATAATATTACAATGCGAATGTTTGTGAGAAAAAACTACTTACTGGGTGGATTTTGATGTCATTTTTTGAGATCCGACATGTACGCAGGTGAAGCCGCAGGGAATCGCTAGTTATTTTATATTCTGCAGCAGTCTATTTGAACTTGCAATGAATGATGCAATTGTTTTCTGTGTCATAGATGACGTACAAAGTGGCCGGTTCGATTTTCGTGCTCTTAATTAACTTTGTCTATGAAAATTTAAATAATGGGCGTCATTATCAATGCTTTGATTTAATAAAAATTTAAATATTATGATTGAACGTGAGAATTGTCATAAGAATTAAAATAGATGCAGATTGTTTGCTACAGTGACGTCTGTAGCGAAGTGTTTGCGCCTTCGCGTGTTGGCAACATGAAGTCACGCCAATCGTTTACTATACTCATTAAGGTAAGTAGCCATAAGGTGTTCTTGTTACTAAATATACGGTCAGATTTAAATCTCAATTGAATATTGGTGTTTAGAATATCAGAGTGCATTGACAGCATTACACAACCCCTTTAGTGTGTATTCTTTGTTAAATTAATTTAATAAAATCATTTATTTCAGGCAACAATACAGGCCCATACAATATATACCTTAGAGACTAACATACATACACCGTAGCCGTCCAAGAAACCGACGATACACAACACCCTTCGGCCAAAATTCTTCCTTTCGTGTACATCGATAGCTGTTCGGTGGGAACCCTAACGACAAACGGATTGAAATTCGTATTGTGACCAGAAGGCCTTTTACGAAAAACGAAATCCGTCCATACGATAATCGTTGTGCTGATCGTTCTGCATTTCGTAGTAAGCATTCCATACTTAAAATCTTTCGGATCCGAAAAATGATAGCCGTGTTGACGGATTTCATAGTAGATCTCCCGATTCCAACCGTTCGACCCTCAGTAAGTACACACGAAATTATAATTATTAATAATAATAATTTTTGATCCCCACGCTAATAGAGGAGTGTTGTAAGTTTGACCGCTATGTGTTTGGCACCGCTCTCTATGCCACTTAACCCCAAAATCGATTGTTCTCAAAATTTTACAATCCATAAATTCATTCCAGTAAGACCTCAAAATTGAGAATTATAATCATTTAAAACGTTTTGGGGTTAAAGTGGAAATATTTTTGGGGTTTAGTGGCATAAGCCGCCCAGACGGGTGAAACGATTGGATTGCGATTTTCTTTTATTGCCTAGGTCTATCACATGGCTCCGCTATTTCTAGTATCTGTTTGGCATGCTCTTTCTGGAACACCCTGTGCATAAAAGTGAGTGCATTATTTTAAGCTTTTTATTTAGTTTTTAAAAGAGGTTTAATTTTTAATATTTTATTTCTTGATATTTAGTGTTTTTAATTAACAAAAATCGCATTTTAAGTCGCTGCTTAATTTCGAAGATCATATTATTATACTTTCATACCGCATTTATTTTTTGTCATTGGAAACTTTGGGAAAGTTTCCGGGAAAATTGGGAATATTCCCAGTAATTTACCGTGAGTAAATTACTGAAAATTGGGAATATTCCCCGCGGCCATCACTGTCCTGACGTTATGATTCCCATGCCGCGCCACGGTGAGTGCGCCGCAACAATGACAGCAAAGCTTATGTTGCGTGTAAATTTCCGCGCAGTATTACTAATATCATAGTTATCAGGACTTTCGAGCGGTGACCTCAACCGTATAATAGATGTAATACAGACCTCACGCACGATTAAACTGACAGTAACTTGAGACTCTACTCCAGTATCCTATATTTACATGAAACTGAACTGCGATTTGCAATGTTCGTTTCGATTGTATTCACTGAATGTCCATAGTACTCGCATACCTATATGTGCTGTAATTTGTACACCCAGTACAATGCGATGATGAATTGATACCTGCCCAACTTCTTGGTATCAATTCAAGCTTTTTTTAAAGTACTTTTTACGTAACTAGAACATTAATCCGTAATGCCACTGAATACGTAAAGTTAGCTGAATTATGATATTTATAAAACAATTTGAAAGTTTAGAATTGTGTTAGCTTTTAGTGACGATAATAAGCATTCCCCTGGTATTGGGTAGCAGCAACATCAGTACTGGCCGAAGGCTGAAGTTAAAGTCATGTACAAAAGGCTTTTGACTAGGCGGGAAAGCCGCGGTTCTTAAACCGTGGTGTGGAACCACCACACTATCTTCCCTCATGTGAAATTTCTAAGGAAATACTCCACCGACAAGCGCCACCAAAATTTTATGATGATGAGAGTTTTGTTAGATCAACCAATTAGTACACTCGTTTATAAAGCACTGCATTTATTTATTTCCTCTCCTTATTTATTTATTTCTGTATGTAGACCACTTGGAGCACATATACGTATTATTATTATGAGAGTATAGTAAAGATGTTCACCAAACGGGTATGGACTTATGCCGATACGTGACAATGGCAGACTCGCAATCTGAATACCAAACGGCTTACCCTGCCTATAAAAAGTGTTCGGCAAAGTGAACTACCAATCAATTATTTACAAACGAATAAGGTTTATTATAGCTTGAACTAGACTTTAGGTGTTACATTTAAATCTGTTAATGTGCACATCAATGATGTTTTAATTCCGTCCGTGTATCTGTCAGTTAACACGCATGTTTTGAATCTTAGGTATCCAATGAATATGTTACGTATCATAACAGTTAGATATGTGAACTTAATTTTAAGAGTGATTATTTTTCATTTATTATTTATTTATTGCAAAAATTAAGTGCTTTTGTATTAGAGTAATTTTGTAATAAGGCTTGACAGAGGCTGGAGTGTGAAATACTCACATAACGAGTCGTCATTTTACCGGTAATAAAAACATTAATGTCTGTGTTTTGATTGCGCTGCAATGAGGGCTATCGCGTATGAATTCGCCGCTAGGGGCGCTTGTGTAGCGTGAGGTATCCGAAAGGTCAAATGTCACTGTTCGTGGGTTAGAGTGCGGGTTTATTTCTATTTAGATTAATGGTTCGAATATTTTGCAATAATTTCCATTATCTAAGGCAAATACTAGTAACGGATCAATGAATGAGAGCGTTTTAAAAGGGGGCAAAAAAAAATAAATGTTAAATCTTTATAACTTGTGTACTTGCTCCTCTTTTCCTAACAAAGCTGACTGCGACATGCTCGATGTATTGTAATAATAAGATTTAATGGCAAACTTGATTTTTAGGGTTCCGTACCTCAAAAGGAAAAAACGGAACCCTTATAGGATCACTTTGTTGTCCGTCTGTCCGTCCGTCTGTCAAGACCCTTTTTCTCAAGAACGCGTGGAGGTATGAAGCTGAAATTTATATCAATTACTCAGGTCTACTGTCCTTTGAAGCTGTGAAAAAATCAAACTTCTAAACCAACGCAATCAAAAGATACAGCCGTTTATGCCGCAAATTTTCGACACTTGCAAGGGAATCAAAACCTACAGGGTGCTTCCCGTGAACTCAGAATCTTGAAATTTGGTACGAAGCAACGTCTTATAGCATAGATAAAGGAAAAATTTCGAAAACCATAAATTTTTAGTTACATCACATAATATATATTTTTTTAATAATTTTAAACTTACTACCCATTTCCTCATAAACGCGTAGAGGTATTAAATTGAAATTCATACCAAATATTCAGGTCTATAATACCTTTAAGCTGTAACAAAATCAAACTTCTATGTCAACGCAATCAAAAGAAACAGCAATTTAAGCTGCATATTTTGAAACTCGCAAGTACTCGCAAGGGAATCAAAACCTAAAGGGTACTTCCAGTCGACCTAGAATCTTGAAATTTGGCATGAAGCAACGTTTTATAGCACACATAAAGGAAAAATTCCGAAAACCTTAAATTTTTAGTTACATTACAAAATATATATTTTTTAATAAATATAAACTTATTACTTTTTTCCTCATGAACGCGTCTTGCAGGTTTGTACGGAACCCTCGGTACGCGAGTCCGACTCGCACTTGGCCGGTTTTTTATCTCTCCAACATGACAATTTAACACCATAAAAGCTATATTCTGGACCTCACGCGACAGTGGCGCTAACTAGTGAGCACGAAAACGGTAGCACTCATTACGGAGTCTCAAATTTTGAAGTATTTCTCTACGAGATCGAATCCAGAAATGAGGAGATACGTAGAAGAACTAAGGTAACGGACGTAGCCCTGCGAATCAGTAAGCTCAAGTCGAACTGATGGCCGTTGGGGCCGAAAAGTTCTAAATTGGAGACCCTTTGACCAAAGACGCAGCGTAGGACGTCCACCGACAAGATGGACAGACGCCCTTGTAAATATCGCAGGGTCACACTGGATGCAGACTGCTTGTGACCGGTCGATGTGGTAAGCCGTAGAGGAGGCTTATGTTCAGTAGTGGACGTCCTTTGGCTGATATTTTTTTATTAAATTATACGTGATGATGCATAACTGTATTCAAATTTAGTAGCGTCTAAAGAAAACTATCAGCGTGTCCTGCGTAGTTCTTTATGGAGCGCTGTACCTAAAATGTCAATGTTCAGACTATGTCTAGAAGTAATCTAATATCTAGAACACCTGCACCTAGGGCATGCAACTGACCTGCATCTGAAACCACGAATCGAAGAGCCCGGCGTGCGGAGCGCCCCAGCGGCCGCCCCCCGGGACTATCTGAAAATACACGGTATTGATTACCTAAAAGGTAAGACTAGATTTTTAAACTTTACCCTATTTTCCTCTCTAACAATCATAAACTCTAGCAAAACTATAACACAAAATCCTCTTAATAAACATGTATGTAGAAGATGTTATGCTAAAAATATATGATAAGTACTTAAAATAATAGTTAGTTAGCCCCCATAATGTTGCTAAGCCCTGCGCAGGCGTCACATGTACCTTTATAACTTTTATACCATCTCATATGTAATGTGACATGCAATAAATGTTTTGATTTGATTTGATTTGATTCCTCTAGCAAAATATTTGGTCTAAAAAAAGTATAAAAACATAAAAAGGTTGATAGAGCTATCGGTGTCCACCACACCACACATGTTTTCGATCAATTTCCAGTTTTGCAGTGTTAAGAAATAATTATTACCTACAATCGCAACATTATGCACGAGTTAATATGTGACGTGAAACTATAATAGTGGTTTAATACATAAAGTGTATTCTTTTGGAACTAGAAAAGGTTTAGCGCACCAATTATTATTCCGACTTCTTGTTGAGTTTGAACTGTAAATTGAATTATTGAATTCTCCATTATTAATTTAGAAAAAGTAAATCAAATATCTGTCGTCATTCCTAAATCAAAAGTTCAAATATCACATTTTTACAGGACTTTAGTTTTTTTTCTAATATTTCTTCGAACATTTCTAGTGATATCATAATAAGATCAAAAGGTCAAGAAATACGGTGCGATGATGGTGAAATATACTTACTTAGCCTCAGTAATAATTAATTAAATAAAAACTACGTCAAATAAACAAGTCCTTTTTATACTTCATAGTTATGAGAGTTTATTAGCGAACATTATCGCTATTTATCTGCACCGTTACTATCGTTGTCATAGTAAATACTAGTTCTGCCTTATATATTTTTAATGTAAACTTAACTTCTGTTTAAGGATTTATTAGGCGATATCTTGTGGACCACAGTAATCAATAATAAGAGCTAATATGTCCACCAACTACGAGCTTACGAGTACCGCCATGCCATTTTGAAAACTACATGAGAATGGAATGAGTTACTGCTGTGAAACTGTTAGACATTGTTGACAAATCTGGATGTAAGTGTAAATAACTAATGTATTATATAATAAATAAGTATTTTATAGCATGCTTAAAAATATGTACAGAACTTTCTAATTAAAAAGCTAACTATGGACTAATTAGAAAATTTCGATTTTCTTAGCAGACCTATCTATGCTTTTAATTCCTAAGGCAAGAACTATGTAACTAGACTTAGGTTCCACAACGGCCTTTGATAAATATAGATATACGAAATAATTATCCAGTATTTTCCAAATATCTATTTATCTGGAATTACATTGTAAAAGCCTTAATGCATTTGCTTTGTGTCAGGTGCGAAGAATGCCGTCAGGCATCTTTCTCTCGCCGACGATTGTTAACCGCGATTGCCTAAATATCTAGGATTTCGGACGTTATATTGTGTACATACTAATTTACCTGCTAAAGAAACATGAGCGTCTATTCTCGTTTAAAAAATGTATTTTTAAGAACAGCTTTAATTTATCTACCACACTAATCTAGTGGAGACCCAATAGTAGCCAAAAGTTGGGGCATAAGGTAACATAAATTTTCTTATTGAATAATATTGTAAAAACAAACGATTGTTACATCTTCTAGAAGCGTTGTTTATAAGTGTCCAGACAATAGGCGCAGAGCTTCCTAATTTATTCATTTTGAAATAATAAAATAGGCAATAATTGCAGCAGTAAGTAATTTTAGGCAATATCTGCCCACCAGATACTTATACTATGTTTATTAACCATTAACATCCACTTGTAGGAAATAAAGCGTTGTATTCAAAAACTATAAGATAATAATAAGTATGCTAATAAAGTAGTCGTTGTGTAGGGGATAGCAATAATAACTGTGTTCGTCATTAATCCACGGAAAACACGGTTTTGTTTCCTAAATGTTTATTAGTGGACCGTCAAACTTTTTGATGAGACTAAGCTATCACGAAAGTTCTCTATAAATCGTAATAATGGTAGGGCATTGTTTCATAACTGCTAGTAGTAGTTACTTATTTGATTTAACACAGACAATTTTTTTGCAGATTTAGTATTCCAGATTCCATTTTATAGAGAAGAACAGGAACTAGTAGAAAAAATATGTGTTATAATTGTTTGAATGACATTATTGTAACTATTTTTACTGAAATGTGGTTCCGTGCTTTTGTACCTACTTACTAATGATGACGCGCATTTCATTATTGTAGTATGTATAAAATCACAGTAAAAATATTAAGGAATGTTAAAGAATTAGTAATGTTCATGATAATACATAAAAAATATATATTTTAATACATTTGTAGATTATATTCTATTGATTCAAATTGAATGCCTTCATTATTCATCTAACTTCATTGGAGCCCGAGCGCTTCCGTCGGCAAGCGTTGATGTCTTTTCTACGCGCGGTTCATTGAAGAAACTATGTAAATCCAAACTCATTTTGTAATTACAATTATAATTTTAGTTATTTTACCTATATTTAATATTAATTCAATATTTAATTGTTTGAAAGAAATGTAAAACAACGATTTATTTAAAAAATCATTTTGAAAAGATATGATTAGAATTCGCATAGCCGCTTAAGCTTGCGTCAGACAGTTGCAATATCATGATGAAATTAATACTGTAAATTTTTTCATGTTTATAAACAGCTTTCTTTTGTTTCTTGGTATTTCTTTGAAAAAGTAACTAGAATGCTACCTTCCTTTTCTTCTGCATAGTAAACAAATGTTATTTTGTCATTAAAATATGAATTCGTGTGCTACAATATCTGCTTTTATCTATGTAACTCCTGAAACTACCGCCTACCGCGCGTTATGAAAATTCACAAGTGAAAACAGTAGCGCGGATGCGAGGGTTGCGATGCGTCGTCTGAAAAACTCTTATTTGCAGTAATTCAGTTCCAAAGTGTGCACGTTTAAATACTTTTTCTTTCTAATTAGGTTCCCATTGAAAATACATAAGAGAACTGCAAAGTACACTGAAGAATTGCTTACATGAATAAAATAAATAGGTGTAGGTATAAGTAAGTTCTTATTTGTATTACCAAGTTCAAAAAAGAAGTAGGGCACCGGAAGAATTTTCGTCCACAATTTTCCCGCTCGCTTTTCACGTCACTACAAAAAATGTGTCACACTTGTACCTGGTCGCCCACTAGGTCCTCGGGTCGCCGAGCGCAGCAGGTCTCCATTCCCGGCGAGGCCGGGCGCAGGCGGGGCCGGGGTCTGGGGTCCACGGGGCCGGGGTCCAGTGGTTCCGGCACGTCGCGGCCACGGAGCGCGCTCTATCACTGTGACCCGACTAGCGTTTTCATCGCGCACGCCTGCCCACGTGCGCGCGCACCGAATGCGCGGGACCGACTGCGTGATAGCAACGCGACCTCCTTGGCGGGGTTGCAATGAAAGTGATTAGGCTGTTGCGCGACCGATACGAGGGCTAGTTTCCGTTAAAACGCACCGCGACATCTGACCGTTCGACTCACGATTGTAAACTTAGATTGCATTGTGATTGATAACGAAGGAAACTAGGACAGTGAAACGAATTAAACACTGACTACGTAATTATGGGCGCAAGTGATTGGCTAATTACTTAGGTATGTAAGATATCACAACGATACCTAAGGAGGATAAAAACATGGAACGCTGAATACCTATTACCTATATTATATTCGTGGATCGTTAGAGTTCCCTTGATAAATAGGTAGGTATGACTCGCATTCCAAGTGTAGAAATTAGAGAGAAATTAGAGTAGGTAACTTGATTATAGAAATAATTTTGTATGATTTCATAAGTCAACGCAGCCATTTTTGTTTTAGTTTCATATACTAAGATTTTATATTTTGTATCTAATACTTTGCTAGACAGTGATGCGCAGGTGGTAATTAATTTAATTATTACTATTTAATAGTTGCTTGTTAGTAATCTGACATACAATACTATTATTATTGAATGGAACATGAGCTTTTAGCGAAATATTTAACTAAATACACCTATTTAGTCTGTTGGTCGCTAAAGATGCTACTTTATAAAATCCTAAGAAACAAAATTTATTTAATATTGTAAAAGTTGTCTCTCCTCGATGATAATCTTAAGGGCGTACGTGTAGCTATGGCTAGATCTATTGTTTAATATCTAAATCGCTTTCCAGTTGGAACTATCAGTGGTTATCAGCGCGCTCAAAACAGGTCTCGCTGGTGGTACTTCAAGTTGCAATGCTGGACTCATTCGCCTTTGAAGGGACCTAGAAAATTATAATTTAAACTTAATGAAGACAAATACATAGGTAAGATTTTCTGCCAGCCAGGCTGAAATGGCGGCTACATACAATATCACTTTATCGTTCATAGAGAAGTATTTTTACCCAGGTAGATACATAAAAGGTAACTAGGTTTTTTAAGACTTAATTTTTGGAAAAGGTAACTAGGTTCTTGTCTCTTAAGCCCATCGTCAAACATCAGGAAAATGTAATTAACTCAAAATATTTTTATATTTATATAAATCAGGCAGCGGATTTCAAAATGCAATACAAACTCATAGAATAAATACCTTAGAGACTAACATTTATACAACATAATATATCAAACAAAACAGTTATATAAAAAATACACGCAATTTCACAACAAATTGGTACAAATTATGTTTGTACAAATTCCCGTAAAGTATGACTCTATTTAGCCTAGTCAGTGGGTGCTAGATTACTAAGGGTATTAAAAGAATAATTACGAACCCGTGTTACGAACCCTGTAAATATCGACACTGGGTTCTTCAGGGAAATTAAACAATTGGATAATATTACTCCATGGAATCGGGTAATTAGTAGGTTCGGGTCACGTGCCGCGTAGAGTGTTGGATCCGCCCGTCTCCCCTTTATGACATTTTTATGACGATTACCAAAACAATATTCGGGGGTCGGTCAATTGATACTACGAAGAACTCGATGTTCAATCAACGTCATACTCTAATGATGTTTTAATACAATTACCTTTTTTATTTTATGCCACGCTGAGTTTTCTGGTAACTTTACCATATTCGCTAGAGCACTGAAATCTGAAGGCCTACTACGAGATACGAATATCGTTTATTGGATCCGAAACATTTGTACTATGGAATTTTTACTATGCGTTGCAGGGAGCAACGGAACTCCGTCATCTTTCAAACTTCATATGTATGTAGGCGTCCAACAAACTTGACGTTTCTTCCAATCGACCTATACTAGTCCCTTCACATCTCGAGCGATGCTGAGTTTGCTCCCAACAGCGCGGAACAGATGCACACAACCTGCGCCCGCGTCTCGCGCGCCTACTTTCACTGATCGGCTGCAGTTTTTCGCGCGCAGGGCGTGGTCGGTGCGCACACGCTTCTTAGGGAAATCTTAAAGGCCCTACTGTGTTGCGTGCGACAATATTACTAGCAATAGACCTCGCTGATTGTAAATCATGCCATTATGATAGTAGTTATAATGGAAAAAATTGAACTCCGTCCTTTTGGTTTTGCACTGTGACTTAGTCATTTCATAAGAGCTAAACTTTCGTCGGTGGAGTTTTTCCCATTATTTACGCTCTTCCGCCATTCTCTTGACCTTTTGAAACGACGCAACATTTAAAGTTTGCTTTATTTGATGCATAGCTTAATCTTGGTCTTCCTCTCTTCCTAGTTCCTTCTATTTTTCCCTCTATAATGGTTCCGATGAAGTTGTCGTGTCGTATCAAGTATCATCATTCGCTCTCTTCTCCTTTTTTAGGGTTCCGTAGCCGAATGGCAAAAACGGAACCCTTATAGTTTCGTCAAGTCTGTCTGTCTGTCTGTCCGTCCGTATGTCACAGCCACTTTAATCTTAAACTGTTAGCATTAGTTGAAACTTGGTAGGTAGATGTATTCTGTTAACCGCTTTTCGATTTTCATAGAAAAAATAAAAAAATATAATATTTAAGGGGGGGCTCCCATACATGAAACTAAAACCTAAAAATATTTTTTTGGTCAAACCTATGCGTGTGTCTATGCATAGTTCTTTTAAAATGACATAGAGGTTTCTAAAACCATTTTCTCTAAAAGTGTCACGTTTGAGGGATAGGCGCTTCCAAAATCGTAAAATGGGCGTCCCCCCCATCTAACTTTTAAACAAAGCGAGTGTAAATTTTGAAAAAACAACATAATGTAGATCGTAACAAATACTTTCAACGAAAATTAGTTTGAGCGAAATCGAACAAGCACTTTTTGAGATATATATAGCACATCTTCTAGAACCGCTAACATAACTTTGTTCTTCATACAAATACTATGAAAAACAAAGTTATATTTGCGGTCAACAAAATATTGTGGTATTTTGGCTAAGTGGAAGTAATAATCCCTAATTCAGTTAAAGTTGGCACGGAACCCTCAGTGCGCGAGTCTGACTCGCACTTCGCCGGTTTTTTCATTCGTTTTCTCTCTTCCTTTACTATAAAACTGATAAAGGATATACTAATCTATTTCACATTTTCTTAAATAGTATTTCAGTGACACACATAATGAAACAAACAATGAAAGGACTACTATTAACTCCATTTGTTAGAGAGACACGTGTCCCATGCTCGAATGATAATGATGAAAGAGTCTCTAGAAGCCATCTTTAAAGAAAACTAGGTACCTACTTGCGGCTATCATAAGAATATTTTAACTAAAGTTTTTCAACCTGTCGTTCATGGTTTAGTCTGTGACGTCCTTTCTTTACTAGTAAATACTTTTCATTTATGTAGGTATTGTTCTTCGTTTGTTGTGAGTTTTTAATGCTTTTATGTTTTTTCTTCAGAGATGCTGAATATGCTATTAAGGTTTATGTTATATGTATTACACTTACATTATATGGCCCTAAAGCACTTATTATATTAGGGCTCACTTAACACGAATTTATTCACATTTAATATTTTACAAAATTAAAACAAAAATACAAAACTATAATTAAATTAAAATTATATTTACTAACCTAAACTAAGGATTACTAACAATTTTGATGGTTGTTTTCGGAAATAAAAATATTCGAATTTGAAAAATTTACCTTCAAAGTGTGGGCTGTTGTGGTGGGAAATAACACGCAGGGCCATCTAGCGGCATTCAGTGATAACGTTGATAACGAATAGTAAGTTCGAGGCGCTATCAAACAACAGTGCAGTAAATAAATATTCCAAGTGCTATGTTAGTAATAACAAACATACTCTAGCAAATATGCATTCATTCGTAGTGTCCGTCTAACTTAACGCTTCCTTAAATATTATAATGATCAACGCTGATTTATTTACTTTCAAAACAGAGTTCAATATTTCCAATTTTATTTGGATTGGTTTTTGTATTATGATGTTGTAAACAGGTACAATTTACTGCATAAAAATAAAAGGGTATTAAAATCTAATCAACAATTTGCGACTACTCAAGCGCCTGAAAAAACGAAATGTAGATTCTGCTTGTATTATTCCAAAAGGCGTTTGATATTTCCGCTTTTACTGACGATACACAATAAGTTGGATTACTGACTTTAAAAAAAACCTTGGAGTGTAATGATAATTTATCACTTTCTATATTTTGTTTTAACTACCGTTAGCACTTAGCTTAAACATAGCACACCGCGCAAAATTATCTAAGTTTGTAACACCATACCATAGGAAGGCAAAAGGATGACTTTGGCGGCCTATATGTGGAGAAGTTGTCGACGCGCATTACTAGATGGCGCTGTAAGTAACATGACTCGCACTATGATTCTCCTCGTGTACTTAACATGTTCCGGGACACTACTCCAGACACAATAGATGTTTTATTGTTTTCACGCCTGTAGGCGGGCACTGTCCCGGAACGTGTTAATACCTTTCGTCTATTAATTATTTTTTGTCCTATGTTCATCGTAGACCCCGTCTATCGGTGCAGACGACTGCTCCCACATCAGTTGAGACAGTTAATTGAAGCCGTCGGCGGTGGTAACACTTGTAGGCAGCTGCACGTTTAGCTGCATCTCCTCGGAGGTCAACTGAATTGAACGCTCGCTACCGTGCTTGGACACAACTCTGTGATAGTCCGGATTATTTAATGAACGGCTACTGAAGCTTGCTTATTGAAGTCGTTTTCCATCGACCACCCCGCCACTCTTTTTATAAGTTGTAAATTACAGGAACCTTAGTGTTACCTATGGTACCTAACTATAATTAGGTATCAACATAACCGATAAATTTAAATAAATATATATGCGCCACAGCATCATCATCTAACTTAAGAGCTATAAAGCTCTTGTCGGTGGAGCTTTTTCCATTCTTTACGCTCTTCCTCCATCCTCTTGACCTCACAACAAACCAAATTTCTGGTTTCGATATAAGATATTTTCTTCCTTGTGTTATTATGACGGTCTCCCTAAATACTCTAAATACATAAAAACATAACATCCATGACTTAGATACAAATGTTGCGGCGTACAAACCTGCGTCAGCTGGTAAAGTCAGGAGCGTTAACCATTACACCAAACGCGTCGAGATGTGGCAGCTTAGGACGTCCACAGGCAAAATGGTCAGATGTCCTTGTAAGATCCGCATGATTCCT
The DNA here is from genome assembly GCA_963584085.1 of Pyrausta aurata. Taxonomy (NCBI): domain Eukaryota; kingdom Metazoa; phylum Arthropoda; class Insecta; order Lepidoptera; family Crambidae; genus Pyrausta; species Pyrausta aurata. Next base: position 8,705,186 of record OY757251.1, read on the forward strand.
CGCAATCGGTTGATACAAAACCGTGGCTGTCTATGGAGGCGTTCAGCAGTGGATGAGGACGTCCTTCAGCTGGTTATGACAATGATGATACTCAAAATTAAATGTTATAATTAAGTGGACCTTCTTAGATATAATAGTAAACGCTAAGTAGGTATACTTAAATATTTTCTAATTGATGCAGTGAGTTGTCATTACTATACGTATAGAGATGTCGAGCAAAAAATGAGTCGCAAATAGGACGGCAAGGTTATGACGTATTCCTTGATATTTGAATTTTGAATATGAAACCATTTTGTACGTGTTGATGACAAGTGGCGTCAATTCATGGCACACGAGATTTGTTCCATACGCTATATACATTAAATATGATTTTAGGCCACATTCGCTTAGTGCTGTAGCTGTAATCAAACTGGAAAATGTGATACCTGGTATTTATATATAATATATAATATTTATACTTATACTAATCTTGCTTAATCGATCTTATTTCGTGAGGTTATTCGATTACGAGTATCACTGTTTTACCATAAAAATTAAGTTACATATCCACGTAAAAAAAACTACCGTACGAAAAAACAAAATGCATAAAAATCGTGACCCGGATTAAGCAATAAATGTATTTTTTTAAAAAGAAAATTCGATCGATGAACTTTTTTCGTATACGAACTGCACGAGAATTAGCCTCCTGTTACCTAAATTATATGCGAAAATAAAAATAATATACTAACTGTAGAGTTTATTAGTGTAGAGCAAAGAAGTGGTTATTATTGAATAATTAGTATTGCTTTATTTATATTTGATTTGAAACCGCTTCCAAAGAATAGTGTTATCAATTCAATAGTGATGTACAATACCCAGAAACGGTGGTTAAATATTAAAATAAAAATCTGCTTTGCAAAGCTAAACAAGTAACATAAAAGCTATAAGGACGGAATATGTTGCCAAGGTCGATATAGCCGGAGCGAAGCCACACTGGCGTTACGTTGCGTTTCCGTTGCGCGTAGCGTTGAACCATAGCACAGGGGGCGTATTGCGATCCAACTTAATCTGTTCAATTCAGACGCAGTATAAACGAATATTATCAATATAATAATATTATAATAATACTACAATGGTATGAATATTAATCTTTATATTGTTATATTATAGTAATATTATCAATATAATGCGAAATTGCAATAATAATTGCTAATTTGACAGTAAATCAGAGTGTTTTATCTGTCAAAACTGCATCGCAATACGCCCCCTGGGCCCCTATTTTTGAATCACTCGCTTGGTTATGGCGTGTGATTTTCGTTCGCATAAAAAACCAACCGCGTTTCGAATAAAAAACCAACAAAAACCACTCATAATCTAGACGTAAGTACTCACAAAATTGAGCAATGATTTTTCAAATCCTTTTTATGTAGATTACAACTGGTTTTCATTCCAAAATTCGACTTTAAACATTGAATATCACTCGCCATCTTGACACGAGTAATTCAAAAATAGGGCTCCAGGAGCTCTATTATTTAATTACTCGCGTCAAGATGGCGTGTGATATTCACTGATTTTTGTCGAATTTGGAATGAAAACCAGTTGTAATCTACACAAAAAGGATTCGAAAAATCATTGCTCAATTTTGTGATCTATATTTCGCGTGGTTTTCGTTGAAACTTTATTCGTTTTTGAACGAAAATCACACGCCATATCCAAGCGAGTGATTAAAAAATAGAGCTCCAGTACGTGCGCTCTTGCTGCGCACAAACCTGGTATGGAATTGTGTAAATCAATCGTATTCATTTGACAGTTCAAAACGTACGATATGATCTGTCAAACGGCAAAGAACAAAGGGTTTGACAGATCATATCGTACGTTTTTAACTGTCAAATGAATACGATTGATTTACACTAGATGACTACATGATTGATTTACGATTGATTTGTATTATGTCACCGTTATATGTATTGTATTAACCGCGTGATTACAATCTAAATAATGGTTTTAAATCCGTTAGATTGATATCTGTCGATTTATAGTTACCAAACGTTGTACTAAACTTCATACATTATAACGTAAACTGAAACCACGAATCCCTGGGTAAAGTGGTCGGTCAGGGCAGGTGAAGGATTAATGGTGAGTGAAACGAACCCCCGTTCATCCTTCATGTTAGGGTGACATGTTAATATCAAAAAAGGCATTGAGCTTGTTCACAATAAAACCGTTAAATTGTAATCACGTAGTTTTTACAATATCACGGTGACATATATTTACAATGTATAGCGATGGAGCTGCGGCCCTTTTTATATCGATCAAGTTCCATTTTTAAATGAAAATCATTCGAGATTCACACTTTCACATTCGCAGAAAATTATAAAAAAAATAAAATTTTATTTTGTAACTACTTTCGTCCATATTAAGAGCAGCGATGCACAAGACGTTAAGACCTTAACAACATATGAAAAAATCTGAATGTCCTGACCTTTTGCAAGCACGGGTCGTGCAGCCTTTTCTACTCATGGTTTCACCCTTTGGTTGTTGATGTTTTCAGTCAATTAGTAAATATTTACTATATATGAAATTTTAGTCGCCCATGTTCGTGCGCTAACCATTTTACAACGAAAATCGCATGCACAAACGAAAAAAAATTTGGTTGCCCACCATCAGCTCATCATTTTGTCAAAGTGGCCCATGATGTTAATTTAGATGCACAGATATCGCTGTTTTAGGATGATTCCTACTGATTTAAATTAATAACGCGCGTGGTTTAAATACATAGCTCCTGTTCCGATCCGACGTCGACGCAACGCAACTGAGACGCCTATGTGGCTTCACTCTAAGCATAATTGACGAAATGTAGCGAGTGGCGACATATTGTCTTGAATCAGCGAATTGATTTGACCTAGCCAGAGCATTATGAATTTATGTATCAATTCTACATAATAACTCATGATTGTGCATTTCAGTTATGGTCACTGTATTGAGAAAATAAATGCGTATTAGAATTAATGTCCTCTTTTTACATTTAAAAAAGAGGAAAACCAAATCTTCTGAACCTTGGTAAACATAGTCACAAAACGTTTTCGTTTTGCATTTCCCCTTTTACGCTCTGTTTGTAGTGTACATATTTAACTGTTTATCTGATAAGATTCACAAACTATACCACTACACGACGTGGTGTAAGCCTTCGGAGCGTGGATCACTCTATTGACGGATTAAACTACACGTGAGAGCTAATTACCATCGTTTTATGCTTTTCTAAACTACAATAAGGAAGAAAATTCTTGTAATAATCGCAATTTTGTTTTCGTTAAGCCTCAAATGAGTGGGTTGGATTTCTTAAACAAGCTGATTGATTGCAGTAAGCAATAGACATGACGGGTATAAATGCGAATAAAAAAAAACCTATAAGCTGATTGCAGTGCCCTGTAGATTGATTTCAAGAACTTCCACATAGGTTAAGTAGTGCTATTCTGATCTATTTGAATGGAGGCAGACCCAATGATAGGTAATTAGTCGCCTATTTCTGGACTTCTTGAATGCTTTTCGGTCCACTTCCACAATCCATTGCAGGTCAACCACGCGTCCTGCCTGTGTCTATATTGAAGAAACTGCCGGCAACAGCAAACTATCATAGATGCGATTAAGCTAAAATCTTTATAATATAGGTAAGAGACATTCAATCATCAACATTAAAATAACGGAAGAGGAGCTACAAAAAGACATACTCTTAACACGTTTGCAGTAGTTAGTACATTTATTTGCACGTTGCAATCATGACGGTTCAATTGCTACAGGCGTGAGGCTCTCGGCTCAATTGATTGTAAATTAATAGTGGACCTCACTTTGTCAATATAATGGCCATCGCGCGTACATGTGTCCTCGAATGCTGCCAATTATTTATCAAAATTTCAGCAATAAATTTATCTTGATAGCCATTGACATGGGTATAATACGTAAGTCGATTGTGCTGCATGGGCACAAGATCGGTTGAAATAAAGGGTCATGTGTTAGAACTACATGAAAGATTGGAGACAAAATGACTGAATATGATGAAGATAATTATTTTGTTGGATTGTGCTTAAGATTTTTTAATCCAAAGATATTGTAAGTTCCATAATCAAGCCTTAGTGCTAATGGTTAGGAATTTTTTATTAAGATTGCTAGCCATAAACGTTTCGTGACTATTATGAAATACACAGGTGTCTGAAAAAATCTCATGCGTGAGACTTTTATTCGGCACCTATCTGTAATGTTTGTAATTGTCGTAGGGGTATTTTCTACGGATAAGACAGGTTGTAATGAGTACGCATTTTTTTACGCAAAAAAATCGAAGACACCATACGTATGGGATTTGATGACGCGCGTCGCACTATTTATTTTTCTCACAAAAGATTTGGTTTGAGGTTCTCTATAAGAATGACTTTGATGAAAGAATATTGAATTTAAAGAGAGAAGAGGGAATTAAATCCAATTCGAAATAAGAACACAGGTGATGATTCCATAAAATTGTAAGTACCTTTTTATGCTTACTCAGCAGTTTTAGTCTGAAAGTATAATGAAAAATCCACACTTATCTATTATTTACTAATTTTTTTTAACATTATTGTTTCTTTTTAAACATAAGTATGATGTTCTTGTAAATAAGATATTAGCCCGTCATTAACTGGTAAGCTTAGCAAATACATACGAGCAAACTAAAACAAAGCATCATTACAAAAAACTATTTACCTAATTTATATTTAAACATCCCAGTGCATTGGGGCAAAGGCCTTGTCTCAAGTGTACGTATACAGTGGATCACCACGCGCGCTCAGTGCTTATTAGTGTCGGGGTTTTTGCTAGACAAGCGACCAATCCTTTGACCAATCTTACTGTTAGATGTTATCAAACCGCCCTATCTATAGTACCTACCTAGGCTAGGGACTAGTATCCACCGATATTAGCCTAGACCAACACGGCATCCGAAGTAAGAAGATGCTTCTGATAGATAGGTATCACCTAAAATGGCAAAATGGTCACCAATCCACAATCACGCCTTATAAGTTGCTTTGTATCTTTAATACCAAAGCGCTTCAAACACTGCGCTACGAGCACCTCTCAACTAAAGAACTACTTACCCATTTACAATTTTTGGTAGGGTTTGAAAATAGGGGAAATATAAAAAAGTTACAACGGGATAGCTTGTAGCAATAGGGTGACTACTAACAACTTTACATAATAAATAAGCATAACAGTATCTAAATAACGAGCGATGGAGAGGGCTATGCTCGGTATTTCTCTACATGATCGAATCAGAAATACATAGAAGAACTTAGGTAACGGACATACAACGGACACATAGGTAGGGCTTATAGCGCGAAGGATGGACTAATGGCCGTTGGTGCAGAAAAGTTCTACATTGAAGGCCCCTCGACCAAAGGTGCGGCGTAGGACGTCTACCGACAAGATGGACAGGCGACCTTTTGTAAAGATCGCAGAATCACACTGGATGCAGACCGATTGCGATCGGTCGAAAACCGTGCGGAAGGCCTATGTTCAGCAGTGGACGTCCTTTGACTGATATTGATGATGATGATGATGATCTAAATATTGTCGTTACAAATCTGCTGAAAATGATGGTGATTTTGGTTGTAACAACCAAGATTTCATCATTGATTTCATATCATGGGTTCCAGGTTTTGCTATGGAATTACATCACCTTATTACTTACACTGAACTCTCTTCATTAGAATCAATGTTAAATTATTAATGTGACTTTATTCAATCGCTTTAATTTGCTATAATGTAAGCCGCATTCAAGAAAACACTGCCTACACTGTTACGATGGTTTATCGTTCAGAAATATGATGTACTCAAACGTCGTTTATCTTTGTCAATATTAATTATATCTGTTCTTGTTGATTATGAACTCACTCCACTCATCAGTTCATCTCATAGGTAACTCCGTCACGTGCCAATAAGAAATAACCGAGATTTAACTTAATTACTACAAAATAAATTATTTTTCAACAAACTGTATCGCGAATAGGAGATATTAAAATATGCTACATACAATGAATGTCTGCGTGGAGCTTAAAAAAAAGCAGTTAGTATACAATGAGTAAGTAGTAGTGGCTAGTACTTAACAGTTAACTATAGCGAGATTTTTTTTTTCGCAACAAATGGTTTTTGGTTTGATTTAGAGGACAACAAAGTTCAAAGTTTATTTTAATATTGTCAGAAGAACCTCCCTATAAATGCATATCAAAACATGACTAAAGTCTAAATGATTGGCTCATTAATTTAATAACTATGCCCTAATTTACAAATTTGTTAGTCTGAACTTCGGCAAAAAGTATACCAGTAAGTGAAACCACCCTCGGAGTTAGAACCAATCCTCAGATACCTCTAGAGAAATAGCCATATCAAGTGGTCTTTAGGTAGAAGTGTTTCCGATACTTGATACTATCGCCTTGTTAGTAGATAGCCTGAATAAAGTGGTGGGTTTCACCACAAAGCTACCTTCACAGTGGGTACCAGCGTATCTGGTGAAAGAAGACACTTAAGGGAAGGCTGATCGATTTAGTCCTTATTATATTCAGCAAAATTGAATTTTCGATATTTTTTTTCTTACGACATTTAACATGGATATTTTCACGACAAAACATTTTTATTGTTCTTGATCATTATTGCGCATGTTAAATATATGCCACTAGCGGTCACAGCTAACTTCGTTTCGCCCCCAGCCCCGTCCCGCCCCGGCCCTGTTTCATGCTATAAACCTCACGGAGCCCGAGACCTTTTCAACGAATGCAAAACCGTGGAAATCAGTTCGCGCGTTCTGGAGTTATAGCGTCAGGGAGGAAAACCCGACTTATTTTTATAATATAGTAGATAATAGCATATCGATGATCAAATTAACGATTGTTAGGGTTCACTGTTAAATTTACAGTAACTTTGGCACTGAGAGACCATCAAGCCCATAAAATAAATATTTTTTCCGTAGTATTACATCGAAGGATATTGTAGAATTCTTACAGTCGGTATAAGTTCGTGTAAAATTAGTAGTGTTAGCAAGTTAGTACTATTATGTCGTCTATGGTGTTAGCTAGCTAGCTAGTGGCTTTGATATTTTTTCGTATATTACTCAAAGTATTCAAACACTTTCTTACCAAAAGAATAGAAGATTCGCTCTAGCTACAATATTATTTTTACATTTATTCCTAAAGCCTTTGTTTGCGGAATCCCATCTGAACAGCAACTTTAACTGAGTGTACGACAAAACATCATTCATCTGTATACTAAATATAGATGACCAACACACATTTTAAAATAGTAATTAGATGCACGAAATCACGCAGGATTTAAGTGTTGTTAGGCTATATCCGATTTATCTTTATGGCTCTAGTACCAAGCCGAGCTGTTTAAATAAGAGTTAAAATCTGCGATACTATGGCATAATATTAAATGATCTGCGTCAAGCGGTGCCTCGTAAATAACTGATTTGTGACTGAAGTGATTCGTTTGAACTGAAAACAGTTCAGTCGAACGCGTGCGACTAAATCGGACGCACCGACGCACTGCCGCGTAAGGTTTTATTTAAATATCGCGACTTATGGGACAGCAAGATGGGAACTAAGAAAAAAGCTGCAACGTAAGTAAACGCTTAGAAATAACTACTCATACAAGCTGAGCGAATTAAAGTTGAAAATAATTTTCCATATTTCATAATATGCAAACTCATTTAAACTTTTAAAAGTTATGAGATTTATTTCAATTGTGATTATCTGCAAATTAATTGGACATTAAAAAAACTTGTGTAAACAGCCGGTTTATGATAGGTAGCTAATCAAAAATCTTGACGTAAATTAGGCGAATTCTTTAAAAAATAATCGATTTCATTACCAATCTAGCCCTTGTAAGTTTTGCTACTTTTATCGTTGGAATCAGGAAGTTAAAGTCGTAATCGAACTAATAAGCACTTTTTGTAACCTAATAATTTGTACCCGACATACTACCAACAAACTATTTAAACAAGAGATCCTAACGTTATTATTTATTCCCATGTTAGTATGACTTTCTGCGCATCAAAATTTGCTATACTACGATTGTTAATTGGTGTAAGTACAATTGATGTCCACTCAATCTATGTATGCATAGTGATATTTATATACATTTGTAGCTCTGCTAAGCGACTGTGCGGCAATTTTCTATAGTGTGTAATTTTGTGTTCATAAATACATGCTGAATTAATTTCAGACATGCAGTGTTTCAGGCCTATCGGAAACATTATACGAATATATAGAATATAATAAGTTCAATTGCATCAAAAACGAAACAATTTCCTTGTGGCAAGGAGGCTACAATGCTGGCTGCGCTATCATCAGGATAGCATCAAGTTACTTTGACCACATGATCAAAATTCCTAGAAATAAATAGCAATTCGTTCGAATTGCTGGAATAGCTTTGTATCATCAGCTTCCTATCAAGATCCTGAAACACCGTTCAGCAATTAATTTAGAAGCTATAGGATCCTTCTAGTACTTACTTACTTAAATATATTACTTACTTAAATAATGTACTATAAGTTAAAACCTATATTGTACACTCAAAATACGCAAATAAACACATTTGTATTTGTATTTAAAGATGTGGTGTAATAAGAAATTTTATTCCACTAATCCTCTTCTCTTGCAGGCCAGCGGCACCAAGTGTGGACATCAGAGTATCATACTTCCAAATAGTAAGTGCTACACATAACTAAAACGGAAAAGAAAACGAACTTAAAAATATTTTGATAATGTTACGATACCTTCCATTGGTCCCTGTCTGCTTCTTATGACACCCAATCGTTCGCAAAGCTTTCCAAGTCGTTAGGCGAGACCTTTGCCCAGCAGTGGGGTGATGTAGGTTGGAAAATAATGTTACGATACTAAAGCTTTGCTTACACCCTAAACGGATAACGAGATGCACTTTTACCAGTGATTTTGCTCATAGATAAAACAGTTGACGTATTTGTGAATAATTTTGTGTAATAAGTTGATATTGATAAGTAGGAAAATAAGGCTTAAATAATTTTTAATATTAGTATATAGTACATATATTTAACGATAATTACTTTTTTTCTTTTATCAAGAGATGGATTAGTTTTTTTTTGTATATAATAATAATGTATTAGCGCCTATTAAACCCTTATTGAGTAAGAGTGTCATCAAATTAAATTACGATTGCACAATATTTTCGTGGAAAGTGAAAAGCGCTTTGGCATGTTACCATATAATGACTGTATACTTAATCATTAATTACACAAAATTTGCAAAAAGTGGCGTCAAATAAACTTCTTAGAAGCTCGAACATGAACTCTCCTAACACATTGCAACACTTTTGTCAGTAGGTATAGGTACTATGAGAGTGATATTACATTAGTTAATCAAAAGAATAAATAAAAAATGGCCTAAGTTACTTTTAATGACAAAACCTAAATTAAACACCTAAGTTTTAGAGCCACATGAGATCAAATTATTAGTTTCGGCAGTTTTTCCTCAGGGGAACTATTTTTAATCACTCGCATCAAAATGGAGTTTGATTTTCATTTATTTATTTTAAATTTTCTAATAATAAGCAGTGCGATTCCTCACAGTGGAATACAAAATAGATAACTCAATTGTTAACTACTCGCGTCTATGTTAAGTGTGATTTTCGTTTCGACTTTTCGTTGATTTTCGAACAAAAATCACTCGGAATATTGACGCGAGTGACTCAAAAATAGATCCCCAGATCTATCATTTGTTGACCGTTGACGTGAAGCAAGCTACAGCAAAGTTCGACAAGCAAGACATGCGACTTTATTAACCGGGTGTAAAAAGGCATGTTCAAATTATACGCATGCGCTCATCTAATTGGTATAAATTGCTTTGTATTGGAGGAAATCATCATTAGTCGCTATTGTAGAAGTATAAAAATATTCAACGACAAATTCTTTCGGCTATCGGCATTGAAACACCTTTTGAAAATGTTATCGTAATCTAGTAGCATGTGGTAACTTGACTTCGTTATATTTAAAGACAGCGTTTATAAACCTCTATGTTCCACAATCAAAATGTAAGCACTTAACAACAAATCGAAATCGCATCAGAAGGGCTTTCCCTTTTTTGTCGCGAATACGACCTGCACACGAAGATGTTTCATGGCACATATTATTTGAACAACAATAACACGTAATTGTTGTTTTAACAGCAAAAAGAAATCCTATGAAACCCTATTAGGAAATCCTATCCTATATTTCTTACCGTACTTACATATCACGGGCTCCCCTAGAGTCGTACCGTAAAATTCAAAATAAAGCTTCATTTTGAACCACTCGCTCGAAATTAAACTAAAAGTCAATTTAAATAACACAAGTGTTAACAAAATTATGCTATCTTCTTTTAAATCACTTCTGTGCGGAATTCAACTAATTTTCGTTTGAAAATCATACGATATCATCATCAATCAAACGAAAATCATACGCCATACTGACGTGAGTGTTCCAAATATAAGGCTCCTGTTACTTTCAGACTGTGAAGGTTTGCACAAAAATGTTCGCATCCATAGAGTTGTGAGGAGTAGTCTCTCTCTCCTTATTCATCAATTCTCAAACTTTCAGTTCCGATATGCGACGTGTCTGGAGATCACAGCCACGCTCCTTGGCGTATTGCTGGGACTTCTCAGCGGCGGAGGGGTGGTGTACAACCTGGTGCAGTTCGGTGAGCTGAGCACTGCCTTCGTGGAGCGGACCAGTCAGACTGACAGGCTCTCTAGCTTCCTGCCGCTTACTACAGTCTTCGGTGGAGGTCTAAGACTGTGAGTCATCTTTTTAGGGTTCCGTAGCCGAATGGCAAAAAACGGAACTTTACCGCTTTCCGATTCAGGTACAAACAATTTGAAAAAATGATATTATAGGGGGGTCTCCCATACATGAAACTAAAACCAAACATTTTTTTTTTACTCAAACCTATACATGTGGGATGTCTATGGATAGGTCTTTTAAAATGACATTGAGGTTTCTAAAACCATTTTTTCTAAAAGTCTAACGTTTGAGATATAGACGCTTCCAAAGTGGTAAAATGGGTGTCCCCCCCATCTAACTTTTGAACTAAGGAAGTAAAAATTTTGAAAAAAATATGTAATGTAGATCTCAACATAAGCTTTCAACGAAAATTGGTCTGAGCGAAATCGAACTAGCAGTTTTTGAGATATAGCACATTTTTATCAACCGCAAATATAACTTTGTCTTTCATGAAAACACTATGAAAAACAAAGTTATGTTTGCGGTCAACAAAATATTGTGGTATTTTGGCTAAGTGGAAGTAAGAATCCCTAATTCAGTTAAAGTTGGCACGGAACCCTCAGTGCACGAGTCCGACTCGCACTTGGCCGGTTTTGTTTATTGTTATATGGATAAAATTAGAATAGTTAGATACGGGATTGCTACCATGTACCTTATTATTTATGAGCTTCCGATATTTCGGCACTGTTGCAAGCGCCATGATCACGGAGTAACTGAAGAGAACTTACGGGTGGGTTGTTATTGGCAGATATCGGTCTACCCTCCTTCGAAGTCGTTTATTCCGCTCGCCGCCGGTACCATTGTCCACCAACTCACTATTTTCTCGCATCTGTTCTCGACACACAACACTGACAGTATCTGTTCGCGAAACGGCACTATTTTTATTTACACGGTTTTTACACATTCGAACCATTGGATTCCAGACACTTGACAATTTAAACCCGTCCTCACGATTAAAATTTTTGTATTTCGTCATTTCAATCGCTTCCCTAACCAATCTTGGTATGTAGTGGAACTCGATCCAGTGATTTGGCCCCGATTAATAAATGTTCTGCGATAGCAGATTTCTGTCTGTCATTGTTTTTGACCGCTTTTATGTGTTCACTCATGCGGCACGCTACGGAACGTTTAGTTTGGCCGATATATGAGCTACCGCAACTGCAGTCAATTTTGTAGAGACCAGGTTGTTGTAGTGGGAAACTGTCTTTGGGCGATCTTAAACACTGTGCCACTTTTCTTAATGGAGTGAAACAGTATTTAGTGAATATTTATTTAGAACATTAGAGACCTTGTCTGTCACTTTTATGTATGGCAAAAATACTGGTTGTCTATCTACCCTATCTTTTCGGTGTCTCACTTTGTGTCTAGGTGGAAGTTGCACTTTAAATCCATTACTCAGTAGGACCCGCTGAACATGTTCTAATTCTTGGCTAAGATTTTCGCTATCGCACAAATCATAAGCACGGTTCGTCAGCGAGGTCACCACTGAATCAAGATGTCTAGGATGGTGATGTGAGTTTGCTTTGAGATAGCGATCAGTGTGAGTGGACTTTCTGTACACAGAATGACTGAGTGATCCATCATTTCGTACACGGATCATTACGTCCAGAAACGCTAGACTTCTGTCCTCTTCCACCTCGAAGTTCTCTTCAGTTACTCCGTAATCATGGAGCTTGCAACAGTGCCGAAATATCGGAAGCTCATAAATAATAAGGTACATGGTAGCATTCCCGTATCTAACTATTCTAATGTTAGTGACCATGAAAGTTTAAAACAATATATGGATAAAATATTATGAAATAAAAATAAATAACCACTTAAGTTTCCTCATACTTAATTTAGTATACTCATATTTAATTTAGAGCAAACCTAAACCTAATAGTGAACACAAAAAAGAGCATATCCTTGGCATCGCACCGGTGGTGCTTTCTGTATAAATTATTTTCAACCCGTGTCTTTTCCAACAGGGTAAACGCTACTCATGAAGAAAACATGGATGCCTTGCTTGCTGACGGTAAATCTATGGCGGCCGGAATGTTCCTGAGTATCGGCATTTCTTTGATATTCTGTATTCTGTCTACCGCCCTTGTGAGCTGGAGCGCCCTGAAACAGGTGATTATGCAAAAGTTATCTCTATATCACCAGCACCAATTTCACATTATCTTTATGCATGATCCTAGTTGTTATTACTGTGTTTGACGAACGAAAAAGTAACTGGGTAACTAGATGCCTATTTAACCTTTTAACTCTACATACGATGATCCTCCTGAATAGACTAGGGCTTAGCTGCCAGACAAGTAGGGTAATTACATTTATTGAGCAGTTGGTGTGTGGTTTTGTGCATATTGAAGATGTAATTATTTGTTACTGGTACTTAATAATGTAATCTGTTTATACATATTAATAAAATAATAGTCTATTTGCTTTGTGATGTACCTACCGGTAGATTTCAAAGACATCATTGATAAGATACGGAACAGACACAAACATATTAATGTTGATTAAATACACGTCTTTGTATAGAGTAGACAATTGCCTCAATTAAAGGCCTTGTCTCCTATTGACTCGATGCTCGCGTTATAATATGAACATTTTAAGTAATTTATGTAAATGCAAACCGATAAAACTACTCTGATTTGAGTGAACACACTGTGATTGATCGTTAAGCCAATCATTTTTACTTATGCCATTTTTTTTATCAACTTGTAAACTAGGTCAGTGAACTCGGATACACATGCGTACCTTTAATCACCACTAACTACTTAATGTTTTAGATTACAAGAATAAGAACCCTGTTCCTGACTTCTGTACTTCGACAAGACATGGAGTGGTTCGACACTGACTCCGGGTTTAATTTAGCTTCGAAAATGTCTGAGTAAGTGGTATTTCATTTACTTGCAAAGAACTAGCTAAGGAATAGAACTCACTGCCTGCTGATGAAGTACCTAAAATATGATCTAAGCCTCTTTAAGGCAAGATTATATACACATAGACATATAGACATGCACCTGATGTCAGGTATGGATGAGGTCTAAATATTTTCTAAGCGTATACTATATACTTCTATTTCAATTCTTCAATATGTATCTCTTCGGTCTAGTAATAAACACTATGTGGTAATAAAACTCTGATCATTCCTTATCATTATCCTTGGCTACCCGTTACAATTACGAGCTGCTACGAGAAGGTATTCCCTTCCAATGTGCTGTAGAATTGAGTCACCTTACCATAACAAATAAAGACGTGTCTTTAACTGACAGGAACATGATGAAACTGAAAGAAGGAATGGGCGAGAAGCTGTCTGTGGTGGCCAACCTGCTGGGCACGTTCGTGATCTGCCTCTGCACTGCCTTCCCTCTCGGATGGGAGCTGACCTTGGCCTGCATCACCGTCGTGCCGTTCTCTATCGTCGCATCCGTTATTCTTTCTAACGTGAGTAGTAATGAGCAGCTTTCTCCCATCGTTTTACAGCTTACTAGATGGCGTTAGGGTTACTTTAGGAACATTTTTTTTACGTTGGCGGTAAAACAAAGAAAAAAAAGTGCGTAAGCAAATATTGTATAATGCGTTAATGACTTGACTTACCCTCTGCTACAAATCTTAAATGAAATTTAAAAAGTTAGTTCCTAAAGTGACGCTAGCGCCATTTCCCGATGATAGAAACATCTCATGACAAGAAAACTGCTCATTGGCTTGCCGCATCTGTAGTGTTGTCAGCTATTATACCAACCAATATAAAACAAATAAGCAACAAGAAAGTCATTATAGTCTTCCAAGACCACAGCCATTTACTCACTGATCAAAAGCTTTAATTTAGAACTTAGTTCACATCTGCAGTCAAATAGTATGATATAGAATTTATCAATTATCAGGAGCTCTAAGAGAGTGATTCAAACTCTCTTCAAAATGGCGAGTGATTTTCATTCGAAGATGAATTAAAAGTCAAAGAAAATAACTCGTTTGCGAACGAATATCACTTGTAATATTGATGCGAGTGATTCGAAATAAGGGCCCCAGTTCTCTTATATTTATGAAGCTCATCAAGTTTCCTTTTTAGCTGGCTAACCTGGCCACATTACACATATAACTATTAGATATATTAACTTATATAACGTTTTAATTTTGTCCCATAAAAGTAGCAGCAGTAGTAAAAGTAAGCACTAAGTTGTTATTATTACGTAATAGACAAGCTATGCCAAGCAAAAAATGTACCATGATTGATACGTATTCCTTGAAATTTGAATGTCGAACATGATACCATTGAGTAAGTAGTCACTACGTTCTTCATGATACTGTTTGTATGCGTTGATGATAGTAGCGTCAATTCGTGGAGCTCGTAATCTTTTTGTGGTGTCCGTTCCACACGCTAGTTAGTAGTTTGACGTTGATGAACTTTTTATTTCAGTACCAAACAAACTCTTCGATCGTGGAGATGGAGTCGTACAGTCAGGCTGGCAAACAGGCCGAGGAGGTTTTGAAGTCGGTCAGGACGATAGTCGCTTTTGGCGGCGAGAATAAAGAAATCGAAAGGTAAAGACAACATTTTTATTTAACTTAGGGCTGATACGAGTAATTCAATGGTCAGAAAAAAAAATACAGCTTAACGTATGACTCCTGACATTTGGTGAAGTTTTCAAATTAGCCATATTGTATTTTGTTAGACGAATATTTCTTCTGACTATTGAAAAATCAGGAGGCCGATCAATGTTTTGAAACCAACGAGAAAACGAAATGCATTTTAATGTAGCAATACTTAACTGTATTTTCTTTGAAAAAGAAAATTCGATCAGTGAACTTTTTTCTTATACGAACTGCATGAGAATTGGCCTCCTGCCTTTAATTATGTAGGTAGGGATTTGTGTGTTTCTGTACGCTTTAAATATACTAAAGTACCTAATGTGTTTTTATGTCTACTTAGTTATCTATACTTACTAGTTGCAACATAATCACGTGAAAAGCCTAATTTTTTAACCGACAGTCACGTTTAGTAGTTAATGTCACAGAAGATAATTATAATATTATATTGTGTAGATTTCATGTCAAAAAGATATTTCTCATTCATAACATTCTACTTAGAACACTCGCCTCACGCGCTATTTATGCAAATTACTTACCGAATTGTTGAAAAAGTCTGCAGCGTATGAGTGTTCTAAAAATATCGTACTTACTTCATTATGGTAACAAAAAGCCGAACACATGCCTTATTATAGTGAGCCTACAGTTTTTTATATGTGTTAGTTAGCGATCTTGCATTTCTTTTTGACGCTGTTTCTATTGGTCGTATCGTGATGTTAATGTCTTCTTCCAATTGGACTAACATACACTTTATTTAACGAAACAAACTCTACAGCTTTATAATATAGTGACCGGCCGCGACTTTGCTCGCGCGATTTGTTTGAATCTGTTCCTATAGGTCGTAGCCGTAATGTTTTTACAGTCATTAAACTACTCCTATAGCCATTCTGTATTCATACAAAGATTCTATTCAGCTTTAATGTTGAAAAAGAAGAAGTGTAGATGAAATTTTGAATAGGCGCCTTTTTTTTTTGTTTATTTGCTCAAAACATGGTAAATTTGATAACAGAATTTCATCATAGACCATCATGTTTTGCCACAGGCGGCATGCAAAGTTGAAGTTTTTAGGTTGAAGTTAAACAATTAATTAATTTCAGTAACACTTCAAAGATATATGTCTGTTTTTTTTCTTTATAAAGGTACAAACGCTTGTTGGAGCCAGCTGAACGTTACGGGCGGAAGCGAGGCCTCTACACCGGACTAGGAACAGGCTTCAACTGGGTGCTAACATTCTCCCTCAACGCCATAGGACTAACTTACGGCACGAGACTTGTGCTGCAAGACTTCGACAAGCCAAGTGAGGAGAAGAAATACCTCGTAGGAGTCGTTTTCAGCGTAAGTGATCTTGGTAGAGCCTCTTGACAGTGCTGTAAATCTGTTCTATAAGTATATCTTTACATTAGAGCGACAAAGCGCAACAGCGCGGCAGCAGCGGATGCCCATACGTAAAAAACTGCCATTTATGTATGAAATTATTAGCAGCGCGACTATCGTGCGTCCGTCGCGCTGCTGAAGTTGCCTAAATGTGAAAGCACTCTCTCTAAGCCTAAGATCAAGCACACATTGAGTTAATGGCTCCTCTAGAAGTAACCATCAGCTGCGGACGAGTTTTTCTTTTCGATTCTTCGATGTTCGATATAACATGCTATTTAAAGCGTTTCAGCGTAAGTCATTTTCAGCATCTTGATAGCGCTGTAAAATGTATGAGGTATAGCTGATAACATTATTCACATTTTATAATGTTTACTGGTTCTACTCACCAATTTTTTTTAACTTAAATTTATCTATTACCGATAAAACAAAAGGAAACAATACGAGTAATAACTTTATTTGCTATACAGAACTAATTCGCATAAGTATTTCACTTACCGGTCGTAAATTAACAATTAACACAGGAACAATAAATAACGTGCGTGAAAATTCCAATGTTTCACGTCATAAAATAACAACTCACGGCCAAAAGTGTAGCATGAATAGCACACAGCTAGAAGGTATCTTCAAAAGTTCAACGCCTTATTATGGATGCGTATGCCGTTGTTATTATACAAACGTATTCGCATCGAAACGATGGTGCTGAAAACGATACTGAAAAGGATGGAATGCAACTATCATCTAGCTATGCTAGAGCAAAACAGAGCTTAAGCGAAGATCGCATCCCTCATGCGAATGCGTTGGTGAACAACGGCGTAAATTAAAAAAATACATAAACGTAACATAAAAGATCGTTCGAAATAAAATACTGAATGACCGACTCCAAAGTAGGAATCACAAAATATCAAAATAATTTTTATGAAGGTATTTTCTCCAAAGACTTAGTAGGGTGCCAGGGAATTGTACCATAGTCAGGATGATTAAATCCTGGATGGATCGAAGGAACTTTATAAGCAAATGATTGAAGACGCTTAAAAAATGTTTTTTTATTTATTAATATTATATTATACTACTACTACTATTAATAATATAATATTTACCATATATTGCAGATTTTGTTCAGCGTTTACATGGCAACCCAGTCGATTACATTCTGCGTGCCCCACATGGAGACATTCGCAGCTGCCAGGGGTGCTGCGGCCAGCATCTTTCAACTGTTAGAGCGACACCCTAATATCGACAGTATGGCCAAAACAGGGGTGTCACCTAGAAGGGTGATAGGGGAGATCAAACTGGAAGATGTGCACTTCAGCTACCCGTCACGACCTGATATCAAGGTAACGCATCCGACTCCTGGGTTTAAAAACAAAACTCGTTTATATAAAGGGGGCAAGTTCGAAAAAAAATTTGGCACTAACGTAAGTAGTTTTAGAGAGGTGTTATTTACTCCATTATTAAAGTCCAAAAAATGATTTGATTTTTTATTTCGATTTAGATTTTAAAAAGGTTTTACACTGTGTCTATCTACCTGTTAGTTGATAGTAATTATATACATTATTAACAGGTTTTGAAAGGACTATCACTTCACATTAAGCCAGGAGAATGCGTAGCACTGGTTGGGTCATCGGGCTGTGGAAAGTCCACCATACTGCAGTTGCTACAAAGGCTTTACGACCCTAGCGCGGGCAGCGTCAAACTTGATGGAAAAGACCTGAAAAATCTTAACTTGGGATGGTTAAGATCTTCTTTAGGTAAAACATACACCAAAATGTTTTTTACTTGAATATTATTCTTAAATATCTAACCTGCTTCATAATTTTACAGGTGTTGTCGGCCAAGAACCAGTCTTATTCAGAGGTACCATTCATGAGAATATTGCCATCGCTTGCCCCGAGGCTACACGAGAAGAAATCCAAAGGGTTGCTGAAATGGCGTACGCGCACGATTTTATCATTCATCTTCCAAATGTAGGTATAAACAAACATTTTTTACTGCATCTTGTTACTTAAACACGCTTATCGATTGCGCTAAAAACTTGTTGGTTGAAAATATACTTTGTTCCCTTGAAGTTTAAGTTCGATGTTCGGAGTTTATTGGCGCTTGTTCGTAACAAGTTGCAATGTGCTTCACAGCAGTCTTAGAGGATTGTAATTAAGAATGTGTAATATTGAATCATTGTTCTTTCCAGGGTTATGACACCGTCATCGGTGAGCGAGGAGCATCGTTGTCAGGTGGCCAGAAGCAGCGCATAGCC
This sequence comes from Pyrausta aurata, assembly GCA_963584085.1. NCBI lineage: Eukaryota > Metazoa > Arthropoda > Insecta > Lepidoptera > Crambidae > Pyrausta > Pyrausta aurata. Next base: position 8,724,175 of record OY757251.1, read on the forward strand.
ATCGCTCGATCTCTGCTACTGGAACCAGCCGTCCTATTGCTGGATGAAGCTACTTCTGCCCTAGACCCTCACTCAGAGAGGCAGGTGCAGGCAGCCCTTGACAGAGCCAGCGCTGGACGCACTACGCTCACAGTTTCTCACAGGTTTGCTTGTCTTTTCTCACATTTCTTTAAGATGTGTTTTTAAAGTACCATAGGTAATAGCACTAAGGTGGTAATAGGCTAGTTTCCACTAAGAACACATCACAACGTTGGTAGTTTCTAGTGATAAATTATGGTTTGGAGATATCATAAAACGAATTAATTTATGAATTTAAATTAGGATTATTAATATTTTAAATAATTTTATTAATTTAGCAAACGCCTATCACAGGATGTGACGTCATGCATGCGTGTTGGCGCGCTTTTTTTACTGTCATTGAAAACTTTTCATAGTATTTTGTTGTCAAAAAGACTTTCGAACTTCCGCCGTGACGTCATTTAGTACACCATGACAGTTCGAGCGTTTTTGTGACCCATTCAAATATATTTTTTTTACTCATCATTAAATAACGTAAATGTTGAATAATTTTAAAAATATTAAGGTATTTGATCAATACTTTTACTAAGGTAAGGTATTATCTAGTTTTTGAAATTTAGTCAACTAGCCTATTATGTACGTGTTGACTCAACTGTTCTATTTGTTACACCCATTTTAGATTATCGACAATAGTGAATGCTGATCGCATAATTTGCATGGATCAAGGCCTGATAGTAGAGCAAGGAACTCATGAAGAGCTGATGAAAGCAAAAGGTAAGGAAAATTAGATAACAGTTTTATATCTAATAGAAAATTGACATGTGACTGTTCTAAAACAAATTTCGCAGGATTTTACCACAAGTTGGTGACCACTGGAAAAGAAAACCAGGAGCCAGATGTAATAGAAACCTTGCCAGAGGAACCAGCGGGTGATGAAGAGGGCAACGAAATGCCTATCGCGCCTCGACTCGACGTCAAGAGAAGGTCCAACAGAAGAATATACAGGCACCATTCGACTAAACGAGGTATTATTTTCTTTACGGTAAAATAAAAGTAAAAAAATACGGGAAGCACAGAGCCGTGTTTTACCAGCACGCAGGTAGATACAGCCAAGTGTTCCTAATTCCTGCAGAATTAAAGGCCCACCACACCATACCCTATCAAGAGCGTGCTCGGAGCGTATTATAAGATACGAAAAGCAACACGATGCGCTCTACTTGGATCTGCAGCGTCCTTACCGTTATAATTTGGAGCGAGAGCTAGGCCGTATTTTGGCGATGCTGGGCCCCTATTTTTGAATCACTCGCTTGGATATGGCGGGTGATTTTCATTCGAAAACAAATGAAAAATCAATGAAAACCACGCGAAAAATAGACGTGAGTACTCACAAAATTGAGCAATGGTTTTTCAAATCCTTTTTATGTAAATTACAACTGGTTTTCACCCCAAAATTCGACTTTAATCATAGAATATCACTCGCCATCTTGACGCGACTGATTCAAAAATAAAGCTCCTGGTACGCACCGTGCATGACACACGACGGTGTTAGTCGGTGACGGAATGGTCTACTAAGGAAAAAATGTCATAGTTTTCAATACGAAGAATATTTTTTGTCTGATACGTTCTTAGCACGGTCATGGTATGCAACGGTGTAATAGTCAGAAACCTTTACAGTTACCAAAGGTACATAGCAGTAATAGTATGGCCAGCCCCATGGCCTGAAAACCTGAAGCGGAACTAAAACAATGCCAAAAGAAGTCATTGAGTAATCAAGCTTATCATGCACGTGCTGTTTCTGATAAGCAATACAACAACAATACTTGAATGACACTTTCTTTACACCGATTTAATTGTTTCAGTGTTCACTCGTGTAAAAAGATTTCAACATCAAAATCAAATTAAAATCAAAATCTATTTATACAATGTAGGACAATACAGCCACTTGTGAATGTCTTAGATATTAAGTGTATTGCCCTTATGGGGTCAGAACTTGTCTCCATATCTTGGGTGTCCTACTAGCGCTTCGAGACAGAACACAGACAAGTAGGCAAGTGCTGAAAAGAAACGCCGAAATCAGCAATGTATTATAACTGATTACAAAAAAAAATATTACATTATCAGGGTATATATATTTTATTTCAGAATCACATGATTGGATGACACCCCGAGGGTCCATCAGTTCCGTGATGTCAACTGGTTTACAAAACTTCGTGTACAACGCCGATTTCGAGTCCGAGGAGGAAAATGAAAACGATGAGGTACTCAAACTCAAAAATAATGTCATAATTTCGTTTAGGCCCGGTTTTAAATCGATTTATATCAATCAATAGCAATCAAATAATTTTTTTTTTTTATTAATTCAAAAGATGTTTTACTGACGATTAACTTGTTAGGGTACATAACTAGTGTTAAAAAATATGGCATTATAGTAAAATTTTCTTTACCCAAAGGTTGTCTGGAAGAGATCGCTTATAGCGAGACCTTAAGACCGCCAACATTGTATTTGTAAATATTTTATGTGATGTGCAATAAATATTTACTATCTAACGGTGATGGCGTAACGGTGACGGCATAACTTATAACTATGGGCCTTTTAAAGAAGCTCAAAATCACACAATCAGCGATGGAGAGGGTTCTGATTGGTGTTTCTCTACGAGAACGAATCATAAATAAGGAGATAAGTACGTAGAAGAACTAAGGTAACTGACATAGCCTTGAGAATCAGTAAGCTCAAGTGGCAATCGGCAGGACAGGACACATAGCGCTAAGAACTGATGGCCGCTGGGGCAGAAAAGTTCTAGATCGGAGACCCTTTGGCCGAAGACGCAGCGTAGGACGTCCACCAACAAGATGGACCGACGACCTTGTAACTATCGCAGAATCAAACTGGATGCAGACCGGTAGTGATCGGTCGCTGTGGAAGGCCGTGGGGGAGGGAGGCTTATGTTCAGCAGTGGACGTCCTTTCGGACAATGATGATGATGATATCTTACGGTTATACATATGTACTAAAAACTTAAGAATAATTCAGTAGGTCGTATTAAATTAAATTTACGTACCTGCCTAAGACATACTGAAATCATTTTAGGCTTTTAGTGCATACTATCTACTAACTTGCTATCTCAAAGGAATATTTATCTTCATTGTTACATATTGTAGGAGGTGAAACCAGTAAGCGACTGGCAACTCCTGAAGCTGAATGCGCCGGAGTGGCCACTCATTGTCATTGGCTCCATCGCTGCGTTCCTTCAAGGTGCTTGCTTCCCTGTGTTTGCGTGGCTGTTTGGTTATGCTAGTGGGGTGAGTAAATCATTTCATCATTCCTCCACCAACATCATACCTTCTCAAACTCTAAAGTTTATTGGCAATCATTTATGTATTACATTGAGATGTTTATGGTAATATCATTCTTATTTGTCTTGGTGTATATTCCTTTCGGGCGGTAGTACCCGCGCCGCCTCTACCTACTCCTCACGCAACTCGTTCTCGCCACCCCACGTGGCCCTGTGATCAATCTCAATGAAGCGGTCTACCTTTATCTTACTAACTTTTAAAAAACTTTTTTTTCGGTTTTATTTCAGATATTCGTGCTGTCGGACTACGCGCAAATCACATACCTGGCGGACTTGTACTCGGGGATGTTTATAGTGGTTGCCGCTGTGGCTGGCATCTCCATGTGCCTTCAGAGCACCACCTTCACCAACGCCGGGCTCAAGATGACCTCCCGCCTCAGGCACCAGTACTTTGCAGCGCTGCTGAGACAAGTAAGCTAAACCTCCTGATTTTTGACTATGTCCCACTGACCTCAGGATATGATGCACGTGGATGAAAACTGGAGGATTATGAACCTATGAAGGATTACCTTAAGAGGAAATCAGATAATCAGAAAGCAGCAAATATATAAAATGCAAACTCTTTTAGGTTACTCCAGTCTATTTCAGCTCTAAATGGAATAGCAGCTTCGGTAAACTCCCTATTCACGCCGTTACCAAGTTTTATTACTGACAAATAAAATTGACAAACTCCTTTAAAATTACCCTCGTCAAGTGCGACATACGCAAATTAAGAATAATTATGCCATCTTACTTCACAGCTTAATATTTGCTAACATTACTAACTTTTTCCTTGTACACTTTCAGGAAATAGGCTTCTACGACAAAGAGAGCAACACAGTAGGCGCTCTCTGCGCCCGGCTAAGCGGCGATACTGCCGAAGTGCAGGGCGCCACTGGTCTCCGCATCGGCCTGATACTGCAAGGCACCAGCTCCGTGACCGTCGGGTTCATCATGGCTATATGCTACGACTGGAAGCTGACTCTCGTTGGCACTGCTTTCTTGCCACTGGTAAGTTTACGTAAAACTTACAAGTTAACATTAATTTTATCGAAAGCTAGGCAGTTTCAAACTGCTATTTCTTCTTGCTCACCTTCTCATATCACTAGATTTTTTATATAGCCCGGTGAGGCACAGGCTACGAGCATAGCTAGGGTGGACTAACTCTTATGTTGTTTTAAACACGTTTCTCCTGAAAATAATGAACACAACACAATAATCTAAGCAGATGTTTAGGATATGTAAGTTTGACCTTGAGTGTGTGGTGAGTACATATGAAAACCTTGGCGAAAACCTATGATTATAATATTTTGTTTCTATAGTGTTTTGTTCAATATACAAACTAAATTATATGTATATAGGATTGCACTTATAAAAAGCAACTGTGTCAGACAAAGAATCAAACCCTGTGTCTTACGCTATCCGGACGCATGCCTATACCACTCGGCCACCGACACATTGGCAAGCCTGTTGAATTTTACTAGTGTTTTCAACACGTGTTTACCTACTTATGTTTTGGAAGTTACGACTATCTTAATAAAACTAATTTTTTTCTAGATGGTGGGTAGCATTTGGCTAGAAGGCATCGTTTCCCAGAAGTCTCAATCAGATGAGAGAGACGCCATGGAAATGGCTACAACTGTCGCCACCGAAGCTGTCGTCAGCATCAGAACCGTCCAGAGCTTAGGTGAGATCTTTTTGGTTCTCAGTGCCGAGAAATAGATAATAGGATCTTAAAAGAAAAATAACGGCCATAGCCCTACGAAACAGTAAGCTCAAGTGGCACTGGGCAGGACACATTAGCGCGAAGAACTGATGGCCGTTAGGGCAGAAAAGTTCTAGATTGGAGACCCTTCGACCAAAGACGCAGCGTAGAATGTTCACGTAGGATGCAGACCACTCACAACCGGTCGCTGTGGAAAACCGTGGGTGAGGTCTTTGTTCAGAAATGGACGTCGTTTGGGCTGATAATGATGATGAAAGAAAAATACTTAATAATATAGGATATATTTTTTTCCAGGTATTGAAAGTCTGTTCCTAGAGAAATTTAAGGCTGCGCTGGTAGATTCCTGCCGCGCGGTCACCAAGAAGACTCGCTGGCGTGGGCTGGTACTAGGGCTCGGTATTTATGTGCCGTTCCTATCTTACTGCAGCGCCACCGTCTACGGCACCTACCTCGTCGCAAAGGAGGGGCTGGACTATAAGATTGTGCTTCTGTAAGTCAATACTTAAAGGTACTGGTGGATTCAGTCGTGGTCTTAAGGTCTGGGCCCACTACACCATACCATGACCACAATAGGAACGTATAACGAAAAGCCACACGATACGATCTACTTTACCCACTGAACGGATCTACAGCGTTCTGTCTCACCACTCTATTTTACCGGTGCTGACACGTGACGGTGTTGGTCAGTTACGGAATAGTCTAATGGTGAAAGTGACATACACTTTTTTTACCTGACACGTTTCTAGCACGGTCAGGGTATGTTACAGACAGTGTAGTAGGAAGAAACATTTATTGGTATGGGCTGCTGGTTCCCGGCTTTTACGGACCGTTCCAATTCCATTTGGGCTTCTTCACAGTGATCTCTTTCTCTCTCAATGTTTTAGTTGAAGCGTTCTATATCTTTTTTGCAGGGTTAATGAAGCTGTTATGTATGGCGCGTACATGCTGGGTCAGTCTCTAGTATACGCGCCCAGCTTCAACTCCGCCAAAGCTTGTGGCGCGAGAATCCTCGCTGTCATCAACCGCCAGCCCAAAGTTAGGACAGAGGATGGAGTAAAGGACAAGCGAGATTGGGTATTTTTTTATCTTCATAATTTTTTAAGTAAAACCTACATAATATACTTTAAAAATGTGGTATCTTATCTAGAACCAAAGTTCCCAATCAGTCATGCCTGGTACGGCCGAATTGAACAATCCATCTTTAAGTTTTGTTTTTATAGTCTTTTGTCATTATACAAACTTACCCCCTTATTATAACACTGTTCTGTCTCATTCTTTCTTGGCACTGTCATCTAAAAACTGTCAGGCTAAAATAGGTTTAAAAGACCGTTTGAGTTATTATGAATAGGAGGGTTACTATTTTAAATTGCACTTATAAAAAGACCACCACCACCGGCACATTATTAATGTGTCAGTGGCCGTCACAAGGTTCGAATCCTTGTCTGACACATTTGCTTTCTATAAGTGCAGTTAAATCAATCAAAAACACATGCAATTCTTCGATCCAATGTGCTATACGACCTCTTAACTTATTACGACGAGACGAGACTACTTGAGTTGAAATCTTCTTCTTAGCGTGTGAGATATTTACTTTACGGGCGGCTGACATGGGTTCACAGGGCCGACAGCTTAACAAAACACATGGTACGGCTGAAAAATTGGCCTATATTATGCCACTTAAGTCCAAAGTCCATAGTTCTCGAAATTTTACAATCCATACATACTCCAAAGTGATATAAGTGTTTTTTTTTATAAATTTGGTTTTGGGGTTAGAGGGCTTTTTTTGTCTAGTGTCATAACATAAGCCGAAAAATTAAATCACCAACAAACACATCTTTTTTTCCAGTGTGCCACGGGCAATTTCAGCATAAAGGACGTTGAGTTCTGCTACCCCACGCGTCCCAACCAGCGGGTGCTCAAGGGCATCGACCTGAAGGTCGAAGCCGGGAAGACAGTTGCGCTGGTGGGCTCATCTGGGTGCGGCAAGTCTACCGTCCTACAGCTGTTGCAGAGGTTCTACGATCCGGACACTGGGAACATCGTACGTACTGACTAGATGACTGTCATAATCATCATTACCATCATTATTATAAGAAGTTTATCAGGAGGTTCATTGCTGAACATAGGCCTCGTCACTGACTGTACGACCAAAATATTTTGAAAAGGGTTGAAGTTAAACCATACATTTCATCAAAGCCATACATACGTGGATCGGGTAAAATTTTCAAGTATGGTTCAGGTTACCTCAGTTTTTAATGCCAATATTGCCAGTAAGCCTTTTTGTATTTTTGAGAGATTAACGTATGCAGTCAAAGTGACTAGACACCACTCACGTTGACTGTGTCAATTTGTGTGATTTTGACATCAACCCAAAAAAAAGGATAGGAGAAAGAATTAAATGTTTTCCTTACGTCGGATGTAATCTAAATATTTTTTATAATACACATAAATTACACCAATAAAAGAGATGGGCCAAATCTTAGGGACATGGCGAACCAAAGGTATGAACATGAACGAAAAGACGACGTTCGACGCCAACGTGGGTTTCTCCACGGCGAGGCAACAGCGGAAGATGGTCGCTTGTGAAGAAGACTTGCAGTCTGCAAGGGTGCCTCCGCAATACCGGGACTACTGCGCCCATTTCCTCATGAACTACTTGGTGTGCCGATACAAAAACATGCCCTTCCTATACCGATGCCACCACGAGAAACACGCGTATCTTAACTGCGAGCACGACGACTATGTGATTCGGATGAAGGAGTTTGAAAGGGAGAGGCGGTTGCGTGAGAGGGAGAAAAGACTACAGCCTGAGCCCAAGAAAGAGGCAGAGCCTGCCAAGTAGTAAATAGGAATGTTTACAAATTGTCTCAAGTAGGATTAATCGCTGCGTTTTATTGCGATTGACGCCTAGTAGGAAAATCAAGGATTTACTATTGTATATTTTTAAACAGTAAACTACTTTAATGGTTTTGGGTATTTTGCTTATTTAACTTGTAATCTCTGCAAAGGCTAAAAATATTTTTTATTTATTTAATTAATACTTATTTACAACGTAAGAACTACACACACGGTTAAACTGTGGTCAAAAATGTACCTACTGAATCCAAAAAGCAGTAATTTCACCGATTAGCTAATACTTACTAACATTGTAAGATCGCAGGATCACATTGGGATGCAGAGTGCAGACCGCTCACAACCGGTTAAAAACCGTGGGGGAAGACTATGTTCAGCAGTGGACGTCCTCTAGCTGATAATGATAATGAATGATGACTAATACCTACAATATTCTTTGAGGATTACTTCCTTCGTTATAATAACTCGATTCAAACGAGGTGCTAGTCTTTTATTTAATAGGTAACTTAACCTAAATGAAACTTAACGATTTGCTTGCTGTGTTTGGGCACAGTTTGGGTAACGAACTACCTACTGACGATATAACTAGTTGAAAATGGAAAAAAAAATACGTGCAATCAAAATTAGTTTGAGATAGGTATGTACCATCACCTGAATTTACATTTTTGTTCAAAACTTGGTAAGTTCAAACGCAGGGTTTGGACAGTAAAACGTAATAATTGAAGTTGGTAAAAACTATACATTTCATTCACACCCTGCTGTACTTATCCATAGTTTAATGTTGTAGTAGTATTTTAGTAATTAGCGATGGAATAATCACTGCTCTTCGCCTCAGACGGTAAAACTTTTTCAACGGTTATTTACTCAACCCAGGAGCTGGACGGGATGGACACGCGCGCGATGCTCACGTTGCCGCGCCTGCGCAGGCAGCTCGGAGTAGTGCAGCAAGAGCCCGTGCTGTTCGACCGCACGCTCGCCGAGAACATCGCCTACGGAGACAACAACCGCAAGGTCACCATGCACGACATCGTGGCCGCTGCTAAGGCCGCCAACATACACAGCTTCATTGTGTCACTGCCTAAGGTATGTAGCTACTTAGCCCAAGGTCACTATGCACTTTATCATGGCCGCTGCTAAGGCCGACACTGCCCAAGATATATAACTACTACAGCAGGTATCTCAACGTCAGGGCAGGGCTAGCTGCTGCTGTTCAATAGTTGCCATGACACTGTCCAAAATCAGATGCTGCCGCGTCTGCGCCAGCCTGTGCCAAGGCCTTGATACACAGCTTCTTCGTGTTACCCAGGATATGCATGCTGCTTCAGCTGGTAGAGAACTTCGCCTACGCATGAAATGGTGGCTACCAACTTACACGGCTTCATCATAATCTCTGCCCAAAGCATGTGATGTATAAGTAGATCTCTGGGGCACTGAAGATAAGCCTATAGAAGAAGTCGCCTACTAAGTAGTAGCAGTGATTTAATCTTGCCATTTTTAGGTAAAGTCCCCAGGTTTAAATATCACGTCTCATGAACTACCCTCATATCTCCTTCCAGGGTTACGACACGAACTTGGGCTCAAGCGGCGCGCAACTATCTGGCGGGCAGAAGCAGCGAGTATGCATCGCGCGCGCTCTCATCCGCTCGCCACGGCTGCTACTGCTCGATGAGGCCACGTCTGCGCTCGACGCGAACAGCGAGAGGGTACGTTTTTTTGTTTTTGATGCTGCAGGCTAGTAGCGGGGGGCAGGAGATCATCTACGTGCAGGATGTTAACATTGCTAACAGCGAGAGGGTATGAGCCTATAAGTTTACTCTTTATTGCTTAGAGCTAGCGAGAGGCAGAAGCAGCGCCTCGCTCATTGCTTGATCCACTCGCTGCTCGACGCGAACCATGAAGAGGTTTATTTGTTTGCCTGTGCCACACACTCGCTGATACGCCTTGATATTGGACGAGTGCAAAGTATTCAAATAGAAGCGCTCGCCTGTTTGGTGTTGCGCTCTCGTTCACGGACGCATGAAGCCCTACCACTTGGGCTTCATCCACAATACTTTCGTTGAGCGATGTGAGGACACTCAGACGAGTGAACAACTGACATAATGGTGAGCGTGCAGCTGACCAACGCCCATGCTGTCAATCCTACGACCGCTGAGCGAGACACTTCTGCCCTCGTCGCAAACAATAAGAGATTACGGTTTTTTTTACTTTGCTTTCAGGGTAAGATTTCATTCAACGAATCCTGGTTTATGAAGACTGTACTTCTGGATTTAAACTAAAAATGATTTCTTCTTACAGGCTGTTACGGAAGCCTTAGAGAAAGCAGCTAAGGGTCGCACGTGCATAACGATAGCTCATCGCCTGTCCACGGTCAAGGATGCCGATCTCATATGCGTGGTTGATAAAGGTAATGTGAACAACATATGTTACGTAGATTTCAGATGTAATATACTCAAAGTCACATACGCTATAGTAATAATAATGAATACAGAGCATGGCCTCCAAATTTTCCACTAAAAACATAACGTTGAATCCTTTTGTTATTGTTACGCTTGCGTGTCGAAAAGCATCTTATACATTAAGTACAAATGTTCGTGCTCATCACATAAACATTTTGGAAAAGAAGCTTTAACATTATTTCGAATTCAATCTTACACGCGAATATAATTATCTAAAGCCCGTTTTTCTTGGCTTGGTGAATATTGTAAACAATAATTTTATAACTTTTAAAATAAAATAAGATAATAACATTTTATTTGTGTTTTGGTTGTGAGTTACTTATGTATTTATTATATTTTAAAATGAATCATTTCGTTAAAAAAGATTGTTAAGATTGTTTACAATATTTGCCAACCAAAGAAAAAATGATTTTAATTTTTCTCCTTCTTTTCATAACAGGAAGAATAATCGAACGAGGCACGCATGCAGAACTGGTGGCTTCCAAGGGCGTCTACTGGCGAATGTGCAAAGGACAAAACGTTTCTTGATTGCTCTTAGGCCTTTCTAACACTTTGTCCGTAATTTCCAGTCTTGCCATTGCTCACACACACGGTGCTATGCTTGCACAGGTGAACAGTTTAATGGAAAATATGTACATCGCATTTTTGGAGCGTAGCACCTCCTCAGACCAGAACAGGTTTTTGAACTGCAAATCTTTTAGGGTGGAAAAGACGAGCAATAACCACAAACAGTAAAACTCAAGCTTAAATAAAGCTCGTAAAAGATAGTCCACTAGAATTGACAGACAAATATACTGACGGACTAGGCCTAAGTTACTCAAGTATAGGTACTGAAGTATATACTCGTAGCTGCGATAGGGTCTTTTTTCTGTAGGCCGAACATCCAACCCTCTTTATCGTTTATCGCGTCGATAAAGTAGTCTTTTTTCCTAAACGACATGGTGTTTCAATATTTTTTTTACTAGTAAGACAATTTTTATTGCTTGTATTAACAAATAGGTACAATAAAGTTAGTGATAATGTTTTGTAATAAAATAAAAAAGACATTTGAAATTTATCGATTGCCGCGATAAATGATAAAGGGGCGCGCATCTTAGGCCCACTGGGACGTTTCTACTAGTTAACGTAAGAACTTTTACCAGAAAAATCCTTGAAAAGGCCTACAAAATGGATTTTTATACTATAAAAATAATTAACTAAGGAAGTTACTGCAAGTTTTGTTGTTCGTCTTTTTCTTTATCTATAAAAGTCGTCAACAACAGTCAAGTGTATAATGAGTATAAGTGGTATTTGATACTTTACTAGCCAGTATTAATTAACAACGACACTATCTCTTCGTAGACCAATTTAACATTGAACAAAACGTAGTTCAAGATTTTTTTTAACGATACTGAAATCTTGACATTCTCGAGATTATCTTTCGTTTTGAAGATCGTTATGTACATATTTTACCTAATGACAGAACCACCTCACTAACCACCCCTCTTGAATAGCAGGGTACCTAAATTCTAAGATTAGACCTAGATAGTTCAATCTGTCTATTGCCTAACGTAATTTTCATTAAATATAAGGTATTAATAAAAAAAATATTTCCTATCGCCATTCTCATTAAATATAAGGTATTATAAAAATTAACTGATCATGTTTCAATAAATTTGTATGAAACTAAACATTTTCAATTCCAAAGATAAATCGTGTAAGGCTAGTGTGTATAAACAATAAAACTGGCTTACAAAAGCCGAACATTTAAACATTCCTTGAAATTAATAACAAAGATGTAGTGTTCAACTTGTTTACAATAAATGTAAGCTTTTATGAAATAACCTTTCAGTTATAAACATGGTACTTCATAGATCCTAAGGCATAAGCATAAATATTTTCTTCAGTGTATTGCTGTACTGAAAATGTTTTATAATCGAAATATATTTTAAGGTATTTTAAAAAATAAATAGTCATAAATGTGGTACCATCGTTTTATTTACCATCATTCCATTAAACCGTTCTTACAAGATTGCGATTTACAATGTCTACTAACAATATCACTTCTTAATCTTTCGAATTTGGCATTACCCTGTACCCGTCCACATCAGTTTAAAGGTTCCTGCCTACTACACTGTATCCTACCATGACCGTGCTAGGAATGTGTCAGACAAAAAATATTTCATCTTTAAAAAATATATATTTGTATTGAAAACTACGACAGTTTCCGCTAGACCGTTCCGTCACCGACCAACAGCGTCGTGTGTCATTCATGAAGCGAGTCAACACCGGCAAAAAACGCTCTATATACGCTCCGTTCAGTGGGCATAGTAAAGCGTATCGTGTTTCATTTAGTGTTTGATACGCTCCTAGCACTGTCATGGTATGATGCGTTATAGTAGTCCTAGACCTTAAATAAGTAAGATATTCATACTTACTAAATTTTTTATGAAATAAATGACATAAATGTAATAAAATTAACTGAGCACATTGTCCTTGGTCTTTGAAACATTCCACATGTAAAACATCCAAATGCTAAAAGTAATGCAACGATGTGCTCAGCTTCAGGCTATTGTATACATTCTACTTAGAATCTAAGTAATATAACACTAAGCGGTTTAATTAAATAATGAATAACTCAACATAGATCATTTATCTTTAACTAATATCAATGGCATGACACCTATTTGGCATTTTATTTTTCAATAAAAATACAGTGTTGCGTATCGAAGACGAAGATGTGGGATGATTTAAAATCGTATATTGCACAGTCTGTCTCAGTTACAATAAAACATGCTATAGGAAGACCGCTTCAATGAGACCTCACCTGCGGGGCGGCGGGGCGCAGGGGGAGGCGAGAGCGCGTTTAGTAAGCGGCGCGGACGGGTGATTCTGCGCCGCCCGCACCTCTCGCGCGACCCGCTAGCGCCTCCCCCCGCACCCTCGTGCCCCGCTGTCGTAGTCTCAATGAAACGGTTTACCTATAACTGTTAACTTTACTAACCTTATCACTTCCGTAAACAAGGGAATATTACTAAAATGTTTGTGACAAAATAGTAATATACACAATAGTAATAGTCACTACATAATGCTGACCTATGTATTACGGCAAGTAATGGACAATAAATACGCTTGTGACAAATAGCCGCACTTATACCATACAAGTCGCTAAAATATAACAAAAATTTATATAATATTGTAAAATTAACAAAACTTCTACGACGACAGAGTTCTTACTATCTTAATCTACGATATTTGTATGCGTTACATAGTATGGCAAATGGAGAAAATGTAGTCATTTACTTATGCCACTTACGTACTGATCACACGCACCGATATGAGCTTGTTGCTATGCAATCATGAAAACGATCAAAACTTAAACACCTACTATTGTCGGCGTGTTTTCAACTGAGTCCTGACAGTCTTATCTCTAATGACATTATCGCTTCACGACTCAGTTGCTAAAGCGCCGACCATAGTCTATTGCGCGCATAAACTATTCACTGTCATGCATGTCATGCCCCTCCAGCTTTCTCGCTCACTCATCCACGTGCGTCCGTTTCGGGATCATACAGTTCATTTTTATCCCTGCGTCATCGCGCAGTGACAGTCACTGACTCGGATATAGCCTGGTATTCTTACAATAACCAGTTTCAACCTCAGACAGTGACTATAGGTAGACCGCGAAATTTGGACTTCGCCTGCGGATCACGGAGGCGCGGGGGGAGACAAGAGCGGCACGGGCGAGTGTATCCGCGCCGCCCGCACCTCTCACACCACCCGCTCTCGTTTCCCCCTCGCCCCTGTGCCCCGCAGGCGAAGTCTCAATGAAGCGGTTTACCTATAGCTCACCTACGAGCACTGTACCTAATGGCAACTACTCGTTTCATGTGATCAGCCCTATATCTCTCACTCACATCAGTCACTCCTGTGCACTTAACACACACCTTCGCCCAATGAAGCCTCCGTGGTTGTCAGCTGAGGCTTCCAAGAACGACCAAGCAACTCATTGCAAAATATCTTTATCTTGTCTAGTATAGAAAGGTAACAGAAGGATAACAAAAAATCTTAATTATTAATCAACTTTTGTCGGCATTCTATCATCAAAGATACAAAAATCTATAAATTATTAAAAAAGCATACCTTCAGGTACATTCATTGAAGAAAAAGTCTTGTGAAAGCAGTCTTTAATTTATGGATATTTGAGCTTGAATCAAAGGAAACAAACTCTTCTTGTATGCTCAAAATTGTGTATATATAAAACAATTTGAATTGTTTCCTGCATAAAAAACATTTTGCATTACTTCGAAATTTATTTTAGTATTTGTAATCGACTCTACTGTTACTCATGACAAAAATGTCAAGAATCGTGAATCCGTAATCTGCAGGTTAGGTTAGGAGGCGTATTAATCACTCACAATCCAATTGAATTTTCGCTATCCATAAACTAAGACAGTTCGTTTAAATCAAATGTGTGGTTTCAATTCAAGGGAATTTGGGGTGGAATTAATTAAGGGGGTGGAATTAAGGGAATCCGAGAAGCACAGAGCGGCATTCATTAAATTATTGACAGAACAGATAAGCTTGGTTATTATTGAAAGTGTCCGAAAATCTAACGAGTTTGAAAAGGTCGCAATCTGTTGATATATATCAGCAAATCTAATCAATAATTCCGTAATTTTACAGTGTTGAAAATATGTTATGACAAGATGAACAAATTTTATTGAGGTCACATTCACTTATTTATTCTTAACAACGAATGATAGATCGTCTCTGATAAAATGTACATACACAAGTACCTTTCACTAGTAAAATAAATATGGAAGCATTATTTTGTATTGATATAAGCATCCGTCAAATCACTCTACCGATTATTGATTAGACTTTATGTAAAAGAAGGAACTTGATATTCTGTAATTTGCCGCCTGTGCACTTGGCTACACCCGAATGTCTCTGACACACGCACACGTATATACACACGCACACGCACGTACACACACACACTCACACACACACTCACACACACACACACACACACACACACGCGCACTCATACACAATGTTCTTCTGGGTCTTACTAGAAATGTTTAAATATCGCTTGCTGGAAAAAGGAAAATATTAATTGCCTTGTGGAGTAACGATTACCACTTTACTTTTTTAACAAAAGCAACAAAACAACTTACAAAACGAATAATTTTCGAATAAATATAGAAACAATTTGCAGAAAACATTCAATTGAATAAGACTCTTGTTAACATTGATTGCATTTATTCTTTCCGCTACACCTTTAGTGTCTCAATTTATATAACGCTTAATAAAAACTGTAAATAGAGATCTTATAGTTCAATCAATTAAACAATAAACAAAAATAAAATTTCGAACAAAAAAATAACGTCAATATACAAAAGCTCCAAACCATACATAAAACGAACTTCTTTTGGCAAAAGCTTAGAAGTTAACAATCGCGATTTTTAAGTGCCTGCCTGAAACACCCTAGCTTGTTGTGTTTTTAACTATAAACTTGATACATTTAAAATAGCTTGCCTTCATGAACTGTCTGCTAGTGTACTCTATACGAGTAATACGATTTTTATAACGTTAATTATATTAAAATAACATCTATACTTTGACAATAAAATATTCATAATAATAATCCAAAATACCGGATGGATTATTAGGTAATAGTCGCAACATAACGCAAAAAACTACTACTCAGTAAGCTGTAATTATTTCATATAAATAAAATATTAATTTTAAATAAAAATCTATCGGCATCTATGAAACTTTGTACGAAATCAAATTAAAAAAATGGCAATTGTTGATTCCGAAAACTGAAAAAAACTTAATTGCGTCATTTGTCAATTGTTTTCATGACTTGTATTCTTTGATGAAAGAAATCTTTCATCAAAGCTTGTATTGAATTAAAATGATGGTAGTGGTCGGGTCTCTAAGCTACCTCGATGGTAAAGCTAAGTGGTGATAATAATAATAAAAACCAAATACCGGCCTCCGCTAATGACACAAAAAATCTGAATAAAATGATTACGTCGAGATCAGGGGAATATGTTTAAGTTACAGACATTATTCTATAAATATTTTATAAGTAGCTGTACAAGTGTACATAAAATAAATCTATGGCACGAAAATAATTCGAACCTAGACATGTAAATAAAGTATAATTCATAAACAAATGGTTTGGCACCGGGACAAAGACTGCTCACACTTGACCAGTACCGACCTAGGTATTACTAAACTTAATTAACCGTACACTTACAATGAATAGTATAATAATAGTATAATTAAAACATAAAGACAAAAGAGCAACAAATTGCACATAGAGAAACATGACACCTACAGACATAAAGCAGTCGTCGTGAAGTCCCATATTACACAGCCTTAAACAAAATGTAACCCACCAGCACGTAGGCTAGCTTTAAAAATGTACTTAGCACAATAACAAAAAATATACGCGTGAAGCCAAGAAGTTTCACCGCTTTCCTTGTTACAAACGTTTCAATTGCATATTTACCCTAGAACATTCATTATTTATGAAAAACACTACACAAATATTACAAAACATTAAATGTGCTTGGATAACTATCCAAATTCACAACATCAGTGCTTTGGCTTTCACAGAATTAAATTAATATTAGGATCAAACCCGTTAAACGCTAATCGGCTATGATAAAATGAGGCCCACTGGCGCATATCTAACTAAAGATTGGCTTAGTCCCTAATGCTTAGCTAGTAGTTATCAAGATTTGCGCAAGTGAGTCTAAAATCCCTAAATGTTGTAACTAATTAATACATTATCCAATATTTCTATGTTTCATATCCTAATACTACAAGATTGTTGCGATTCATGATAGTCAATGCAAACGAATAATGTACAAAAAATGGTTTAGTACTGTTTTCAAGTTGTGGTAGTAAATTTATTTGGTTAGGGTAACATTTCCTTGTTTTTAGGGTTCCGTAGCCGAATGGCAAAAACGGAACCCTTATAGTTTCGTCAAGTCTGTCTGTCTGTCTGTCTGTCTGTCTGTCTGTCTGTCCGTCCGTATGTCACAGCCACTTTATTCTGAAACTATAGGTATCACATAGCTGAAACTTGGTAGGTAGGTGTATTTTGTTCATCGCTTTCCGATTCAGATACAAAAAGTAAGAAAAAATAATATTTAAGGGGGGGCTCCCATACATGGAAATAAAACCTAAAATTTTTTTTTTACTCAAACCTATGCGAGTGGGGTGTCTATGGATAGGTCTTTTAAAATAATGTTGAGGTTTCTAAAACCATTTTTTCTAAAAGTGTAAGGTTTGAGATATAGACGCTTCCATAGTGGTAAAATGGGCGTCCCCCCCCTTCTAACTTTTGAACTAAGAAAGTGAAAATTTTGAAAAAAATATATGATGTAGATCTCAACAAAAACTTGCAACGAAAATTGGTTTGAAGGAGATTGAACCAGTAGTTTTTGACATATTGCACATTTTTATCAACCGCAAATATAACTTTGTTTTTCATACAAACACTATGAAAAACAAAGTTATTTTTGCTGTCGCAATATATTGTGATGTTTTCGTTACGTGAAAGTAAGTGGACCCTGAATTCAGTTAAGGGTGGCACGGAACCCTCAGTGCGCGGGTCCGACACGCACTTAACCGGTTTTTTATGATCGTAAGTATACCTTGAAATAATTTCAAGTGTTATATATAGAATTATATACATATTTTAATAAAATAATTTAGTATGGGTTTGCTCTTGACTCCAGACCAAGCCAAGTGCGACAAGGACGGAGTCGAAGATGGAACGAGCTCGCCCAGAAGAAGCCTGTTTACTCCTAACTTTGAATAGATTCGGATTGTAATCACTATATCATTGTCAACTAAATTAGTTTTATTTCTAAAGAAGACCACAAAGCAACGGTTACGCCATCAGTCTGGTCTATCAATCTAGTCAGAATGAGACTGACATACTTATGAAAAATCCTCACGGATCAATAGGGCGCCGGCAGTCACGCAAACAAAAGAATGCCAAATAATGTTGATAAACACATCTGTGAGGGATTAAACCTTGAAATTGGCCATCATTCTGGTGTCAGCCTGGACGGCTGATGGACTGAATTGATGCCAGACAGATCATATAACCTTTGTCTAAGAGAGAACAGTAAAATTGATATCGATACTTATCTCGACCACATGCTGCCAAAAATGTAAGCAACACGACGCATCCTTCGCTCCTTACTGTGGCATATGCGGGTGCCTCGGTCCCGGTGGTGGCTGTGGGTGCTGCTGCTCGTGTTGCTGCTGGTTCGTCAGCTGCTGGCCCGTCATCTGCTGCTGCTGCGTCAGCTGCGGCGGCGGCAGCGCTTGCGGCGGGTAGACGGGCAGCGCGTGCGGCTGACTGTTCTCGTATACTATTTGTGCTGGGAGGTGCTGCGTTTGTTGCAACTCTTCCGGACTGATGTAGGGGTTTTGCACCTGGATGAGGAGGAAACAAATGATGAATATTAAGTCACTAGTCTTCTATCTATGCTGAAAACATTATAGTGCTAGGTGCAAGGGTGTACGCTTGTTGCTTAAGGGCACTATCTTATTCTCAGCAGACAGATAAGTCGGCAATCAGACAGGAGCAGAACCATCGGTTTAATGCGGAACAAGGATATTAGCGCATACCTCCAACCATCCAACTTCCATTATTTGAGAGAAAATTTTACCTCGACTTTTGTTTTTGAGAAAATCCAAGACAAATTCAATTTTGGCGTCACTCAGACGCTGTGCTTAGGTGGCCACCATAAAGTCAAAAATTCAGTATTTAAAGAGAGGTACTTGACTTCGGTATATCCATATTTCCTGGCTCAAGCCCACGTCGGTAGAACATAATGCAAGGTATAGAAAGAAGTTATACTCACATTGATAAAAGGCTGTATGATGCCGAGCCGCGCCAGCAGAAGCTGTTCCTTGACCTGCCTCAGCTCCTCCTGCTGCCTCACTATCATCTGCTGCAGCTCCTCGTGCTTGCGTTGCAGCTGCTCCTGCCACGGCCACTAGCTCGCATCAAATAGCAATGACAAAACCGTTCAATCGAAACGCACAAGCATTCAATTGAGGGCGGACGTCCAGAATTGAATACGTGGCTTGAGGTGCACTGTTTAAGAACTGTCGATGGCACACAAATATTGCTGGTTAATACAGTAGGTCCAAAAGTCTGTTTATGTTTGCTAGTTGAATAGTAAACAAACTTTTTATCGGAATAATTCCTTTTAAAAGAAAATAAACACGCAATTCACAACCTACATATGTAATTCGTCGTTAAACACTGACATATATTTTTATCAAATAATTATTTAATTGTAATAATTGATATTATATTTAAACTAATGAAAAGATTGTTTACAATATTCTACTAGCAAAAAAACAGACTACACAAAATTTCAATCAGGCATGGCCAGTTTATAATTTCGTACTTTTTGGTGATTCAGTTTTTTTGCTACAAATAGTAAGGGCAACTCGTAAACTTTTTTTAACAAAGGCTTCCAAACATTACAAATTGATTGACATGCGTTGGATTTTTTTTTAACTTTACCTATTGCATATTCCATAGCAACGCAAGCGGTAGTAAGTGTATTTTGGTTTAGATACTTTCTTACAAAAAAAATATATTGAAAAAAGCTATATACTTCAATTACATTTATCAATGCCGAAAATAAGGATAATATTTGTTTATTCATGACACTCCCCGACAAAATACATAACAGCGAGAATTCCAATTCATTATGAGAAAATTAAAATTATAATTTAACGTTACAAGACATTACAAAATTGCATAGCATGTCAGAAGAAAACCGCAATTTAAGTTTTATTTACTAAGTAGCAAGAAAACATCCAGGCAAATAAAAATCAATAGTCGTCACTAAATTGCTGAAATAAAGGAGATGCCTGAATGTTTAAGCCAATGAAAGGTTAATAAGCAAGTTGATTCGTGCATCCCGTGTCTTAGGGTCAATCCACATTGGGTATTCTAATATTTTTTTATTGCAACGAAGAATCGCATCCTTTTGTTTAATTGGACCCTAGATAGATACATAAAAAAACATTATTTGGTGCGCAGTTGTGTTCAATGTGAATTGGCCCTAATTTCAGGGTTAGTATGGGATTCCATTCTGTCTCATAGGATATACTGCTCTAAAAAAATTGGGATAGCTCGTTTATTATTAATACGTATTATCACTTGCCGTGTCAGTAAAATAATTAGGCCGTAATCAGGGATGTAAGGAGGTGAATAAGACGTAGGATTTTAAAAACGATGTTTACTAATAAAATCAACACATACAACAAGTACCACAAATAAAACAATATGAGACAAAATAGAAAAGAAGTTCAATGAGGGCTAACGCGTATGAATTCGCCGCTAAGGGCGCTTGTGTAGCGAGCGTGAGGTCTCCGAAATGTCAAATGTCACTGTTTGTGGGTTAGATGTGCAAGTTTATTCCCCTAAATATGGCAAATACTAGTTACGGATCAATGAATGAGAGTTTTAAAAGGGGGACTAAGAAATTAATGTTAAATCTTTAATAATTTATATACTTACTCCTCTTTTCTTAACAAAGGTGGACTGCGGCATACCCGATGTATTTTAATATTAAGATTTAATGGCAAACTTGTTTTTTTATCTCTCCATCATGACATATACCATAAAAGCTATATTCTGGACCTCACGCGACAGTGGCGCCAACTAGTGAGCGCGAAAACGGTAGCCCCCATTGAGTAGACAACACCATAGGCAATATTTGATGGAAGTAGCGAAAGACTCACCATATTGTGTGCCATTCGTTATTGGTTATAATGAAAAGTTTATGAAAATCGTTGATAAAATGGAGCTGCATTCTGAGTCATAGCAAGCTATGTAATCAATGCAAACCCAACAAAAATGCGTTATTCGTTAAAAGGCACATGTTTCGTAAAAAATATTCACAAAAGTTTTAAAGCGACTAAGCGTCGACCAAAATGGTACAATGTATAAAAATCTCCCAGAGTCATTTGATAGTATGGACTTGCTGCTACACTTTATTACTGGTTAGAATGCAACGCCTAAATGAGCTCGTCTACGACCACTTATAATTTTTTCCCTGATAAAAATGGGGACTACCGATATGAGCAATGCCATCAGTTTGTGTTTTTAATCTTTTTGAGTTAAGTCATGAACTAACTGGAAAACAAGTTACCTAGGAACAAAAGGAGATGTTTACACAAATGCCAAGACCATGTACGGTATCTCATAAAGTAGCTAAAATACAGGTATATATACATACTTTTATATTATGTAATCTTTGTTTAATTGACAATTTTAATGTGATTCAGATAAAAAAATAATAAACTTTTAACAACCCTGGCAACTCCTGTCTATACTTACTCCAAAAACAGTTTTAATTGTGCAAAAAAAAGTTAATCTGTCAATGTCAAATGGCATTGGTTTCCGCTTTCGTTCTTTTTTATTCTGTTCAAACAGCTGATTAGCTGACCGGTATTTGACAGATATATTTGACATCATGAATATTGATAGATATTATTAGTAAGTTACATATTACCCAAAAAAATATTTAAAATATTTTACGAACGAAAATCATTCTTAAAATGATTAAGCTTAACATAAGCTATTTTTTAGTGTTGTGTACAAGGTGTTTGCATTTTCCCCATACAAACAATAACATCTCCTTTGGCTAGGGCCAAATGAGATGTTTTTGTTTGTATGACTGTAAGTCTAGGGACTTAAATGGGCTTGCATTTTGCCTCGCGAAAGATGTCGAATAGGGAAAAGGGATGCTTTAAAGGTGATCAGTTAACGTTAGTTAGGTTCTAAGCGCACTTTCACTGTTACCATATCTAAGCCGCCACTCCGCACTCATCCGAATCCGTTATGAGAACTGTTTGCTTATAATAAGACCTACACGAATCAGGGGCCCTAGACAATTTGGAAACTACAACGAAGTTTGACTTCGTCATAATGAACGGGAATTGTAGCCAAGCGATTAAAAAAAAAACAAAATGGTGGAAAAATGTGAGCTAGGTTCCTTAATAAAAATTCCAAGCCCCTTTGTCGAAGACGAACTTCGCAATCGTTTCGTAACGAATTGATTTTACTATGTTTACGGCCTAAGATTCGGATGTGTGCGAAAGCATCCAAGCAATTTAGTAGGATTTGGATCGAATTATTTTTGGATCCGGATATTAGTGCTGCTACTGGTGTGCTTTAAGACTGCGAATTCAAAGAAGCAAAGTTGCACGGAGCGGACCAGAGGCGCAAAAAAGCCAATGATATTGCACAAAATATGTGAGACAAACATGTCAGGCGCCACGTTACATCAACAGATACCGAGCGACGTAAACCTTTTTAGACGTTCTCTGAGTAAACTCACATGAGCTGCATTATTTATAATTTGTTATCATTAATAAGACGACTGTGTTTATATTACTTCTAGGTAGTAATGATAGTAATAACATTAAAATTCTGATTTTGGCCAATAATACAGATTTATTAAAACAGCCAGCTTCCCCGCCTTTGCCTCATGGACATGGTTCTATTTTAGAATTTTATCAGTAGGTTTTAAGTTAGTATTGATATTAAGTAGATGCGGTTGTTTTCTTTTAACTTTTTGAGCAATAAATAAATGTATTTCGAGCATTTTTTTCGGTTTTATGAAATGCAGTTTTGAAGTGCATCACGTGAACGACGCTCACCTGCATTTGCGCCTGGTCCTGCGAGACGATGACCGGCAGCGGCGGCAGCGGCAACATGCCGGGAACGCCCACCGCGCCTACGTACGGCGCAGGGTCCAGGAACTGAGCGCCGATGCCGTGCTGCGGCGCTAGGGCCGGCTCGATCACCTGTTCGGAACATGAATATGTTTTGTATCTATTTGTATTATTGCAACTGTCGAGGGCCCCAATTCTCACGCCGACTTAGTCATTAGACTTCTCATTTCGATTGCAAGAAAATTGAGGCCCAGTAGATTTCACCGTAAATCTAGATCTTGGTTAATTATTAAGTTTTTTTTTATAACAGCATAAAGACACTGTAGAAAACTGTATTTGACGTTAGTTTTAGTTAATTTTTTTTGAACACGTTACGGAGTTATAAATTTTTTAAATGAAATATATAAAAAATACTTATTTTAAGTTTGTTGACTATGACTCAAAATATAGATGATATATGTTCTTTCTGAATTCATCGTATGTGCTACCGTTGCGAATTTTCCCACGTGTTTAGACGCAACCGTTTAGCTTACAGGGAGAGGGTGTCCCCCTTGACTGAAACTGGAAGTACAATCGATACCCGATACCATAGGATAAATTAGAGAAAAAAATATCATCCCCACTTGACTTGTAGGGAAGCTGAAGGTATCTAAAGAAAAAAATATTTTTAGATATTTTATTTTAACTCTTTGTCTTCGTGAAATACATACTCATGCCTAATTACAGCTTTCTAGTACGAAAAAGGTCCCTCAGCTGAACCACGGACAGCAACACTGGCGAAACTACAAAGGTCCTTTGTTGTCATTTCAAACAAAATACGACGCCAGTTGCGATCCTTGTTAGCTCTTAAGGCTTAGATATTCCATTTTTACGATGTTTCGATTGAGTTTAAACATGGAAACACTAATTATTTAAATCTCGAATCTATATATGTTATAGAAGAAGATTACTAGAAAGCTGGATTGTGGTTGGAAACACGATTGTAATTACTTTGCTCGATAATAATTGCCTCAGAAGTGGGCCCCATTTTTTTCGTATTTTCTATGTAGTTTTCAAATTATTGGACTTATATTTATGAAAATCACATATTTTAGTAGGTAATTCCATTCTACACATATACATGTTAAAATGATTTCAAAATGTTTGTTTTTTAGATCAGAATAACGAAATATCTAAAAACACTTTATTTGACCTATTTCGACTTTTTTGATCTTGATTTGCTCAAGCTACACAGATGTGAGGAACAGAGGATTATAAGAATATACATTTTGACCACATAAGTGAGATCTCAGCTATGAATCAAATGATTTTTTTTTAGTTTTTATCGGTGTTATGTTCAGGCAAAGAAAGGTCCATTTTTTTCATTAGTCTGTATTCTTTCTTACAAGCAGCAAATTCTTCCAATTGTCTTTTTAAGATTACTTTAGACACCAAAGATGTTTAGGGCGCCCAATCGTTTTTTTCCAGTTTTATTAACATTTTCATTCATAAAACACTGATTTAGTGATTCTCACACTTGTGACGATGGTGATTCGCGCAACGACTTTGACGCAACAGTTGATCGTCGTGTCATCTCTGTTCTATACATGCAAGCAGAAATAGCGCTATCTTTTTATTCAAATGACAAGCACTCATGTCAAATTATTGTAGTTTTGAACATTTTCTCTATTTGGAAAAATCAGAGCTAAACCATAACTGTAGGTTTAGCAGTAATCTCAAATGCTAAAGCTGTGCCCTGGTGACTCTAGTATATTGGAGACGAGGAAATATTATATGAATTTGAGGGAGGGAGAAAATTATTAGGTGATAGGTCTATATTAATTTTATTTATTTATTTACATCTAGACTCCTGTGACAAAATACAAACATTGGAGGTTAAGTTAAGGTCGGTCTAGCTCTCTTCGTGTATGGAACTCAGGTTTCCATGTTATTTACGTACGTACGTACACATTTTCTGAATCGTGTAGTAATAATGCATTGACTATCTATCTCTTATTTGGTGACATGGACTTGAGCGACGAACATGGAGATTACTCAGTATAATCCAATTATATTTGCATTCAGAAATGTCAAATCTGAATAATTTTTTCAATTTTGTTCTGTCGAAATTGTGTGGAGACTGTCTTAATTTTATTTTTATAACCGTTCCTCAAATTGCTGTTACTGAATATCCAAAACAACTTTGGTGTTTGTGACACATAATAATTCTATTAATCTTGTAGTTAGCGCCAAATGGCGCTTCGGGGTCACGAAGGGTTCCGTACCATTATCTATGAAAATGGCATAAACATCATATCTGTTGTCAGGGAGTCCCATACAAAAGATATGAAGTCCTAATAATGGGGCAGCCCCTCATTATTATCTTTATCAGAGTAGATAAGTTGTATGAGAGCAACCTGAAAAAAAACGGTTTTTTAAGTTTTTGTTTTTTCAACGGCAACATGAATACATCCTTCCTGAAAATTTCAACTGTCTTACTATCACGATTCATGAGATAAACCCTGGTGTTGCCCTTTCGGTGTAGGCACTCATGCTCATCATAATTCATTTCTTGTAGGGAGGTGTCTCAAAAATATTTTAAAATACATATTTTAGGCGGTGTGATTAGGATATAAAGAAACCCATGCCAAATTACAGTTTTATAGTAAAAAAGGTCTATAAGCTAGACTACAAAAAGTCAAACATGGCAAAACCATATATGGTTTATCAAAGTAATTGTGTGGGTGCGGTGCTCTAATTAACAAACCTAGACAGTTGAAATATGGCATCTAGCTAGGTAGGTAATAATGTGTAAGCGAAGGAAAAAATCTGAAAACAAAAGAAAGTTTTTTAATTGTAGCGTCTGAAACCGTTATAATTAAGTGGATGGAAGCTTGCACAAAATATGTATTAATGATTTATGAATAAGCAAATAAATATTTCTATAAAAAGTTATGATATCCCACCAAAAACATCAATGTGAAAAATGATAGCCAAGTTCAATGCTCAGTATATTTGATAGTGAACTTCGCCGAAAAAAGTATTGCATCTAAATGAGAGATTACTACTAACTACTTTTGCCTTACTATTTTCTTACTTTCTAACACATGATAGTCAAGTCATTTTTATAGTTCAAGCTGATATTAAGCGAGTATTTTAAGCGTGGTAAGGTGTGGTGTGGGTGACCTCGATAGTAATTACTTTGAACCATTTCACGGGACATCCAAAATATACGCGGGCGACGTCGCGGGAGACGACTAGTAAATAAAAAACTTTGATATTATTAAAGGATTACTGAAACGATAAAGAAACCTTTGTCTTTAATTTAGCTTTCCATATTTGTAATGTTAAACGGAAGCGTGAAACATACTGCGCAGACCCTAGATAAACTGGGAACAGGGCAAGAGAATGATGATGATGATTTGAAATGTTATGAATTTCAGTGTGTAAAAAAAACCATGACAAAATTCTCGTGATGGGTGAACTTTGACTTATATACCTACTGGTTTGTACGGAACCCTAAATTTGAAGTGCCATATCTGTAATGGTCTTCAGTCATCATCAATTGGAAGACTGATGGAAGATAGTAGTGAGACTATAACTGTGTCGACAAAAAGGATCTTAATATAAACCACCTAAATGTTATTACATTACATTTCCTACACCTATGGGTTGGCTGGAAGAGGTATCTTTTAGGGATAAGCCCACCTTTGTTCACATTGTGACTTCTTGTACCTATTTTCTGTACATCTTATAAGTGCAATAAAGAATATAATAAATGTTATCGGATATTCTCTCTTGTTTTTATAATGGTTACAGGTTGCTGGCATAAAGTGCTGACCAGTCGTGTGAGAATGAAATGCCACTCTTTGCGTTCCTTGTTCTTTCGATAAACGTTTAGACTAAAAAGCATGTATGGTGTACTAAAGAAACCATTTTGTAAAAGTTCTTAGGGGTTCTGCTAGATGGCGTGGGTATGTTACTTACAAAAGCGCATGAAGTATCTTATTCAAGAAAATTTTGTTCCTTAAATAAACACTAGATGGCTTAATTATACACGAGATTTGTAAGACAAAGTTGACAGAAAAAGTTTTGTGCGGGGGTGCTGGTGGGGGAAGCGCCCCGCACTTTTAACAAGGGGGCGGGGCTTATGAGATAATTTGACGGAATAAGACGGCCTTAAGGTGGTTAGGCGGCTGTGACCTCTATTAGTGCATACCTCTTGCGAGCTGTTCCGCTGCGACGAGCGCGAATCGCCCGAGAGCGAGGCGGTGTCCGACCCGCCGGTCGTGTAGCGTGCGAGCGACGTGCGCGGCCACGACGCGCCCGCCGTCGCCACCGTGCACGTCGTCGCGACTGTGCCGGCCGTGCTGCCCGCCGAGGCAGACTTCACTGATCCAGGCTGGAAACAAAAAAAAAACAATTAAGTTCATAAAATAGGTCTAACTTTCTAGTTGGCACAGCGGTTAGAGTCGCGTTTTAAAGCGAAAACTGCGCCAGAGGTCTCGGATTCGATCCCCGAGTCTGACACGCGACAGTGTTGGTCGGCAACGGAACAGTCGAATGGGCACAGCATCATAGTTTCCAAAACAAACACATTTTTAGGGTTCCGTAGCCAAATGGCAAAAATGGAACCGTTATAGTTTCGTCTGTCTGTCTGTCCGTCCGTATGTCACAGCCACTTTATTCTGAAACTATTAGCATCACACAGCTGAAACTTGGTAGGTAAGTGTATCTTATTTACCGCTTGCCGATGAAGCTACAAAAAGTTTAAAAAAATACATTTAAAGGGGGGCTCCTATACATGAAACTAAAACCTAAAAATGTTTTTTCATCTCTCCTGTTCGGAAAATAGAACTTTCTTGTGTAGATAGCCGGGTGGAAAATAGCTTATCCATCTCTAGGATGGAAAGTAATTTAGTTTTAATTGACATGGCATAGAGTCAAGGCCTGCAGTTGTTTGTTATTAAAATAACAAACATTTTTGCTTAGCTATAAATTGAAAATCATATTGTGTATGTATTATGTATAATCGTTGATAAAAAAATATAAAATTTCTAATTTTAATTCAATTAATAATTAAAATATTTTGCTGCCCGCCATAATGCCAAGATGATTTTTTTTAAATTTTATATTGTCAGTGTCATTTCAGGAAGGATTCGTCCAAAGCCGTTAAAACTTTTATAAAAAAAAGAAATTATTTTTGGATTCTGTTATTATCTGTGGAAAAAAAACGATCGATATTCTTTACAAAGATTTTAATTATTTGAAATTTTCTGCTTTTTTGTACTCTGTTTTCATGTATTCGTGCCGTTAATCTTTCTAATCTTGTTAGATGTTGTTAGTACTGTAAATCAACTGTCAAATTTTGTTCAAAACTTGAGTTTTCCTTTCTCGCTGAACTACATAATACCTCACCAAGACATCTACAACCACTTTTGTAAATTTAATGTTTTCTTCACAGTCGAAATGAAAAATAGTATGTTTAACTCGGGTAAAAGCACCCATTTCACTCTCGAATTATTGGCGCTCTCACTTCGTTCGAGCGCCAGAAACATCTCGAGTGAAATGGGTCGCTTTCTCCCCTTGTATAACAATCTACTATTTTTACTCAAACCTATGCGTGTGGGGTGTCTATGGATAGGTCTTTTAAAATAATGTTGAGATTCCTAAAACCATTTTTTCTAAAGTCAAAGGAATGAGATATAGACGCATCCAAAGTGGTAAAATGGGCGTCCCCCCATACAACTTTTGGACGTAGAAAGTGAACATTTTGAAAAAAAATACCTAATGTAGATCTTAACAAAAACTTGCAACGAAAATTAGTTAGAACGAGATCGAACGGGTAGTTTTTGAGATATAGACCGCCAATATTGTACTTGTGATTGTCTGTTTTAATGTTTTGTTGTGTCCTTTTTGTGCAATAAAGAATATTTATTATTACATTTATTTTTATACTACTGTATCTCAGCATTTTATAGCTGGGGTTTTTAGAATTACACGGGCCTAAGCCAAGTGTAAGCCTGAGTATTTAATTTATTGCTGTTTCAGAAGTATTAGGTATATGGTTGCTGGTTTCATGGATATTTAAAGAAAAGGTAAGTTGTGGTTGGTTGTATGTTTGTGTAGACTGATGGTCCTCTACCTGCAGGAACTTGCGGACAAGTCTACAAGTATTCAAAATGACTGCCTTTTGTAGTTGAGTATATATGTATTTTGGTAAATTGAGTGATTGAATGGATTGGTGCAACTGCTTCGGTATTACTCCTGTAGTAGACAAAACTATTGGTACGACTGTGACTTTATTCAATTTCCACATTCGCTTGACTTCATCCTTAAGGTCTGTATATTTAGAAAGTTTTTCTGCTATAGTAGATTGAAGGTTATGGGTGTTTGGGACTGCTATGTCAATGAGTAGTGCTGTTTTATTGGTTTTGTCTATTATTGTTATGTCCGGCCTATTATAATGAATTGTCTTATCCGTCAAAATTGCTCTATCGAAGTACAGTTTGTGCGTTAGGTTTTCGATGACAGTAGATGGTGAGTATTTATAATAAGGAACAGGGGGATCATTTACGAGTTTGTACTTATGGGCTAGATGTTGATGGATTATATTCGCAACCTGATCATGGCGGTGTTTGTAATCGGTTTGGGCTATAGATTTACATGCACCTGTGATATGTTGTATGGTTTCTGAAGCACTGTTACATTTTCTGCATAGGTCGGTTTGGAGATTCTGAGCTCTGATTATATATTTTTGGTAGTTCCTGGTTTCGATTACTTGATCCTGGATTGCCAACATAAATCCTTCTGTCTCCGGAAACAGGTCACCTCGACTTAGCCACTCGTTCGATGCATCTTTATCGACGTTAGGTTGGCATAAGTCAAAGCGGTGTCGGCCATGTAGAGATTTTCGGGCCCATTCCTCTATTTTAGTGCGGTGGTCAGTCTGTTTTTCATTGGCCTGGCTGGTGTGGTCGTATAAATTGAGAGGTGTGAGCCTTTGGTCATTAGCTACTACTGCTTCGTGCATTGCTGATGTACCTGTTTTGTGATGGAAGTACTTACGTAGACTGGAAACCTGCTTGTTGTGAAGATTCGTTATATCAATGAGTCCCCTCCCCCCTTCACTACGTGGTAGAGTTAATCTTTGAACGCAAGACCGTGGATGATGTTTTCTATTTTTCGACATAGATGTATTAATTAAGCGCTGAAGACTCTTAAGTTCGTTTTTGGTCCATTTAATGATTCCGAAAGAATAAGTGAGGATTGGTATTGCGAAGGTATTAATAGCTTTTGTAGTGTTTTTAGCGTAAAGTTGACTTTTAAGTATGGCGTTTAATCTGTGTTTGAATTTTTGTGTAAGTGCCTGTTTAGTTTCCTTAATGTGTATCTGTTTCGACTGATGATATCCTAAATATTTATAAGTCTGGTGTTCTTGTAGAGATTCGATCCGATCTCCTGTCTCCAACTGATAGCAGTGCTGGTAGTTCTGTCCGGCTCGTACTGAGTTTATCTTACACTTGTCGATACCAAACTCCATACAAATGTCTTTTGTAAACTTTTCAGTGACATCTGCTAGTTGTTGTAAGTCTTGTTCATTTGATGCATAGAGCTTGATATCGTCCATGTAAAATAAATGGTTTATGTTTAGGTCTAGCTGATTATTATTATTAAAGTATTTTAAATTATAACCTGTCTGCATATCATTCAAGCTGTTAGAAAGTGGGTTCAGAGCAAGGCAGAACCAAAGTGGGCTCAAACCATCCCCCTGAAATATGCCTCTCTGTATTCTAATTGGTTCTGTCTCTATGATTTCATCTGGCGTGTTTAATTTGAGCCTAGTGGTCCATGTTTTCATTGAGATTTTTAGAAATTCTAGGATCAGCGGGTGTAGTTTATAAATTTCGAGGACTTTTATTAACCACGCGTGGGGTACGGAATCATAGGCCTTCTTATAGTCTATATACATTGTACATAGATCTCTTTTCTTTCTCTGTACCTGCTGTAATATAACAGAGTCAATAGTGAGTTGCTCCTTACACCCTTGGCTGAATTTGCGGCACCCTTTTTGCTGCTCTGTCAAAATGTTGTATCTATCGGTATGTTCATATATTAATTGTGCTAAGCAAGCTGTGATAACTTTGTATGTTGTCTGCAGGCAAGTTATGGGTCTATATTTTGAAGGATTGGCTAAGTCGTTTTGGTCTTTAGGCAACATGTACGTGACCCCTTCTGTAATGTATTTCGGCATCGTTTCAGGGTTTTCTATAAATCTGTTTATATAATTATAAAGAAATGGTTGTAAGTATGTGAATTTTTTAATCCAGTAGTTGTGAATATTATCAGAACCCGGTGCTTTCCAATTGTGTA
Organism: Pyrausta aurata; assembly: GCA_963584085.1. Classification (NCBI taxonomy): domain Eukaryota; kingdom Metazoa; phylum Arthropoda; class Insecta; order Lepidoptera; family Crambidae; genus Pyrausta; species Pyrausta aurata. Next base: position 8,755,638 of record OY757251.1, read on the forward strand.
GTTTCTTTATAACGTTTAAGAAAGTATCTACGGGTATTTGTTCAAATACCATGGGCTCAATGTTTTCTGCCTTTAGCTCCTCATTTTGTATCCAGGGTGCCTCGCTATTATGTTCGACTGAGTTCTGCCATATTCCTGACCAGTAATTTTTGAGCTCTTCTACTTGTGGTTTATCTCTTTGATATATACTATCAGTCGTTGATTGATTTGATGACGATGTCTGGAGAGTCCTGTAAAAAAGTTTTTCATTATGTTTGAACTGAGTGTTTTGATGTTTTCTTTGAGTACATGATTTATATCTTTTTAACCGGCTGCTTGCAACTGCAAGCTTTTGTTTCAATGTGTCAAGGTAGTGTGGTAGATCAGTGTTGGGTGCTTCGTGTATTGAGTGAGTTCTATTGTTTGTAAGAATTTTTTGGATATGTTTTGTAAGTTTAGCGCTTCTTGTTCCGTTTATGTATTGTATCAATCTTGCAATCTTAGCTCTTAGGTCCGCTATTTTTCTTTCAAGACGTATCTGCCACTTCTGTTTAGTTTTTTCCTTACGCTGAGCTTTAACTGCCGGAGGTATCTCTAACTTAGCGCCATTAATTTTAGCCGAAGTCCATGCCGCGCAGTATAATGTAGTCTGTAACTCTTTAAATTCAGTATCATTATTAACATACTTAGGTAACAAATTTTTATTGATGTATTCAATAGTGTAAGCTAATGTTTTAGATGTTTTTTGTTTGGGAATTCTGTCTCTTTGTGTTGGATCTGTATTTTTGTAATATTCGTAAGCTTTTGTAAATAAACGGTCAATTTCGGGTTCGATTTTATCATTTGTATTATTACTTATAGCTGTATTATTTGTGTTTTCAACCTCTAACTCTGGTAATAATAATGACATCTGTTCGTTGTGTAGTTCAAGTGAGCAAGCATGCAATGTTTGAGAATAAGCCGCTGTTTGTGTATCTTGTGTGTGGTGTGTCCCTATATGTGGTTCTGAGTCTATATTATGATGTCTATTAAGCTGTTCTTGTAATTCCGATTTTACTTCTGTTCTGATTTGTTCAATTCTGTCTGCACTTATCATCCTATTGTTAATAATGGCTCTACGCTGATCTGATATTCTTTGGGCTGAAAACTGTGATAATTCGGGGTGCATGTCTAAAACTGTTTTGTGGAGAATTTGTCGGTAGGCTGATTTGTCTGTGTCAAGTTGTGTAATTCTGAAGTAGGCTCGTATAATGCTTTCGTTGATTTCATTAGACCACTTCCATCGCTGTCCGGTTTCATTTAGTGCAGTATAAGGTTTGTCAGTAACGTTTTCGTGTATGTAGTGTTCCGCCTCATTCCTAATCTCAGCAATTTCATTGTCGCCTAAAAATTTATTATTTACTATTGCTCTTCGCTGGTCGCCTAACCTCTGTTTACTAACTATCATGTCCGGGAATGCTTTGATAAAATCTTCATATAATGGCTGCAAGTATCTCCGTGTTTCTGTTTCTAGTTTTGTATGAATGAAGTAGGAACGCAAGATAAATTTGTTCATTTCGTTTGTCCATCTTTTATTCTTGCGTACACCTGGTCCAACCTTGGTGGGTGCAGATTGTTTAGCATTTGGTGCCAACTGCACAACATCCTCGGTGGTAAAACTGGTTGAGTCACTAGCTGGGTAGCTAGAAGATGTTGATGACTCGCTGTCTTCGGCTGTAACATATTCTTCGATGAGGGCCCGCCTGTTCAACTCCCCATCGCCGATGGTCCGCATGCTGTCACATCCAGCACCGGCCCCAGATGTGCCCCGGCGACCCCCGGGTAGCGACCGTAAACTATATCCACATTTAGAACGCTCCATTGTAATTGATGGGTTTGCCATTTCCTTGTTGGTCACTTGGTCAGAAACTTTGTTTCAAGTGTCCGCCCCCCACGTGGCTCAGATGGTCGAGCACGGACGAAAACTATTATTATATAGCACATTTTTATTAACCGCAAATATAACTTTGTCTTTCATACAAACACTATGAAAAACAAAGTTATTATTGCTGTCAAAAAATATTGTGATATTTTCGCTAGGTGGAAGTAAGTGGACCCCAAATTCAGTTTAAGGGTGGTACGGAACGCTCAGTGCGCGGGTCCGACTCGCGCTTTTTTAACCTGACCCGTTCCTAGCAAATATTAAGATTTAAAACTATAAACACGCACGGTCATGGTATGCTACGCTACGGTGCAGCAGACAGAAAGAAACCTTAACGCTCATGCACATATCTACACTTCACCGACTAATTATTACCTGCGACAGCGGCTGGTAGGAGTTGGCGAAGTTGTCGCTGGTCTCCGTAGGTATGTACGTAGGCGACATCGTCACGATGGCCTCTTCCGCGGGGACCTCTTCAATGGCGCCGCGGTTAACCTCCGCTTCGGTAGTCGGGTCCGGTTCCGCTCCCTCTTGCTTCATGCCCCTTGCGATGTCAGCATAGCTAAAACATGAAGTTGATTCATTATCTAAGAAGACTTCCGATCAACCCAAGTCGGAGAAGCGCATTCTTAACTTAATATATTGTATTTATGTTAGCCTGTAAGGTATTTATTCTATGGGTCTGTATAGCAATTTGTAATCTAAATCTAAAAACTATGATGATCTAAGTTTAGGTAACATACTTTAAATAACAGTGCATTGAAGGTTCTAGCATATGCAAACTATCAAAACTAAGGAATTTGATGCAATAGACGTAATATTATGCTGCAGAAAACTTTAGTGCACAAAAACTTGACGCGGATTATAGCTACAATACAACTAAGGCGGCAAGTAGAACATAGGTATCTTCGACTATTTAAAATAACTTTGACTGTAATATAATGCGGTCTACAATCGTACATGTTAAATTAACAATCGATTTCAACAGGCTCTGCCAAGGAATAACTGTGTTGTTAAAGCATTTGCTCAGTATGCGAAATATTTTTTACCTAAATACGCATGCAATTCTAAATATTTTTTACCTTTACAATTTTTTCTGTCAGAAATGGGCTGCTGAAAACCACCTACAGATGGTTTAATATTGACACTGATGAGATAATAGATCCGCTACGAGATCTTTGTCATAAAATTACATTTCTTATTCGGTATTCGCAATGTATTATGTGTTTCTAAGAAGTACTACAGCTGGTATTTGATACTTGGGACTGTGTATTTAAGCCGGAAAACAGACTAGATATATTTGAATTTATGACCGGTCATTTTTAACAGAGGTTTACCTGTCGACTTGCTTTGCATCCATTCTAACAAATAGATAAATCCGCTTTATAGCTTCTAAAAGCCGAAAATCACACTACAATACATAACAATATGAGCATATTTGGTTCAGAAGTTTACGCGAATAGTTCTCATTGATTAAAACACATTTTACAGATTGATTTCGGGAACACTTATATTTAAATAAACCTTTTGACGTTTCGAATGTTTTCTCATTATCTTTTTTCGAATATAAATATAAAATAAATATTGGCAAAATAAATCCGTAAAGTGTTTTAATAAATAACATGAGCTTAATTCTAAAATTAACAACATATTCAGACGTACCTAACGACGCGATGCGTGCACACGACGAATTCCGGCTTCGAGTTCCACTGGTGGTAGGTGATGTAGAACCGCGTCTGCAGCCAGATCCACTGCTGGCCCTTCGTTAGGAACCGATAGTAGCACGAGGTCAGTTCGCCTTTCTGCATTACTGTATCAAATAATAACGTACGCTTAACACACACTATGAACACTTACCAACAAATGTATTTGTGATGTGCGCCAATAACACATGCCAATTTTATATTACTTGCGGTTTTATGCAACAGAGAAGTATGGCTTCGAATGCCAGAAAGTTTTATGGAGATTTTGGACATTAATTGTACTGTTCAATTGCCATATAAGTATGCCCAGATAAGTATAAAAATAAAAATTCACGAAAGGGTGAAGCTTAAGAAATTCAGGCTTTAGATATTCTTGAAATTATTGATATTTTTTGATAACGAAACCTTTTTCCAAATTTTAAATCGATCGATCACGGCGTGGGTTCCGACAACTTCAAAATACTAAATTGACCAAATTACTTTAAAATAGCAATAAATCCTAGTTATCAATATTAATCCACATTCTTTTGTAATCAAATACATTTAATTAGGTTAATTTAACGAATAGTACAACCAAATCGGTACTATCATAAAATGTTGGACCGAGAGCTTAATTGCTTTCACAGCAACTCATAAAAAAACAAAACCCGGATTCAAATCCGACTTTCTCAATACTTACAAGCCTCATGACAGGTGACGACTTTCTCCAGGTCGTCGAAGTGGTAATAGTCGTACCCAGAGGTGCCCAGCACTTCGAAGGGCAAGTATCCGATGATGGGCGGCGCGCGGTGGTCGAGGAACAGGAACTTCCACTCGAGACTGTGGCGTGACGTGAACTCGCTCCGGTTAGAGTCCACGAGGGAGACGTCGCGGAGGAGCTGAGGGGTGTACAGACGGCCCGTGCACACGAACAGCAGTCTGGGTAACAAATAAATATAAATTACATTTTTGTTTTTATAGTGTTTTGACAGTATACAAACTAATTAATATACGCGTTAAAGAAAGCACTTGCAAAATTCAACAGGCTTGCCAATGTCGGTCGGTGTATAGTCGGTGGTATAGGCATAAGCTCGGATAGCGTAAAGGTGGGTCTAGACCAAACTAACACAGAGCTAGAGCGAGAAACAATACCATTATTTCTTGATCTTTTATTGTCAACGGAAGCTCGATAAGATAGAACGAACGAATGCTCTGAGTCCGTTTACAAGAAGAATTTAATTGAAGTGGGGATAGAATGAGCATTCGCTCGTCTGATGTAAATCATTTAAGCACTTTATTCCTTGTCTGAAATCAAATATTCATTTATTGCACCTGTTATAGATTTTTTTACAGTGGATGTTAATGCTTTAAAATAGTTTCTCTATAACTTGCCAATGCGGCGTACAATACTTTAGGTCCTATAAGTACCGATAATTTTTACTCTATAATTTTAATATAGATTTAAGAAATTTCGATAATCTATTATTATAAAATGCTTTGTCCTCAATGATTCACTGACTGACGGATCAACGCACAGCCTAAACCGCTGGTCGTAGAGACTTGAAACTTGGAGGCTGTGTTCTTTGTATAACATAGGGATCCGATAAGAAATGATTTTTCGAAATTTTACCCCTAAGGGGGTGAAAAAGGGGAGCAAAGTTTGTATGGGACAACGTGATTCCTTGGTCCGATCTACTTCAAATTTTGCATAAACATTCTTTAAAAATAATAACGAAAAATGTGTATCAAACTTTATTTAAATTTATCTTGTAACGGGGTTAAAAAGGGGTAAAAAGCTATTTTGGGGATGATTTGCTACAAAATTGATATCAATACTTCTTGGTGCTTATGTTGAAATATTTTTTATTTCATTTTTGACAATCATTTGACATATCTGAGACAGAATGTTTTGACACATGTTTGTTATTGATGTTGCTCTCTAGAAGAGATTTTATTCCTTAGAATAGTAAATAATATTGTTTTGTGTTTAAAAAGGGTAGGTATCAAGCGGTATGTGTCCAGTGTAGATTGCAGATCGTTTGCTTATATTGTCGGTGGACATTCTACGCTGCTCCTGTGGTCGAAGGGTGTCCAATCTGCAACTTTTCGTGGGGGGCCTATGTTTAGCAGTGGACGGCTTTTGGGTGTTGATGATGATGATGGCGTAGATCTTTACATAGTTGTCCCTTTGAATTTACGATTTGAATTCAAGAAAGTAGAGTATTCGCTATAACCATAAACAAAGCTAAAGTTCAAACTCTTAAAAGGTAGCGGGAGTAGACTTGAGAGAATTTGCTTCTCCCACAGCCTGTATGTGGCATGATGCTGTGTAAGCGCAGAGAGTAGCCTGGGCTTATTAGTACCCGAAAGAAATATAAGTACGATTAACGAAAGGGCGTAGGAAGTATTTCTATTTCGTTGTAAAATAAAAAGATAATATCCCCGTGTAAGTTTGACCATTAAAGACCGGGCTGCGTGTTGAGTGTACATAAAATAGAATAAAAAAATAAATATGCGCCAGACACCACACCAATGGTCTGGTTTCGTGGTAAGGAATTATCTTCCTTGTGTTACGAAGTACCAGACAACAATTACGACGGGTGCGACTCCCATAAATACTTAAATACATATAACATCCATGATTTAGGTACAAATGTCCGTGCTTATCACACAAACATTTGCCCCTTGCGGGATTCGATCGAACCCTCGACGGCCAGCGTAATAGTCAGGAGCGCTAACCAATACACCAAACGCGTCGTCGAATATAACATTTATCTGTACGCATTTCTATGTATATATTTTAAAACTGGATGTTTTCGTTTTTTTGTTTAAAGGCGTTAATCACAGGAACTATTGGTAAGGGTATAGAATATGATAGATAGCTAATTTATCAGGGAAGGCTATAGAAGTAGTTTAATGCGTGTAGGTATAGGCTTATAATTTTTCGCTACGATCTATGGGAACGGAGTTAACTAAAACGCGCGTACGAAGTCGCGGGCGGGCCGCTAGTCTATACATATAAAAGGCTTTGTCCTGAATGACTGACGGATCAACGCACAGCCTAAACCGCTGGTCGTAGAGCCCTGAAACTTGGAGGGTGTGTTCTTTGTATGACGTAGGGATCCGATAAGAACGGATTTTTAGAAATTTCACCCCTAAGGGGTTGAAAAAGGGGTGCAAAGTTTGTATGGGAAAATGTGATTCCTTGGTCCGATCTACTTCAAATTTTGCATAAACATTCTTTCAAAATAATAACGAAAAATGTGTATCAAATTTTACTTAAATTTATCTTGTAACGGGGTTAAAAAGGAGTAGAAAGCTATTTTGGGGATGATTTGCTACAAAATTGATATCAATACTTCTTGGTGCTTATGATTGAAATATTTTTTATTTCATTTTTGACAATCATTTGACATATCTGAGACAGAATGTTTTGACACATGTTTGTTATTGATGTAGCTCTCTAGAAGAGATTTTATTCCTTAGAATAGTAAATAATATTGTTTTGTGTTCAAAAAGAGTAGGTATCAAGCGGTATGTGTCCAGTGTAGATTGCAGATCGTTTGTTCATATTGTCGGTGGACATTCTACGCTGCTCCTGTGGTCGAAGGGTGTCCAATCTGCAACTTTTCGTGGGGGGCCTATGTTTAGCAGTGGACGGCTTTTGGGTGTTGATGATGATGATGGAGTAGCGTAGATCTTTACATAGAATTGTCCCTTTGAATTTACGATTTGAATTCAAGAAAGTTGAGTATTCGCTATAACCATAAACAAAGCTAAAGTTCAAACTCAAAAGGTAGCGGGAGAAGACTTGAGAGAATTCGCTTCTCCCACAGTCTGTATGTGGCATGATGCTGTGTAAGCGCAGAGAGTAGCCTGGTCTTATTAGTACCCGAAAGAAATATAAGTACGATTAACGTAAGGGAGTAGGAAGTATTTCTATTTCGTTGTAAAATAAAAAGATAATATCCCCTTGTAAGTTTGACCATTAAAGACCGGGCTGCGTGTTGAGTGAACATAAAATATAATATATAAATAAATATGCGCCAGACACCACACCAATGGTCTGGTTTCGTGGTAAGGAATTATCTTCCTTGTGTTACAAAGTACCAGACAACGATTATGACGGGTGCGTCTCCCATAAATACTTAAATACATATAACATCCATAATTTAGGTACAAATGTCCGCGCTCATCACACAAACATTTGCCCCTTGCGGGATTCGAACCCTCGACGGCCAGCGTAATAGTCAGGAGCGCTAACCAATACACCAAACGCGTCGTCGAATATAACATTTATCTGTACGCATTTGTATATATTTTAAAACTGTATGTTTTCGTTTTTTTGTTTAAAGGCGCTAATCACAGGAACTATTGGTGAGGGTATAGAATGTGATAAATAGCTAATTTATCAGGGAAGGCTATAGAAGTAGTTTAATGCGTATAGGTATAGGCTTATAATTTTTCGCTACGATCTATGGGAACGGAGTTAAACTAAAACGCGCGTACGAAGTCGCGGGCGGGCCGCTAGTTAAATTATATATGTATACATTTTGAACATTTTAATTTTCTTTTTTTATATTATTAAACTAGCGGTCCCAGCGAACTTCGTTTCTTCGAGCGTCTTCGAGCATAGTGCCCAGACCATCCAGCGTCTTTGCCACAACGACTATATCATCGGCAAACCGGAGGTGTGTGATGTATTCGCCATTGACGTTGATGCCGAATCCTTCCTATTCTAGGAGCTTGAAGGCGTCTTCCAGTGCCGCTGTAAACAGTTTCGGAGATATAACGTCTCCCTGTCTTACACCTCTTCGCAGTGGCATCGCCCTCGTATTCTGTTCCTGTACTCGGACCGACATGGTGGCGTTGTTATACAGACACTTTAACACCTCTATATACCTATAGTCTATGTGGCACTGCTGAAGAGACCGAAGTAATAGTCCACAAACGCTAAGCATAGAGGCATATTATACTCCTCTGACTTCTGTATGATTTGCCTAAGCGTATGGATGTGGTTTATGGTACTATAGCCTTTTCGGAATCCGGCTTGTTCGGGAGGCTGGAAGTCATCAAACCTACGTGCGAGACGATTCGTGATGACCCTTGAGAACAGCTTGTAGACATGGCTCAGGAGTGTGACGGGTCTATAGTTCTACAATAAGGTTTTGTCTCCTTTTTTGAAGAACAACACCACCACACTCCTGTTCCATGCCTCAGGTGTGATGCCCTCTAGCAGCACGGAATTAAAAAGCTTCTGAAGGACTTTGAGTACCGGTGTTCCACCCGCTTTCAGAAGTTCTGCTGTGATTCCGTCCTCGCCAGGTGCTTTGTTGTTTTAAGCTGTTTCAAGGCCATCTTAATCTCGTAAAGGCTGATGTCCGGAATGTCTTCAGTGTAGTGTCGGGTCAGGGTCGCTCTTGGGTCTCTGGCCGAGCTATCAAATGGTTTGGCAACTGAGGTGTACAACTGCCTATAGAACTTCTCGATCTCCCTCGAAACCTCTGCTTTCGTCGACGCTAAACTGCTTTCGTCGACGCTACACTGCCGTCCTCCGTCTTAAGCTTCGTCAACAGGATTTGCCCAATAGACATGTCCCTTGCAAACACTTAGGAGCCTTGGTTCCGCTCTATCGTCTCTTGATGACTGTTCGTGTTAAAGGCACGAATGTCGTGTCGCAAGGACTTCCATATTCGTCTATTGAGCAGCCTGTAGTTTTCAGCATGATCGGAGGTCTGCAGTGCAATAGATCGACGTTCTGCCATGAGGTCGAGAGTGTGGACCGAGAGTTTTTGAGGTCTATTTTTACGGCCAGGTCCAAAAAACTTTGACCCGACCATTTGGACAGTTTCCACAAACCCGTTGTTTATTTCGTCCACTGAAACGCAACTCTCTAGGCAATCAAAGCGGTTTGACAACTCGAGTTGAAAGCTCTCGGGATTTTGGATATGGGCAAGAGTAGGTCGGAGCGTAGATTTCATCAGGCGGGACCTTTCCAATTTGACATTTATATTCAATGTGCCTCGAACCATCACTACCGGTCTTTACCCTGTTGATCACGGAGACATCACTGAATAACCGTCTCTTGGTGGTCATGATAAAGTCTATCTCATTTCTCGTGGTGCCATCCGGACTTAACCAGGTCCATTTCCTTTGAGGCGGCTTCTGGAATAAAGAGTTCATCGCAAAGAGTCCCTTCTTCTCCAGAAAGTCGGCCAGTCTATGTCCCTTGGCGTTCCTTTGACCATATCCAAAAGGTCCCACTTTCAACTTATCTTCGCCACGACTGCCGAGTTTTGCATTGAAGTCCCCCATAACAACAGTGAAATAGGGTTTGGAAGTATGTTTGGCTCTACTAACGTCCTCGTACATTTCCTCCACCTCTTCATCGGGGTGTTTCGAGGTCGGTGCATATACCTGTATGACCTTCAGCGAATACCTCTCGGTTATTCTGAGTATAAGGTATATCACCCTGCTCGACACACTCTCGATGGTTACGATGTTGTTAACGAGGGACTTGTGGACGAGAAACCCAACACCACCTTGGGACTTTTGGTCACCCTCCCGGTAGAAGGGTGTCCTCTATCTGGCAGAATCTTTTTGCTCCGAAAGTCACTTGGCATAACACACTTTCCCTGTGGTGTCGGTCGTGAGGTGTCAAAGTAATCGCCTAACCTGTGTTAAAATAGTACACAATAACAGTTCGTGCTTGGTATTCTCTGTGTACATGCCTACTGACTGTGCTGATAATCTTGTGGAATATACATTGTGTCTAAGTGAAGTGATCTCGATTGTCAAGTCTAATGGTGTAGAAAGTGTTTTTGTGCTGGGAGACTTCAATGCCCACCCAGGAACCAGGTTCTCCAGTGAGTTACTTACTGTTTGTACTGAGCAATTATGGACATGCGTAGATATGGAACTTTTACCTACTGACACATACACTATTATGAGCTCAGCAAATGGGGCTCTCAGGTGGTTAGACCACTGTGTTGCGACCAAAGCCGCCAGGCCACTAGTGGTTAAGGCTTCTGTCTTATACGGCGTTTATTCGTCAGATCATTTACCGTTACTGATAGAGTGAAATATTGGATTAATAAGTTCTAAACTTGTGCAGTCTGTCTCATGTAAAAGCAAAGTGATTTGGGGTGAGAGAGATGAGACACAAATTAATTCGTATCATAGTTTTTGTAACAGTAAATTTCGTCTTTTAGATTTTCCTAGTGAATTTGGTAGTTGTGGGGAAGGGATATGCCATAACGTTGATCATTGTATTTTGCTAAACACCATGTATGACAATATAATCTCTGTTCTTAAAGAAAGCGCTGAGCAATGTTTTGTAAATAAGAAGAACAACCAAATTAGAAAATATATACCAGGTTGGAATATGCATGTTCGCGATGCTCATAGGGAGGCTAGATTGCACTATCACAATTGGCTATTATATGGTAAGCCAAAATCGGGATTTGTACATGATAATATGTGTATTTCGAGAAAACTTTTTAAGGATAAACTTAAACTTTGTCAAGCTAATCAACAGCAAATAAAAATGGTCAGAATAGCTCAGTATCACTCAAAAAATCATTTTAATAAATTTTGGAAAACCGCTAACAAATTAAAGCATAGGTCTGAGCTTCCGGCGAGTGTAGCTGGCCTGCATGATCCGACTGAAATTGCAAATGCGTTTCAGAAGCATTTTTCTGTTGAGCCACAAGAGGTACCATTGCTGGACACACGTGAGGTGAGGGGCGCTGGAGCCGTCGGTGCTGGGACTTCTCCGATCACTTTTACTGCCAACCAGGTTAAAAATGTAATTCGGAAAATGGTAAGGGGCAAGTCTCCCGGTCACGGCGGCTTGAGCGTCGAACACCTGCGGCTTGCAGGTGTGCACTTGCCACGAGTGCTAGCAATGTTTTATAGTCTTTGTCTGAGCCACCGATACTTACCTGAGGCTCTAACCAAAACTGTAGTTGTGCCAGTTATAAAAAACAAAACGGGAGACGCCTCCGATATTTTAAACTATAGACCAATATCTCTAGCTACAGTTGTATCTAAAGTACTGGACAGTCTGCTTGATAAGATACTATGGCGTAAACTGAAATGTGAAACCACAGTGCATGTAGAAGTCATAGAGCTATATCAACATTGGTATAGTACTCAGACATAGTTAAGTGGTCGGGAGCTTACTCTAATGTATACGGTTTGGAGTGCGGGGTAAGACAGGATGGTTTGAGCTCGCCCCGTCTTTTTAACTTGTATGTGAACCAGCTGATAGGTGAGCTCAACAGCACTGCCGTGGGATGTCACATTGACGGTGTCTGCACCAATAACATCAGCTACGCCGATGATATGGTGCTGTTGAGCCCATCTGTCAGTGGGATTAGAAAGCTCTTGGCGGTGTGTGAGTCCTACGCGGTGGCTCATGGGCTTAGATATAACACCAGTAAGAGCGAATGGTTGCTTTTCAAAGCAGGGTCCCTTAGCTACGCTCACGTCCCACCTATCTATCTATGTGGCTCGATTCTAAAACGCGTATCGAGTTTTAAATATCTGGGCCACAGGGTTACCGAGGACTTACTGAACAACCTCGATATAGAGAGGGAGCATAGGTCGCTGGCTGTGCGCTGTAAAATGCTGGCTCGTAGGTTTGCTCGCTGTACTATAGGCCCGTGAAACTCACACTTTTCAAGGCATATTGCCAGTCTTTTTATACATGCAGCCTATGGGTCAGGTACACGCAGCGGGCATACAGCGATCTGCACGTGCAGTATAATAACGCCTTCAGGATATTGTTGGGGTTGCCATGGAGATGCAGTGCCTCAGGCATGTTTGCGGAGGCGAGAATTGATGGCTTTGCTGCTATCATGAGAAAGCGGTACGCCTCTGCCATGGCGCATCTACGTGGCACCTCCAACAGTATCCTAAGGGTCTTTGTGGATCGGTGGGAGTCACCACTAATACAAAAGTGGGTGGTCTCTCATACCAATTTTTAATTTGTATTTTATAAATATTTTTCATGCCATTTCTTTGTTCTACTAACCATAGTTATAAGTCTAATTGTATACTAACATTATATGGGCACTGCCTGAAATAAATAAATTGAATTGAATTGAATTGATTAAGCATAATGTTTATTAAGCACGACGTTTATTTGGCATTTAGACTAGGCATACTATGAAGAAAGCAGAATTTCGTTTGTAATAATTTCTTTTAAATAGTATTTTACCCTAAAATTTAATTTAAAAGTCATTAAGTTGTGGTACAAAAGTTAGTGACAGAAACGAATCGGTGCAAAACCGACTCCACGCAGTCTTGTTTGCCCCACCCCTATAGTGTAATTCAAAATCGCGTAGGCGCGGAGGGGCGAGGCAGCCCGCGAGCTGAGGAGCAGGTGGTGAGCGAAAACCATCTGCGACGATAAGCTCGCGTGGAACTGCCGAGGCCCTGCAGCGCCGGAGCCGTGACAGAAACCATGCATGTTGCATGCAAGCTGTTGCTTGCTTGCATTCTGCATGCATGCTTACTTGCATGTTGCATCCTTGCTTGCATACATGCAAGCTGTTGTGCATGCATGATTGCTTGCATGCTTGCTTGCTTGCTGCATGCTTTGCTTGCATGCTTGCTTGCATGCTGCATGCTTGCTTGCATGCTGCATGCTTGCTTGCTTGCTTTCATGCTGCATGCTTGCTTGCATTTATTTTTGTTTAAATATTAAAAATATGCCAAAAGACGATTCGGACTGAGAAATTTCTGCGATAGGATGATTCTGCCTATTAATGACTATATATACGAATTGTGTGCCACAAGAAGATTCTATCTGTGAACTTTTTGCGTTAGGATGATTCTGCTTTAAGACAATTATGGATATTAAATTTCTGCCTAAAGATGATTCTAGCTTACACGATTATGCGTTTTGAACGTCTGATAAATGAGTGAATGCTAATTGATGTTCTGCGAAAGGAAGTTTATGCTATATAAAATTATGACAATAAAAAATCTGCAAAACAAGGTAAATCCGTCCCATTGTAACCTGCTCAATTCTTCCTCCAGCTCGAGCAGCTTCTCGTCTGTCCTCAGTGTGCTCGCGTTATATGTTACCAGGGCCAGTTGTCGTTGGGGGTGGTAGCGCGTTTACTACATGTGTTCTCTCAAAACTAGTCCTTTGACTAAGGCCTCCTCCAGCCCCTTCCATGTCTTTCTTTCCCTTGCCGTCGTTTGCCATTTAGGCCTAGCTGTTTTGTGGAGCTCATTTACAGCATCATTCGTATTGTCTGCTTCTTTTTACTTTTTGTTTGGTTTCATGTAATCTGTCATGCAACCTCCGTAAAGGGTAGCATGTTTTTCGAATAACAAATCGTTTACTTTCTATGCTAACTACGCATATGCGAGTGAGAGGCACATAGGGTACCGCGATCTACTTTTTCTTACTAGCCGAAGGAAGGTTGATCTTACAAGATGCAACATAGAGACTCATTTGAACATAAATAGCATTTCAAATACCTTGACTCGTGGTTCTGTTGAAAGCCGCCAGCTTCATCATTTTCAACTAACTCCATATTAGTTCCTGTAAACAAAACAACATAGAAATTATATCTCTATATCACCAAACAATACATTTTTTAACCAAATCGGTTATCAATCCAAATTTCAAAGAAGTAGAAATTTTTATTTAATAGAAATCGTAAAGCGATTAACAGCATACACCTATCTACTAAGTTTTCCTAATGTATTATTAATAGTTTCAGAATAAAGTGGCTGCGACATACGGATGGACAGACAGACTGACAGACTTGACGAAACTTTTCGGTTGTTTATTTCCATTCGGCTACGAAACCCTGATATGAAAACATATTATTTCAACAGCAGTATTATTAGTACTTCTACTCACTGAAATGTCCATTGAACTGCACTAATTCATACGTAGTTTCATCTCTGAATTCGAGGTTTCCACGACGTAGATGACATTGGAATCTTATCTCGTTTTCTGGAAAGGAATGCAAGGTAGCGTTTGAACTTATTTATCAAATACGGGCATCGCTCGTAATATGCTATTAATAGAATTTTATTACTCCTAGGCTGGGCGTGGGTATCTGTGAGTCAAACTCATAAGCTTTCTTCTAGAGAGGACCCAGCCAACAAACGTTATGAAAGAATTTTAAAAAGATGAATACCAAAACAATATGAATAAAACAAAGGTTAAGAATAAAAATAATATAGGTGGAATCCCACCAGAACGTACCACGTACGACGCATAAGAAACTGTTTTCTGTGGTACCTTTACAAAATGACATGTCAGGCTCAGAGGCATAATATTTATAAGAATTGTATTTGGATCTCGGCCTCTAAACCTTCCAAAATAGAAAAGATAACTATTCATCATATGCGTGACAACAAAGGGCGCCAATTCTAACAAAAGACTACGGTAATGCATCGATGTCCGCAATTCTAACTGTACATTGTGATACTGTGAAGCAAACATATAAGCTTAGTAGCAGTTACCTGCAGCTTCACCCGCGTAATTATCGTATCTCATAAAATGTCATTATAAATTATAGCCCAATTCAAGTGTTTATTATCCAAGAACACAGTAAATAAAGATAACATTTATGCTACGTTATTGTAACATTTCATCAAAATCTTTTCAGTGAGTTTATCGTGAAGAGTAACAAACATCTAATATAAACTTGTGCATGTATAGTATTATAGTAGGATATTTATTACAGTTAAAATTGAAATAAATGGTTTTAAGAAATTGCACAAAACAAGATCCACATAACATCGCACAGCAGGTACTTGAGAAGAGTATCAAATCGCACTGAGCAAACATGGGTCAAAGGTAAAGGGGACACTTGCAATCACTAAAGGGATTCATGACTTTAGTAACCAATTAAGGCTTTTTACTGCTAAAAGGAATAATTAGTAATCAATGAATGGATTATTAGTAACTAAAGTGGCGCTCAGCAATCAATCTAGGGGGCGTAAAGATCTGAACCCTCAGTAATCAATAAATAGAATCTCAGAATGTATGTATAAATAAAGGCACCCAGCAGTCAAGGCAACGGCTCTAACTTAGGAGTATCTAGAAATCAATGAAAACAGAAACGCTCAGCAGACGATAAATACTAAATACATTAATAAGTAGGCCGCAATTATTTATTTGCATTATCTTGTACGACGGGTGGATTAATAAAATAGTCCTTAATATTTAAGGTGGTATTTAGGCTCAGCAAACAATAAGGATTTACAGTAGTTGCAGTCACTCTTAATAGTGCAGGAGGCGCTTAGCAACCATAGCAACCTCTAAAAGCATTCTTAGCCCCACTTGGGCATGATGATTTAACCCAGGACTACGCTAATCCTGGATTAAATCTTATTTCTGTCTCTGTCAAGACGGAATGATGATTAATCCAGGATAAGCGTAATCCTAGGTTAATCATCATGCGCAAGTGGGCCCTAGCAGTTAAGGCGGCACTCAGCAGTCAAAGTGGCATCACATTATCTAGAAGACTTTCACTTTTAAAAACGCACAGCGAGTTTTTATTTCTTCATAATTATTCATTTAGCTCCCTGGCTCAATTTACAAATACATGAAAAGCTCAGAAAATTACTTAAGTCATGAATGTTTAATGTGTCGTTTAATAAGATTGAGGTAGATTGGATAACCATTTCACAAATAGATCATGCAGAATAGTTAGATACGGGATTGCTACCATGTACCTTATTATTTATGAGCTTCCGATATTTCGGCACTGTTGCAAGCGCCATGATCACGGAGTAACTCATAAATCATAAATAATAAGGTACATGGTAGCAATCCCGTATCTAACTATTCTAAGATCATGCAGACTTGAGCATTCAAATAACAATACAGTTATATATTACGATACGGTCGCAATATTATGACGCTCAGCTATACTTTCCATGGATGATACCAGTGTGTGCACATTCAATGTACAGAACACGACACAATGTCACACAGTACATTTTAAGGGTCATGAACGAGTAAAACAATTTCACCACATCTACTAATACCAACTGGTGGTTACATGGAATATAATAAATAATGAAATAAATGCTATTTATTACTATGCATCAGCTCACTTATATTAGAACTAGCTTTTGCCAGCGACTTCGTCCGCGTGGAATAGTTTTTTCTCCCGATTTTTACACATTTACCACCATATCTTTGCTCCTATTGGTCGTAGCGTGATGTTATATAGCCTATAGCCTTCCTCGATAACTGGACTATCCAACACAAAAAGAATTATTCAAATCGAACCAGTAGTTTCGGAGATTAGCGCGTTCAAACAAACAAACAAACAAACAAACAAACAAACAAACAAACAAACTCTTCAGCTTTATAATATTAGTATAGATGAATAATGCATGTTAAAACATTGGGCTTAACATTTTATGCTTATAATAAATAAATGTTTACAGTGCATTAATAATATAATCTCTAAGTATTCATGAAACACCATAGCTAACAAGAGAGCTTTGACGAATCATCCAAGCAAGAGAGGTAGTTACTCTCTCATAATGAATGACAATAACAGTGACATACCTGTTCCAACTGGCTGTGTGGGATCTACAGCTGACCCTGGATTTTGAAGAAGGCTGTACAGGTGTGGTCTATCTTCTTCAAAAGTTAAATCGAATATGCTTTTATTCACAATGTCAGTCTGCAAAATTTCACATAAATACTTACAATCAAGGTACTGTGTTTAGAAAAAAGATGTGATTATCACTAAGATATTTACCGGATTGTGACCAAGTAGAGATGTGATGCTCTCTGACACATAATAAATCTGACCAGTAGCAGAAAATACCATTATAAACCCCTCTAATGCTTCTAAAATCAGGTATGTAAACTCTTCATTAGACAAAAAAGATGGTTTCCAGTCCTCCTGAACATCGTGTGCCCGTGACCTGACTGTAATTTCTGAAAAAGTATGAATATTAGAAACATTGCAGTAATCTCAAAATAGATGTAAAGACTGTATTAATAAAACATCTATGCCTATCCCCACAATTTGTCACAAAGTCAAATGTGATTGCTTGATAAAACATTGCAGTTAACACATTATTTATATGCACCATGACATTGCTTATAATACTAATAATGACAATTATTACAATCATCAAAAGGATAATCTAATCATTAAATACAATTACAATTTAATTTATTTTAATTACAATTTAATTTAATATCATAAGCTCAGTTAGGCACTTAAAGAAGATATGTATAGACTATGCTCTAATAATGATTTATTATAGCATAGTATGCTGTAATAAAGCATATCTTCTTTAACATTCTTTGTCATAATAGTTGCTGCTATGACAATATTTAGTATTTACCATTATGATTTTTCAGGAATGATATTGTGGACTTTAGGACTGTGGACTTATCCATTTTCCTATTGTTTGTGGATACCATAGAGCTAAGCTCGTTGACCAACATGTTGAATTGATCCCGTCTTTTCTTCTCGCTAAGGTTTCTAGTCCTTCTGTATGGGAGAAAATAAATCAATGTACCAACTTTTTGTCACATGTAAAATACATTCACACCAATAATTTAGGTAAAGATACAGACTAAAAACGCTTTCCCAGACAGAAATGAAATACCTAATATACATAAAAAAAGTAATATACATAAGAAATATACATACATATATGCCAGGGACAGAGGAATGTATTACTTTAGATAAAACTAAGAACATGGTAAGGTAAAGTCAAACTCTATTGGAACACTTTATTTTCAAATTCAACCGTGCTAGGAGCATATCAGAAAAGCAACATTATACACTGTACTTTATCTACTGAATGGATCAACAGCATTTGTAACAGAGAGAGTATTTTACAGTGCTGACACAATTGGTGCATGACAGGCAACAGTGTTTGTCGATGATAAAACAGTCTAGTGGGAACAGTGTCATAGTTTTCAATGAAGATAATATTTTTTTCCATGACACGTTCCTAGCATGGTCATATTATGCTATGGTGTAGGCAGAAACCTTAAAGATAACACATGCTCAACAGGGTTGCAAATGTCTCGGTACTTGGTCGTCAAGTGGTATATAGTCCAATTTCTTTGCTAGTACAATAATGTTTACAATCATGACATTCCTTTTTAACAAAATGATTCAATTTAAAATAAAATTAATAGGTACAAAACTCATCACCTATTAGGTAATTTTGTTGTTGAACACTGAGATCTTTTTAAATCAAAGAGTTAAATAATTTTATCAGATTGTTTACAATATTCGCAAAGCAAAGAAAAACGGACTTTAGGCCTTGATTACAACAAACATGGTGTTTTATTCCCTGCTTCAAATACGTAAAGTTTTTCAAGTGCCATTTTATATTGATAATTTGCAACTCAAAGGCTTGTTTTTCTAACAACATAGCACTAGGGGCTTTTGTAAGCAATGTACGCAACAATGTAAGCAAGACAATGGTCTTGGTGACAATACAAGTAGTGATTTATTAGAAAAGATGCATGGTTAAACAATCTTATTCCCTCATTACTTTTAAGTTTAAAATTATTGACAGGTACAAGGTGCTGCAGATTGAGTGCAATGGGCACATTTACCTTTTGGAGTCATCCTTATCGTCGCCATCGTCGTCCATGATGCTGGAAATTGTTAGGACTCACTCAGCCCAGAAATTCAATAACATTAGCGCCCTTTTGCATCATAGGTGAAGCCTGGACTTCACAGATACGCAAGACGACAACCGGTTGTTGCAGATTCCAATTTCACAACTAAAAGTATACACCTCTTGTCACAATTTGAATATTCAGCACTATTTAGCATTACTAGTTACTAGGGCTAAAAACAATTGATTAATTACTATTATGATCATGGGCAAACAGCAAGTCATTCTGGATGGACGTAATTTGCAAAGAATAATGCATTATTTTGGAAAGAAATTACACGATGCGTAAGTTCGTCGCGCCATAGGTAGGTACCTACTTTACTAACGTGAACCCTGGTAAAATTCCACACTTACTACGATTAACTGTTAAACTTTGCACCCTCGCCGATAATTGAGGACATTAATACGAATAACAACTCCCAATTTTGCATGCAAGCAATGTAAAAATTTTAGCAAAAAATCTTTCAGATGAAAACTCCGCAAAAAGAGACTAACTATCATAGCATCAGGGCTGCCAGCAAATAAATTTCGATTATACAGTTTAGTATCCGCAATTATACAAATTTTGATCGCATTATACATAAATCAATATTTTTTCGTAATTTCGTAAAACTAACATCATAAAATTTATACTTATAAATTATCACTGTTGTGTACATGAAAGATCTATGAGAAAAAAAATTTTTGGGGCCTATTTTTTATATTTTTTATTTTAAAACTTTATTGCACAAATTTAGCGTACAACGGTGGACTTAATGCCTAAAGCATTCTCTGCCAGTCAAACCTTTAGGTCATGCAGAATCATTTTTTTCTTGTGCTTATGTCAGAAACGTCTAAACCAATTTTCATGCAGTTTTCATTATTTTATCTCCCTTTCAATCGGTAATTAAACAGGTGATATCCTTTTCAATGGTATCTAACCCTTTCAAGGATAACACAAATCAGCGCGCGAGCGAAGCGAGCGCTAAAAAGTTTTGGTATTCAATGCTCTTCATAGTGAATCATTGCGCGAGCGAAGCGAGCGCTTACAATTTATGGTTTGCTTTTTAGAGTGATAAAACTAAAGTTGTTTAATATAAAATGTTTGTAAACTGTCCACGCTCAATCAAATAAATATTTATCCACGCGGAGCGGCTGCAGACAATAACAATTAATGATAAAACAGTAACAATACTTGTCAGTGACAACTTTAAAAAATAAAAGCACCACTTACAGACAACCGAACGACACATTAAACGTAGTGATTTGCTCAACCCATCAGTGCTTACAATCAGCAGGAACTATAGCCACACGACACGACATGTTACTTCATCGTAGTTTGAAGTTGGCAATAATACTTTCACTACATCTCTGCAGAGTGAGTGGACGATTTCGAGAAAAATAAAAGCTGAACTCCCGTTTTATTTCATGCCGCATGCTTTTGTATCGTATTATATGAAATGATCAGGGATACAATTTATGGTCCAATTATACAGATTTTGTATCCAATTATACAATCTGGCAGCCCTGCATAGCATAGATAAAAGGAGAAATCTAATAGACAACAAAGATTTTTTTTACTTCAATACGTCACGTCACCAAATGGATTAAAGCTACCTATTCACTTGGAAATATAAAGAGAGGGTGAAGACATAAAGAGGCGGGTAACCGTTATCGACATGTACGTACCGACCAGTGATGTGCCGAGTTGGCTATTTCATGGAATTGAAATTCTTTATAGAGATTCTTGCGACTCAAGTCCTGATTTGAATCTTGTTTTAAACAATATTCTAGTGTTATACGGTCCTTATTTGGATTTTTGTAACGAATTTATACACTATTATACTTCAGTATTCGTCCTCGATATTAGTATTATACACATGTAGTATCGCTTGCACTTATCACCACATAGCACAAATTTTAGAGCTAGATAAAAATAAATTACAGGTAAAAAATGTTATTTCCGGATTATATTTTTAAAAATAAAAATAGAATCAATTTCCGTATCCTGTAAAAAGAATTAAATAAATTAAGATCACTTCCGTTCCGTCACTTCCTCCACGCCATTGCTTTTGAAGCCTTCATTCGCTATTTGTGCTTCGCCACTAAAGCACGTCAATTCTCGTTCCGTGCAGAATAAATTTAATAATCGTTTTTTGTGATTTCAGTGATTTTAGTGACTATCAAGATTGGATTCCTCGAACTCAAGACCCTTCCGAATCGTTGAACAAATACGTACGTCTGTGCGTAAATATAAGGTTTATAGCACCTCGGAATTGTATTTCGGACTTTTCCACGCATAAACCATTTCGGCCTCGTCTGTTCAGTCAATACACATCGTACAGTATTTTGGACTGTTTTGTGCGTACTACAAGGTTTCTAGCACTCGGAATTGTATTTTGGACTCTTCCACGCTAAAACCATTTAGCTTCGTCTTCTCAGACTTAGCTCGACTGAACACGGCCGCTACAGTCGACGGGCAATGGAGAAAATCCTACACATGTGCAACCCGCATGGGCGGCGTCGCATCTGCCCTTTACATCCAGAGCTGATGTAGTCCTGCCACCAACACCGCCGCAGCCGTCTACGTCTCGTGATGCAGCTGGGACGGAGAGCAGTCGACGACACCACCAGAGATCGAGATGCAACCGGTGAGTCATTAAAAATCCTGCAATAAATGGACGGTTTCCAAACCAAACCTATTAGATATTTTCTTTGGACCGATCCTACTACTTGCCTAAGCATAACAATCGCCACACATCTGTGTTAATTTGTGTGTGTTCATCTGACTAAACATGGCCAAACCTGGCTACGAAAGATAAAACATTTATTTAACGCCGCTGCCCTCGCCTACTGTGCAACGCGCAGTACTACACACACTATTCATCATCATTTCATTTTATTTTATTTTTACCGTCAAAGAAACTACAAAATCTGCCAGAGCAGTAAATCAGGCTGATTATGTAGTTTTATTTTGGTTTATGTAGTGTATTCACTACGCAAACTTTAAAATTGCATAGAACAAAGGGGTAGATTCCTTGTCTGACACCGTTGTTTTTTACAAGTAGCTCGATTAATTGCCAGAGGTGCAACCGGTTAAAGCCCTGCTTAAATTTATAATGGTTTTTGCTATTTTCTTTATAACTTTCTCGTCGCGAACAAACAGGTATTAATAACATTTAATAAAAGTTGGAATACAGTGATTGCACCACGCAGATAGGAAGCAGCCCTTATGGCTTTACCACCAGCTACCGCCAGCGCCATCGCCAGTGACGTCCTCGAGCATGGGATCGCATCGGACCGCAACACAACCGCAGACTGCAGAACACGAGGTACGCTACGCGAGTCATTTGTAAAACAGTATAGCAAATGATCAGACACGGTGAAAGGTTATCTTTTGAGAAGATGCGAGTCGTACTTTATTAAAGTCGATTATCGAGCAAACACAGTTTTATAAATTAGACAAGTTTTTTCTTTTCCATTGCTACTATAATATTATACAGAGCGTGATCTTCAATCTTCTTTCGAACACGTCGAGCTTATTCTTTTTCAAATTCATTTGATTTGAAATCATTAGAAAGAGTAAATAAAAACACAATTTAACCTCAAAAACAGATGATATCTGTATAGTCGGTACAGTGTAAATTAACTTGAAAACATTGTTTTATAACCATTAACCATCATCGACTTGACTAAACTTGTCGTGACAGATTTTGTTCTGTAATACAATATTAAGTGTTTTGTAAAGGAAAGGAATATTGTAGGTTTTTTACAATTTTCCATAAGATTTCTTTTTTATCCTTGGATTTTCTAACTTTTTACAACAACAATTCAGTTGTTTTTTTCATGAATATTTTGGGTAAATAGAGAAGATAATTAATTTTGCTAGAGTTTTAGATATAAAATATTACTGTTAGGATGTTCGGTGCAATTCACCATAATATTTTGATATTATTAACCAAGGTAGACTTAAATTAAAACTGTGGTTTTGTATGCTTTTTACTATTTAGGCTACATGTATGTATTTATTTGGAATACAATAAAGACATCAAAAATAAGTAACCCAATGCTTAAGTATAAGGATATCTAGACTTATTCAAAAACATACACATCTTTCTAAGGCTCAATATATAAACTTTTCCTTTTAATTCTAAACATTGACATGCTGCATGCATACTACAGAAAAACGGAAGAGCATCAAGTTAAATTATTTTTTAGCTTTGCTCATTTTTTCCTTTTTTTTTGTTTAAAAACATGCAAAATCTGCATGGTTTGTTTTTTGTTTTATGCTGGATTTGACCATTAACTAAAGCGTACATGTAAATTTAAAAGACTATGATGCTTATCCACTATACAGTCCATGGGGACTGTAGTCCCCAAAGAAAAACTACTCTCAACTGTCCATGGTGACTACAGTCCCCAAACAACATTGTTGCGACAACATCCCGTTGTATGCTATTTTATAAAAGTAAGCGGTGTTTTAGTACGACCAGTCGAATACAGATGTCTCTAGGAATGTATGAACCATCTGTAGGAACATTACGTTTCTATACCATGGCAACAAAAATTTTAGGAAAAAGAAAAAATAAAATGACATTTCGCCATTTTGCGCGCAGATACGCGCATATTTTATATTTATTCTGTTTATTTTATTTATTTATTTATTTATTACACTTCATGCACAAACAAAAGGTACATATGGCGGACTTAATGCTAAAAGCATTCATTATTTATTTATTTTAATAGAAATAACACTAAATACATACTTGTTTTGGTATCAATTTAAAGAATAGATCGTCTTCTTTCTTTTTACATATTTTAGCTGTATTACTATGGTTGTGAGATTATTCTGACGCCTCAACAACGGGGTAGGGCGCGGCCTGTGAGAACGGGTCAGCAAGCGCTCAGTGATAACAACTAGAAACAATATGTTATCATTTGGAATTTTTTAGAGATGGAATATTTACCGCATAATTTCGAAATACTTTCATTAGGTAGGTAACATAGTGATAGCTGCATAAAACTTGTGAGAAGTAAACAATAATACCCACATTTTCATTTCTACAAATATTTGCAATTCTGATAAATATAAAATATGTTTATAACACTGTTTTATAGGAATTAGTGACGCGCTGTCACCCGGATATGAAAAGAAACTAACCCTCACGGATGTGTTTATCAACATTATTTTGTCATTCTTTTGTAAATGCTACCGGTGGCCTATCGATCCCGTAGCGTTTAATTTATCACTCACTCACCCAGCGCTCATTCCCTGAATGACTGATCAATCATCAAAATCCTAGTGTATTTGATACAGGGTTACAGTGTGTGATATTTGTTAATTTGGTACACTTAAACTGTTAATTTAGTACCCGTATTTTCTAATTCTATTAAAATATGCGCCAAATATGCGTCGTGGTGATTCGACGCGGACGAATTTGTCGTTAATACATCTATTACTTAGTTGTAAAAAATTTACAATTACCTTTTCAGTTGCTTGTTTATTCAAAAGTGTAAGAATAAAATATAAATGATTATAGCAGAAGCAATAATCAGGTTATTTATGTCATGTTCTGTTTTTTCTATCGACACTGCTGGCAGATACTAAGCGTAGTTCACTTGATGCCAGTAGGTAATTACTTTAACACCATTATCCCTTTTTTGCTTAGATTTAAAGACTGAAATCTGTAATAGGTATAAAATAATGTTTTTTCTTCAGTAAATTGTGCCGAACTGGCCATTTATAACATTGGTATCCTCTCTTCATAAAACCTGCAAGAAGTTGTAATAACAAACATTGTAATGGTTAATATGTACAACAACATGTTACAGCATTTCAGCATGATATTTTTATCAAAAGATGGTATTGTTATTGCAAAACTAACAATATCTATTGATTTCTATAAAACAATTACTAAGTTGATTTCAGATTACCTTACTAAACTAACCTAACCTAACCATAAACAAAGGATTTCAGTATGGAATTATAAAAAGGCAGTTTTATTGCTTTCAATTTGGTTTTCAAGATTTTGAAAATGCAGTTCTTTTCAGGATGTTGTAAAGGAGTTTATAAGCTGCGCACTAATTTATGTACAAACATAATGTTACTTGAATATTTTATTCAGTAGACTATCTGGATTAACTTTTCAATCGTGATCTCATTAGAACCAATGGGTAAAAAATGACGTCTCATCGTTTTTTGTTACAACTCGTACTTACTTACTTGTACTTACTAAGAGTGTTTTCTTTTACAAATAATTTTAGAAATATATAATATATTTTTTCTGATAACCCAATTCTTATTCAAATAACGGGCTTAACTACTTATTCGTCTTCCAGGCGCGTCTCATGCGTTTACAATTCCAAAATGAACCTTTAAGAAAATCTGATAACTTATAGTCTTCTGATTAGAAAACCGTATATCAATGTGACTTTGCGGACTAGTGGAGTTGACAGATCCGCGCACAGCCCTAGGCATCATGCCTCGACGTCCACAGCCGATATTAATGTCAACCTGTATTATTAACTTGGTTGAGCAAAATACCCTCGCACGGGTATAAATCCGTAGTAGTATAACTATTATAGAATAGTTACTGTAGACAGTACATTATGTTCCGATTTTGCTAGTTCCTTGTTGTTAACCTGATAAATAATTCTTGCTTAATGATTGAGAATCATACTATCATAAGTAACTTATTTGTTTAATATGATTCTTTGAAAGAATTGATCAAGTACTACTCATAGATGATATTTCCTTCTTTCATGCTCTAAACATCTACATGTGTATAATACTAATATCGAGGACGAATACTGAAGTATAATTAATGATTAAACGAACTTACCTGTACGTGAAGTTCTATCATAATTATACGAAGTATTCGTCCGAAGATATTAGTAGAAAGTCCCACCCACCCGATGCATACTTTTTGTGTTGACAAAAACCCATCTCTAGGAAATATCATCATATTATTATCTCTAAACTAAATGAAGGCTTCAAAAGCAATGGCGTGGAGGAAGTGACGGAACGGAAGTGATCTTAATTTATTTAATTCTTTTTACAGGATACGGAAATTGATTCTATTTTTATTTTTAAAAATATAATCCGGAAATAACATTTTTTACCTGTAATTTATTTTTATCTAGCTCTAAAATTTGTGCTATGTGGTGATAAGTGCAAGCGATACTACATGTGTATAATACTAATATCTTCGGACGAATACTTCGTATAATTATGATAGAACTTCACGTACAGGTAAGTTCGTTTAATCATTAATTACAAGTTCAAAAAAAGATGACTTGGCACATCACTAGTCAGTCGGTACAGGTCGGTACCGGTTCCGTGCTTCTTTATGTCTTCACCCAGATACTCGATATCGCTCACCCACCACCACTCATAGTTTACAATGGAACCTTTCTCACTAAGAAATATAATATTTTATATCCTGAGCTATAATTTGTTTTGGAGCGATTCGAGAAAGATATATTTTCCGCCCCCCACACGCCCCTCAGCCCCCCGCGGTGGTAGACAATCCCATAGTGTGAACGGGTGAAAGATATAAAAATTATCGTTCTTCTTCTTCTTAATCGGTCACTCATTGCTGAGTATCGTGACTCCGTATTCTGTCAACCCAGTTTCCATCGGCTGCGATATGTCGCTTGGTGCAGTGTGTCGTTGATCGGTGTTTCCAATCGCTCGGAGATCTGGATCCGACCATCGCTTTGGACTGCAGCCTCTCGGTCTTTTCCCCTCCACTTTGCCTGTCACCATCTCTCCTCGCAATGTGGCCGAAGTATCGCACTATACGCTGCAGGCATATAGATGGGCGGGTGGGTAGAAATCCAGTGGATATTTATCCAATTTATTCCCACCCGGTAAGTAAAAATTGATTTTTACCTAATTTACCCAGGTGTTTATTAAGAATGCTGGGTATTAATTAAATTTACGTTAAATCCTCATTGTTTTGAGTATCACTTGGCTGTGTATGAATACCTAGACCTACAATATGATTGGAAATATCGTTTATGCTATACAGTCAGTCATCATATTCACTTAAAATCATAAATTATATTATTCGTTTCAACATAATTGGATAATGTTGAGTAGTATGAACAACCGTTTTTTTAAATGAGTATAACTTACAAAAGGACAGAGACAAAAGAAGTTATCTCAACTTTGCAATATTTCACTTGATGACTTACTTGGTAGCGATGACAGCACTCAATGTAAATCTGCATCTCGTCTTATTTTTTTTTTGTTTTGCATCATTACTTATTTGAGTTTAATATATTTTAGCACGTTTAACACTCCGACATGTCATTCATTAATTACTAAAGCATTCTTGTATTATAAGTGTTACATAACAATAAATGCACTCTACGCGATTTTTGTAAGATTAATGTATGACAGTACTACCTTAAATCCGTCGTTGGTCGAGAAGTTGTACAAATAGTTATGACAAAGACTACGCGCAGCAACATTACATTCAAAACTGGCTAGTTATAGCCAACGGCGATAGAACTGCGCACGTGGCAATCCCAGATAGATAAAAAGATAAAGGGAATTGTTAGAAACAAAGTATTGTTTTTGTTTGCATACTTATCGGTTGTGTGACTATGGCCATTGTGTGATCGTAGAGCTGACAAGTAATGATTTTAATAAGTACTTCATTTTCTATTTAATGTGTTAAATACTCTCGTAGTATTTTCAGAATAACTCGTTGACGTGACCTTTCGTAAAACGCTTTATGGTTTACATATCGATACGTTAGGCTACATTATTGCAGTAAATGTTGGTATATGTATATTTATAAAATTATTTCGTACTTAATTCTTAGATCTACAAATACGCATAATGTACTGCACTGAATTAAAATTTGTCCTGTAAAACTGTTTAACCTTACACAGTCTCCCTCTTTCCCTTTGGGATTGCAAAAATGCAGGTACGCATTGTATTTGCAATAAAATGACAGTTTTTATTTGATTTAAATAAAAGTATACCATTTTTATAGTTCAGTATTATAAACTACATGAGAAGAAATTGAATTGCACCCTAAAAATGGCAAACTTCAATAAAAATATTTCATTTAATTTTTAAAAACAGGCATTAATTTATACCCGGTATAAACTGGAATCGGGTGGGTTAAAACAGCGTGGATTGGATATTTATCCAGTGGCTGGGTTTATATCCGGGTAGGCGCCCATCTATATGCAGGCAGGTTATTGACAGTCGCTGAGTATTCTCGATTTTTAGCTCCCTGAGGATTGAGACATTTGTGCGAAAGGCCGTCCAACGAATTCGCAGCATACGGCGCCAACACCACATTTCAAAGGCGTCTAGTCTTTGCCTGTCGGCGGCCTTGAGTGTCCATGTCTCTGAGGCATATATAAGGTCAAATTGTTTTAAGTGATAATATTTTAACGGTGTCTTTGTAAACATCATAGAAACAAAACAGTTTCATTATTTTTTGGAAAATCGAGATTTTCTTAAGCAGACAATATCATTTATTTCAAAACAGCACCCTGACAATTCAAAAAAATAAAATCGAAAAAAAATAATTACCTTAGTTTACAATTTTCTCAAAAATTTGCGGATAAAACCCCAAAGTGTTTTCTACAAAAAATGATTAATTTATTGAGCTGAATCAGCTCTATAAATATTATAACTTAAAACGAGGTGACCTTATAGAGCGATGGAATAGAAAAGTGTATCTTAGTCCGTCATTGCTGTCTTTGCCATGCCAATTCGTCTGCGTATCTCTGTCTCACTGTTGCCCTTGTTCGTAATCACCGAGCCGAGGTACTGAAATTGGTCCACTGTCTCATAATCACGCAGGAGGTCAAAGTGCTGGAATGTTGCGAAACGGTCAATCACCAAAATCTTTGTTTTGGATCTATTAATAGCAAGTCCCATGCTTAAACTGATCGCGTCCAGCCGATTCAGTAACTCAACCATCTCTGTCTCGGATGAAGCAAGAAGAGTTGTGTCATCTGCGTAACGCAGGTTGGATATTTGGACTCCGCCTATCTTGATTCCACCATTCCAGTTCTAATCTAAGGTTGGCGCATTATGTATTCTCCATATACGTTGAAGAGAATCGGGGAGATCACGCATCCCTGTCGAATACCCTCCTGTAACTTGAAACGGCTTGATTCCACTTCTCCTACAGTGACTGTGCCATATCCCGACTCATATAAACTGCGGATCAGCATCACAAGGTGGCTCAGAACACCAATCTCAAATTAGTACTTGCCACAGGTTCTCCCACTTAACACAGTCGAAGGCCTTCTGGTAATCTACGAAACACATAAAGATAGAGGTATTATATTCGTATTATATTTATTAGTTGGATTGATAATCATCAAACATATGGTATTTTTAAATAATCATTAAAAAAATACACTATTCATTAGAGGTCCATCCCTGCAGAGGACTTTTCTGTAGTAATTGAAATACTCGTTGCTTTTTTTGATTTTTGAAAATTAATTTCTTTAATATTTTTTTATTATTTTTCCCATGTCCTAAACTCGATTGATAACCAACCCCTTGAATTTGGCTCGTACTTTTTTACACCCTGTATACACTCGGCTTTATACATTTTGCCTTCGTCATTTTGCAAATCCGCGAGCGTTTATAAACTGTCGACGCCAAATGTAAACGGCGGAATTATACGATTTGCCTGCGACATCGGTACAATTTTGACGTTTGAAATTTTGAAAGGGTGACTCTATTGTCTATGCCTAATTAGTATGCAATTTTGCTCACTTCGTGGTGGTTGTGTCATATTTGGTTTTTGATACTTTTTGCAGTTTAGTAATTAATTTAGCTTCCCATAGCCTTTATAAGTTCAAAACCTTCGAATTATGTGGCCACGGAGAGGCGGGCATGTGGGCCCGCCAACGCCTCTCACTCCTGAGGTAAATATATCAGATCTTTTTACAAACTTACTTGTTTTCAATGTCTTGCTTGAGAAAAGCCGGCGTCTTAGTTTATGTTGTGTTTACTGAACATGATTTTCGTTCATGTTAACTGGCATTACGCAATTATATGACGGAGGGTTTATGTTGTACTTGTCAGCAAGTGTCTATCCTTGCCACGCGGTTATTACGTAAGGAAATTATGTAAGGGTATGCTACACAGGGATGAGTAAATGGGCGGGCCGTGCTGAGGAGTGTTCGAGGAGCACGCGTGTCGGCCATGGTGCAGCCGTAAACATCGCGTGGTGTAAACAGACCGGCGTCCGCCGCAGTTTCATCATGATAATTGCCCAAATAACAAAGACCTTTGTTCATATTCAATTGCGCTGTTGCATAATTATTACATAATTTAATTGGTTTTATGTATTACTTAAAAATTTCGGTCTACAAATCTTTTACAGGGCTTAGTTATGGTTAGCAATTTGCAATCAATACAATTTGCCACAGTTACAGTAGTTGAGCTTAGATTGGCATACATTACTTTAGATTTAGACAGACACTGCATAACAACTTTTACATAATATGCTAATGTAACCAAACTGTTGAAATTACCCTTGAACTAGGCAAGATAATATTCTTGTTATGTAATGCATTCATAAATTTGCATTTATCGATACACTAGTGCAACTTTATAAAGTGCCTTTGACTTTGTAACATTCCAAAAAATATTAATATTTATTATATATTTTTACTAGCCTTGTTATTCACTTATCTCATAGCTAAAAAGTATTAATTAGATTAGTAATTAAAATATTTATTTGAAAAAAAAAATATGTAAGTTACATTACTTTATTCCATTTGATTTATGATGAGCGCTGAGACATTTCTTAACATGACACATTGGTTTAATTTTATTGGACTACATCACTAAAAATGTCTCAGCGCTTCAATCAAATGGAGTTTTACATTAAAACAAATCTTAACACACTTAGAATGAAATTCTTTTACACATTACAGTAACTTTCATTTCAAAGTGGGTCTTTGAATGGAATTTTTGTAAACAAAAAGGTTCTCAGAGTTCATTAGAGCCTTATAAACAGCGACTTCAAAGGCACTATGATTACCTAGCTGCCAAGCTCGTGAACACAATTGACAACATATTTTGGCTTAAAAAAATTGTTTAGCCTCTGTATGATGGAGCACACACCTCACAGAATACTTTTCTGCCACAGAAAATACGACAAATCCCTGGGTGTGCACCAGACATCTTGCATAGATTATCAAATCTAATTTAAGCCAAAAAGGACTGATTGCAGATCAAAATAAATTAACATAATGTTAAGACTGCAAGGAAGGACAACTTCTAACGGGTTTGTCATACGTATTGTTGTGCTGTCGGGTCTACAGCATGTTTTATAGGTAAATTGCTTCATTGAGAACTCGACTTCGGGGCACAGGGGCGCGGGGGGTGGCGACAGCGGGTCGCGCGAGAGGTGCGGGCGGCGCGGAAACACCCGCCTGCGCCGCTCTCGTCTCCCCCGCACCCCTTTTCCCCGCAGGCAAGGGCTCAATTTCGCGGTCTACCATACATACTTAAAAAAACATACTTTATTATTTTTTATAAGAAGAGATCAAAAATTGGCTATCACTGTTTTTGTAAAAATCTACCAAGTATAACCATTATGTATTCTCACGCCAATTATTTGCCTGTGTACCGAATTAGAATCGCAAATAACCTTATTTTAAAATGTTACAATAGGCCTATTAGGTCATGCGAGTTCACGACACACTTTGAACCAAACTGAAACTCCTGAATACGGCAAGGACATTGAGTCGCCATATGCCAAATTTAGATGAACCCTTTGTGCAGTCAGTCAGTAGGCGCCTGTGTATGGGCGTCATGAACTCCATGACTTTTTATAGACCGCCTGTCTAGTGCAAAGCCCTGAGTTGACTCAGACTAAGCGTCACATTGCTAGATGTCCCGTGGTTATCAAGCGATGTCTGTCGGAAGTTTTCAGGAGTTTGATGGGATCCTAGGATGTTCTTAGCTGAAGTAATGGCTGTATCACGTAGAGAGCTCACTGTAAAAGTTACGCTTTAGCATGCTGGAAGAGAACAACAAAGCTTGTAGCCTAAACCTAGGCCAATTGTATCGCATTGTTAGTTAAACAATCGTTTGTAATCGACTAACCGAGCCCTATAACGTTAGCAAGTTCACGTCATCGGCGTCAACACAATGCTGTTCGAGTTTTTTTACAGTTGCATTCGTAGTGCAATAGGTTTGATTACGGTAACCGGGCGTAAGTAGGTGGTACACAGTGCAAGCGAGGCGTCAGCCACAGAGTCAGTATGCCAGTAGGTCGCATTATATAACTCGACCGCTTACTTCGTTTTGCGTAAGAACCGTTGTAGGCAATAGCACGGCAACAAGATGATTTATGTGTTCTATACCTAACTCTTATACAGCGCACCAAATGGCTTTGTGACAATCTCTATTGGATTGCAGCTGTTCCTGAGGCGAATTTTTACATGCCGAAGTTACCTAGTCTGATTCTATAGGTAAATCTGGATTTTTAATTGATAGTTTCATCTTGTAGAATATTCTAACGCTCACTCGATACAAAGATTCTTCAAGAGCCGGAACCATTTCCACGGTAATCTGCTCCAATTTTATCACGCAGACTATACGATCCTAATAGAGTAAATATTTGTGTTGGACAGGTAGACCGCTTTGAACTAGTGCCATGGCGGTCGTCACCACCGCCTGATGAAATCAGGGCGGCGAATGCGCTAACACATGTAAGTTATTATCTTCTTTTTATTCAATTTACAAATTTATGTTGTTTGGTATGTATAAATGTTAATTTACCTTCAATATCAGATTCAGCATTTGTGGCCGTTGGTATTGCTTAATTGTATTGTTAATAATTTAATACTGTCACGTGTACTGCGTCCAGTCTAGTAGTTAAAAAAAAATCCAATATATTACTATCTAGTAAAACGTCCATCAAAAATGCTATGGATGGTAGCGTAGCAATTGGTGCCATTAAACTACGCTCTTTTGTTTTACTAATGTGATGTGTAATAGTCACACGCATAATACCCGAATCAAAGATTATTACGATCAAGTTAGACTTGACTTAAATCTCACCCGATAGTTAGATTGAAGGTGACTGGTGATGACATATCGTTCACTTCTTCGGAACAACAAAGGCGTAATAGAACAGAAACAAACAATTATAGCATCAATGCAGTCGAATGAGTAGGTAGGTAAACCCATAGCGACGCGAGATTCCTTGACTATGGGTATCTACACCTAATTTCATTCTGTCAGCTTTTGTAAGAAAAGAGAGGAGAAGCTATTTTCTACATAACAGATTAACAATTAAACAATTAACAGACAATGACATCGTCGCATCGCGGATTAAACCCCATGTAGGGATTAGCGGCAACGAAGAGGCAGATGCAGCAGCTAAAGCTGCGGCAAATC
Source organism: Pyrausta aurata (assembly GCA_963584085.1). NCBI lineage: Eukaryota > Metazoa > Arthropoda > Insecta > Lepidoptera > Crambidae > Pyrausta > Pyrausta aurata. Next base: position 8,789,260 of record OY757251.1, read on the forward strand.
TGCATAAGACTTCCTACATATCCCGGTCAGCTACATCAAATAACGAAACGAACAAAAATGTATGAAAGCCAGCATTTATTTTTACATGAATCCAGAAAAAAGCCAGTACACTTAAACCTTGCTACCAACTTACCAAGACGTAGAGAAATACTTAAAAACAGTAACACCTAGATTTGCCATAGCACAATTTCTTACTGGTCACGGCTATCACAGACAATATCTCCACTGATTTCGAATATCCACAGTGGACACTTGTCCCTGTGATGACATAACCATACAAACTCTCGAACACCTACTACAACAATGCCTCAGATTTGCCGCAAAACGAAACGATAACCTGATCAACTGTCACTACAAACTCGATCCATTTGTAATTTCAAAAGAAACCACTCTAAACACCTTACACAATCTTCTAACATGTATAATAGCCGAACTAAAGTCTTTCAACAAATAAATTATTATTTATTAAATAGTCTAATAAATAAAAAGAAACACAATACTGTGTCTGCAGAGTAATCCGCAAGCACTGCAGATTCAGAAATCTACATAATACGAATCACAAAAAAAATTATTGTATACTACAATGTGTACTCACTTATATTAGTTTACAAAGAGTCTGCCAATTAATTATCTAAGCACATTCGTACAGTCAAATAAATAAATGCGTAATTCATTAATAAGCTCTTAGCTATTTTTATGGAATGGAAGTTTGTTTCTTCCAAAAATATTAAAGATAGACAGAAAATATATAAATTAAGCTTCAGAGTGACCACAAAAAAACTAGTTAACCCATTTGAGTAAAGTAAACTCTATCATTTATGTCCAAGCTTTGCGTAAGTAATGGAATACAAATGTTCATCTACATTGAAACATTACTTTTTAATGGGAACTATATTTTCTATCACCAAAATTTATATTTGTCATCAAGTTGTATCACCTAATAAATAGATCTATCGCCACGAAATATTTTCGTTCTCAGATAAACAAAAATTGTTCCCAGGTATGAATTATCAAATTAATGTTAATATATGTGTAAAATAAGAGGTCGATAACCAATAAAATTATATTGCATTACGTGAATATAAACTTCGTTCTTATAATAACAGTTTTGTTTCTTAAATAATAGCTCTGTGCTCAGAATGGTAGATCTGTCACCAAATAAATCGATTTTCGATCCCTGACTGCGACTCCTTTTTATTTGATATTTTGTCACCAATGCAGTAGTAACATTTTATTTCGTTCAGATATTAAATTAATAGTATTCGTTACCAATTTATTACATCAATTTATAATTTTAATGAAAAAATGATCAAAGGGGCGGAGACAAATTGGCGCGCTTTAAAAATTTACCAATCCGGCCTCAACGATGGGCGCTGATTATTCAGTGATTATTGTTTTTTAAGAATAAATATTGATTATTTTAACTTTAATTAAGTGTTTTATCTACTATTCTGCTAGCCATAAGTCAGCTATTTTAAACCAGCGCTGATTGTTCAGTGGTAATTATTTTAAACAATAAATATTGATTATTTTGACTTTAATTGTTTTATTTACTACTCTGCTAAAAATTTTATTTAAATATATTTTATACTACCAGTGAAAACTTAGAACCTTGGGAGTCTAGTTAAGTAGCAGAATCTTTTGGTTGAAACGATGATGACAACCCTAATTTTTTATTTGAACTTAATGCAATTTTTTAGTAACATAATATGATTTATTGGTGATCTCTTTAAATTGGTTTGCTTAAATACTTATTACGACACACCTATTATAATACATACAAAAACATTTATTTGGTACTAGACCTTATATCTCAGGATTTTAGGTGATTTATTGTGGAACTGATTTTGCATTGTTTGGTGACTTCATTTTGGTGACAGATCTACTATTTTGAGGACAAACCCTATTATTTAAGAAACACAAAACTAATTAAATTGGTGATAGCTTAAATGATACCCCTTTTTAGGGTTCCGTAGCCGAATGGCAAAAAACGGAACCCTTATAGTTTCGTCAAGTCTGTCGTCTGTCTGTCTGTCTGTCTGTCTGTCTGTCTGTCTGTCCGTCCGTATGTCACAGCCACTTTATTCTGAAACTATAAGCATCACATAGCTGAAACCTGGTAGGTAGGTGTATTTTGTTTACCGCTTTCTGATTCAGATACAAAAAGTAAGAAAAAATAATAATTAAGGGGGGGCTCCCATACATGAAACTAAAACCTAAAAATTTTTTTTTACTCAAACCTATGCGTGTGGGGTGTCTATGGATAGGTCTTTTAAAATGATGTTGAGGTTTCTAAAACTATTTTTTCTAAAAGTGTAAGGTTTGAGATATAGACGCTTCCAAAGTGGTAAAATGAGCGTCCCCCCCCCTCTAACTTTTGAACTAAGAAAGAGAAAATTTTGAAAAAAATATATGATGTAGATCTCAACAAAAACTTGCAACGAAAATTGGTTTGAAGGAGATCAAACCAGTAGTGTTTGAGATATTGCACTTTTTTATCAACCGCAAATATAACTTTGTCTTTCATACAAACACTATGAAAAACAAAGTTATTTTTGCTGTCGCAATATATTGTGATGTTTTCGTTAAGTGAAAGTAAGTGGACCCTGAATTCAGTTAAGGGTGGCACGGAACCCTCAGTGCGCGGGTCCGACACGCACTTAACCGGTTTTAATTTTAGCGATCCATGGCAATTGGCAATTGCCTATGTGGTGATCATTCACATTTACTCTTACATAATGCACAATAATAAGTCAAAGTTATTCCAGTATAATTACGGAATAACGTTTCATTGTGACAATTTTAAAAACATCTTCTTCTTCTTCTTCTTCTTCTCAGCATCTAAGAGTCTGAGTTTTTAAAAACATACTCAGGTATATTTGATATCGTTGATACCTAAGTATGTGTTTAAAATTGAAGGATAATATTATTCTGGGTGTTGTTATAACAAAAATAAATGCACCTCCAAAACTAATGATTTGAAATCAATACTAACTGTCAAGTGAGACCATAGCACAGTGTGTTATTTGCCCTTAGTAGCGGCCATCATCAGTTTATCGGTTTATTAGATAGATCTCATTAAAATAGACATAAGAATAAAACTCTCGTCACTCTTAGATCCATAGTTTTTGAAATATAAAGAAAATTAAGAAAAATCCATAGAAACCAGAGAAACTAATTATATTTTCTCTACGTATATATAATTAATAAACCTGATTGTAGATTGAAAGGGTTATCGTAAAGGTACCGTATGATTTAAAAAAAAGGTTGAAAAACATTCAAAGTTTTGAGTAAAATTAAAATTCTTCGATTTTGAATATATATTTTTTATTAGGACATCATTCCATATTAGCATTTTTTTTTAATGCGAGAGGATTAATAATCTTAATAACTATTCTCACAAAAAAAATCAGATGCTACAACCGCAGGACTTAGGAAATATGAATTTTTAAATTTTTGATTAGGGTTGTCAACTCGATGATGCCTAATAAAGGAGACGTTCGTATAATGCCCCAGAGTCGTTTTATGTTTGATTAAAGAAAAGCATTAAGAGACTTGATTATATCGTTTTGCAAAATATATATTGAATTTTTAATACAATATTGTTAATTTACTTTGCTTTTATCTAGCGGCATATAAATCTACAAAAAATATGACAACGATTGAATACAATTTCCTGTCCCCAACAATTGTTGTGTTTGGCAGAAAATAGCGGTTTCGAGCACATACAAGCAAACTGACGACCGCTTAACGAAATGGCATATTGTGTCATACTGTATCATAGAACTGGCAGTTAGTTAAATAAGTAAGCGCTCGCAATCGCTATTTTTACCTTTAAACCTACCAACCTCTTCCTAAAACTTGAAAAAAAAAACCGGCCAAGAGTCGGACACGCGCACTGAGGGTTCCGTGCCAACTTTAACTGAATTAGGGAAAGTTTATGTTGAGATCTACATTACATATTTTTTTCAAAATTTTCACTTCCTTAGTTCAAAAGTTAGATGGGGGGGGGGGGGGGGGCATTTTACCACTTTGGAAGCGTGTATATCTCAAACGTTAAACTTTTAGAAAAAAATGTTTTAGAAACCTCAATGTCATTTTGTAAGACCTATCTATAGACACCCCACATGTATTGGTTTGGGTAAAAAAAAAATTTTTGGTTTTAGTTTCATGTATAGTTTAGTTCCCCTATAATATCATTTTTTAATTTTTTTTTGTACCTGAATCGGAAAGCGGTAAAGAAGATACACCTACCAACCAAGTTTCAGCGGTGTGATGCTAATAGTTTCAGAAAAAAGTGGCTGTGACATACGGACGGACAGACAGACAGACAGACATACAGACAGACAGACAGACAGACTTGACGAAACTATAAGGGTTCCGTTTTTTGCCATTCGGCTACGGAACCCTAAAAAACTGTGACAAGGAACTTCTTTTCTTTGGTTATTGTTTGCGTCATCGGAATTTTCACGCGTTACGCGTTCTTCTTCTTTTTTTCTTCGGTGAAAATTATTGTGTGGTATTGAGAAGGGGTCCGCCCTCGTGAGGCAATAGCTAAAACTCAACACCTATACACAATAATTGGAGAAGCGGGGGTGAGGTGTCATGGAGCCGGTAAAGACCCATGGCACTACTTTGCCTCAGTACTAGTACATATCGCATCCTGCTTCTTCCAAATCATTTCTTTCATTAAATGATCAGATTACACCTACAGAAAACTTTTATTTATTAATCCAAAATGATTAAGTATTGTGACAACCCTATTTCCATAGAAATCAGAAAAAAACTTAGAAATACAATATCTCAGAGGTCCTGCAAGAAAAAAAAATTGTGGTACCTTTAACATAAAGCTACATTTTACACTAACATTTTAAAAGGAACAAAAAATGCTAATACTGCATATTTAGTTAAATATTTAAATATTTTGTAAAAAAATAAAAATCTTGCTTTCCTTAAGAGTCAGAACCTTGCAATTTCCTTTAAAAGTTAAGTTTTTGTCTAGCTATTAATTAGTAAAATTAAACGAACTGATAATTTATGCTTTTGGAATTTATAAGGGAATTTAGTTTTCATGAATGACCTTGAGAAATTAGAAAAAAATATATATTTTCAAAACTAAGTAAGATAACTACATGGGTGTTTTTTACAATGATTTATTAGAGTTTTAAGCTTTATATTAAACAATAAAACACGCATGGCCGCTACTAAGGGCAAATAACACACTGTGCATAGTTCTTAAATTATTATTTCAAAATGATGATTTCCACATCATCTTATCAGTATCACCATGAACGTCCACTGCTGAATATAAACCTAGGCAGGTTTTTCGCAGCGGCCTTTTGCAAGCGGTGTGCGTCCAGTGTGATCATCTGTCCATCTGCTCGGTGGACGTCCTACACTGCGCCTCTAGTCGAAAGTTCGCCAATCTAGATTTTTTCTGCCCTGCTCTGTCCCGACGGTCATCAGTTCTTTGCCTATGTGCCTTGCCACTTTAGCTTACTGGTTCTCAAGACGTGTCGACTTATATCCTAAATAAATTATAACTAATATATTAGTTAGAGTTCGTTCACCGCTTCTTTATTATATGAGCAAGTACTGAATGTATAGCATTAATTACTGAAACAAGTAAAAGTAATATTTTTTATGTGTTCTTCGTGATTATTTGTCGTAGTACGCGCGGTAACCTGTTTATGATATTTTGTTGTCGGTTGTAACTAATCGTAATTATCCTTATTCGAATTCATCGAACAAATAGGTATAATTCATAAGTATGTTTCCCTGAAACAGATGTCTGCCAAATCGTGTCTATTATCGAAGGTGACTTTACAGATAAACATGTATCATAGCTAACGTATCCATGAGTCAGGTATTTACATGCTCATGCTCATTGAACAAACACTGACAACGTTTAGAATTAGCATAGTAAGCATTTAAACAGAAGACATGACATGGAGCACTCTTACGAGTGGAGTAAGCTGGTACTAACCTTATAATGATACGCCAATGTTTTCTTATAAATTAATTTTATTCTATCTACCTTATAACACTGTTAATAAAAAGGTCTCCCTTAACACCTCCCATTGGTCCCTGAAAGCAATAAATGACACCCGATCTCTCGCAAAGCTGGTCAAGTCGTTACACCACCGCTTTTTAGGCATATCTCTTCGTCGGTATCCGTTTGGTGATCCATATATCTAGGTACATCCTACACGCACTCGCCGCCCACTCTACCTATACCTATACTTCGCTTTGCTGTCTTCTTGCCAACGTCTGCTTTGCCAGTTCTGGACGACATTGTAGTATTCCGGATCTTATCGATCCTTTTAATACCCAACACGATTTATGCCTTTCGGTCAACTTTCGGGCAGGATGCAAGTGTCGAAGATATTGCGGTCCAACAAAATCGATTTTTTTTGAATTATTATAACGTTACTAAGCAGTACTTTATTAAATAAAAGGCTCTGTTATGTATGTTCTACCAACGATATTATATGACGTTCTTACAGGGTATATTATGTAGTTTTAGGGCTATCAGGCCTATTATAGTGACAAATAATGCAGTATTTTATGTAATTATTCACCCCAGCCTCGATTTATGGTTATATCCTGTTCGGGGCCAAGAATAATCTAACAAAGTAATAATTTTCTAGTAAATTAGTAAATTAAAAGTAAAAAAATCTAACTAATATCTCTAAAAACATTAAACATCGGTCCACTGGTTAGTGGTGTCACTAACGCGACTTACTTTTATGTAAAAAAGAAAACTAATGTAAATATAAGATATTTTTTATTAAAGCCTGGTTTTCTTGAGGTTTACCTTCATCTTTACCTTGTCATATTATTACCTCAAAGGCAACATGCGTCATAAAGTAAGACACTATAATCTTAAATGTGTAAAAAGGGCTGCCTTTTTACTAACATGAATAATTTATCTGGACTTCCGACGAAGAAGAAATTAGTAGTTATTTCAATGTTATTTATGTAAGTAGTGTCTTGTTTAATATAAGCTTTTCTACTGTGTGATGTATTATTCTTAAAGGCCGTTGAACCCACCGGGAAGTTACATCATTATTATTAATGTGTATGTATTGTTTGACATTTACGGAGATGTGCTCCTCATATGCCATTAAATTTCGAACAAAAATGTAACTCAGCACAAAACATAGTGCTAAGATAGCTAAAAGTGTGAACTTTGGCTGAAGTCTTGTGAATTGAAAATCTGATGAGAATACCATTAGTCTGTAAAGTGAATTAGACACAAGCTCACTTAATACCGCTTTCCAACAATGTTCAGATTCGCAGACGGGCTTTTATCCTTTCGGGTGCTCCAAGGTGTCTCGTAGGACTGGCAGAGGTCGGTACTAATAAATTTAGAGGTTCAATATTCGACCTTAGGATGTCTACGGGCGGAGTTTCACGACCTAGTTGTAGTCTAGTTTAATTGTTGAGTGTAGTGTATCGGCGAGAGGCGGCGGCGGCGGCGGCGGCGGACGCAGTACAGCATCGCTCGCGGCGGGGATCGGTCGCGTCTCGCGTCTCGCCCGCGTCTACGTTTGCCCGTGGCCCGCGCCGGCTCGCACGGTCGCACCGCTCTGACCGGTTACCGCGTTCAGTAGGCCAAGTTCACCTCGGGTGCGAACCCACTAACCACTGTGCTGCTATCGCAACCAACTCTACCTAAGAGATACCGGCTCCGAGGCCCTTCTGCTACTTTTCGGTATGTACACACGAGCAGTAGCAACGATCCGCAACGCAACCACCTGTAAACAATACCAATATTTCGCGAATAAATTACACCCCGGCTTGTAATGAGGACATACTATTCGTACAGTGATATAAATGACAACGAGGTTCAATACCTTTTCCCATCGATTGGTGGACGTCTGGCATGAAAGAGATAACTAGACAAAATTTTGATATGGCGTCTATATCGCTCCTGCTTCGATTCAGCGGATGCAATGCATCGATGCAAATTCCCAGGGCTTAATGAGATCCCGGGCAAAAACCGCACCCCGCAATTGCCTCTTCTCCGACCGGCCAGACAGTCAGTGAACCCGAGCATTTACCTTTTATATTTCAGTGATTATTTACATAATTTGGAACTGAGATAAAATACTATTTCCATCACACAAGTAAATACCAGTGTATTAAACAACCAATATTTGTTCTGTCAACGCAACTGAACAAGTGAGCAAACTTTCTTTGTTTTGAAAACTTATTGCACTACGTGTATGTTGTCGCGAATCTACGTGGAGGCAAGGGCGATGTCCTCTACTCTCGAGAGTATTATCGCGTATTATGTACACAGTTTGTGTTATCCACGAGCCAAACTAACAGATAAGAACTATTTGACTACAGTCAAAGCCATGCTATCAAGCTCGTGGGTGAGGTCACGATTTATATAATGCTATACTTACCTACTTACTATTTACGTAACACAACATGAGGCAAATGTGAGAATATTACTATTTGCTAGATGCTTTTATTACTTGATTTATTTGTAAATAATGAATGACATAATATTATTCTATAACAAAAATATACATAATGACTGGTGACTATCTTAACCCCGCCCCTTAGAAAGTGTCAACAGACGATAAAGTCTACTTTAGGGGCTAAGATGAAGGGACATTAAAATAATAATGAGCTAGATAACAGGGATTATTATTTGCCCACAGATATTAGCATCGCGCAACTCTACGCAAAGTACGAGTCCGTACTACTTCGGCGCGTCCTGTGTCGTCACTAGCTACATCTTCACGTTGACGCCGCCGTTCCCCTGCCCGCTCCAGATGCCGCTGGAGCCGCGAAACTCGCCCAGGACCACCTACAACAGGATGTATCGCCGCATACAGCATCCCTACAGACTGCTGAGCCTCAGCGAGCGCATGCACATATACAGACCAATTCTACCTTCTCTGCAGGAGGAAGAACCGACCGAACAAAGGTCCAATATAGAAAACCAAAACAGACCAGCAAGGACATCGAAGCGCCACACTCGCATTTGTTCCCAGATCGCTCAGCTGCCTGATGGCGAATCAACGCAGCGTTCCGACTCACCAGCCCTGCAGGAGGTTCCATCCAATCATTGGATAATGCGGAGCAGGCAAAGTCAATGGCAGGAGCCTGATGAACCAGAAATCATTATTACATCCGATGTCCAACTGCAGACGGACGATGAAGAAACTGGCTTTAATTCTGGCGGATTTTTATCAGAACATCGGCTGGCCAGTATTGCTGAATTACCCGAGTCTCCTGCTAATTTTGAGGCGTCGTCTCCCTCAACGGCGGACGATTCGACGCTGGTGTCTTCTGAAGACAGTGATGTGCCCGAATTGACTTCGGAGTATTTAGATATCGAAATAATTGAAATTGATTCTTATTCTACTGATAGTCCTATGGAAACGGAAACGGAAACGGATGAGTCTGAAAAGTGTTCTAGTCCAAGTTCTGATGAATCTACGGACATGAGTCCGTCAGCGTTCAACAAGTCACTTGCGGATCTTTCGTCTGTGGTTCCGTTCAAGCTGTACGCCCGGTCGGCGTCGATGCCTACCCTGCCCACTCCGACGTTCAAAGCGAGGCAGGTTGCGAATAAGTTGATCAAGCACGCACGGAATAATAAGACTTTGAACGACAATGGACTGCATTGCCTCAACTGCGACCTTTTTCCTATTCTACCAGTCACTGGGCATTGCGGTCACACTCGATGCACCAAGTACGTATAAATAAATACTAATTAATAAACACGAACAAATGTAAATATACATTAGAACTTGAATGTGGTAATTGAATTGTATTTTATTTGTACTTTTAGATGCATTGAAGATAATGGTGACTGTCCGTGCGGAGCAAAAGCACCAAAAGATCTTCATGTGAATACTGTTATTCAGTATTTGATCGGGAAAATGTTGCCGAATGATGTGTCTAGAAGGTAAATATATTCTAAATATTTATTATCTTTGGCGCTGGTGCGTGTTTTCATTATTATTAAGGTGTAATTTGTTTTAACAGACGCACTACCAATCGGGAGCGGGGCTCGTGTTTGTCTGAAGTGACTGACATTCCATCCATTTCGTCGACAGTTACAGCAGGTAAGGTACACATAATGTAATACTTATGCTCATACTCATACAGCTGTTGAATTTCGTAATGTGTTGAATAAACCTGCGAACACTGTCTTTTGTTTTGGTTGAGACCGAGGCAATGTTTTATGTTTACTCAAAGGTATTTGAGCGAATCTTCCAACCAACATGTCTCGGTTAATTCGATCAAATCGTATCTTGGTTCATTCGTTGACAGATAAACAGACCGAGTCTTTTCAATGAAAGTCTGTGTGTGATCTTGCATGTACATTTTGTTTATTGCACTGCTTTCATTAATATTTATAACATTTATATTTAAAATTTTCAATCATCAATACATATAGCGACATCATTAATTATTTATGAAAATCATGCTCTCGTTGTGTTGTTTTATTGGCCACAGGTTTTTAATGATGTTACTTTCATACATTAGCGCTGTAGCGATTTTCCGCCATTTTTATAGTTCCATTACAGGACTACTTTGGTCCACTTTGTTAAATCATCATATTTTATGGTCTTATGAAGTTGGCAATTCAATTAATTTTCATAACATGTTTGCTATGCGAGAGTTTTTGAATCAATCACATTTATTTACTTTGCTTGTTTTTTATTTGCACATATTTTAAGCTATATTTAATGCATTTCTAGTTATTAAATCAAGTATATATCAGACTTTCGTTTTAAAGTTAAGCCAATATTGAGTAATTATTATTAAAGTTGACTTAATTCATATACGATCAAAAAGTAGGACATGATGAGGATTGCTCACGTCTTTATACGAGTAGATAACATACTGTAATGAATTATAAGCGTATGTGTTTTCTGGTGTATGCGATTTATTATATTAAAGTTTTAAAGTTTCAATCCGTTCAGAAGTCTTTGCGTGTAAGATCAGCTAACATCCATACACCTTTATTTTTACTTATTTATTAAGATAATCGCCTATAAAACATTTCAAACATCGCATTAATAATATGGATAAATTTAATATTCTTTATTAGGGTTTATCTAGATCGCGTTTAAAGAATTAAATAATTATGCCATAAAATACATAATAGCTGGTCGCGTCGCGTCTCGTGGGCGTCGTATCGTAAGTAATCGCGCATCGGCAAGGCTATTATGTAAATCGGTCATTTGTTTGTTACATTGCGGTTATGTAAGCGCATTGTCGATGCAACAACGGGTCGCAGGTTACGTTACAGCGGGGATATAGGTCGAACTCCGACAAACACGATAAGGGCTAATTCGATGTCTATACTAAAGGTATATTAATAAAGAGGCTATGTGTATAAGGGCCAAGGCTGTTTCCACATAAGCGGAGCTGAACAACCCTGAGTCGAAGCGTGTATTTATAACGATTATACTCAAAAATACATACGCAACATATTCTACACGTCTCTGCTCTCGCTCGCTCTCTACTTCCGTGGATACGTAGCTTTATACCTACCTGGAATTACTGAATTTATGTTGAAAATTTGCTTTACTGGTAGAAGGCTATATTAAGTGACACGCTATATGAAAATTGCACCCGTCCGAAGCCGAAATGGTTGGCTTCCTAGTCCGAAATAAAATAGGTAGCTACGTACATACTATCCAACAATGTAAATAAAATATACACCTTCAAATGCCACCTACAAAATAAACGTTTGAATTCGGATGTCGTGTACGTATCGATTTAATATTGTGTGTTTATTTTTAAACAACTACGCAAATAACGCTTCTACGTAGGAATCAATTAATACATCGTATATTTACAGACGTTTTTCTGAACGTATCCACTGAATTGCATGAATTGTGGCCACGAGCAGAGGGAAATGTTTGGCTAAGCTAGCGGCTTACCCGACCTGTTGTTGCAAATCTGATGCTGATGATATATTAAATTAATTAATTTAATTGACTTCTAGTGTAAAAATTGCCATTTGTTTTTCCTGCTTAATTAATTACATTGAGATAAATACTATAGAGAAGCAAACTTCATAAGCGTGCCTGACAAAAAGCATGACCACTTGCTTGACAGTTCAACGGTGACGACGTAGCTTTGAAACCGCTAGACATTTGAACGTCAAATTATATCTGTCTCACTTACACAAGTCAGAACGCTATACCGGGACGTAGATAAGACAGTGACAGCAAAATAAACAAACAGTTTTGGGTCGGGGTGGCCTACCATAGAAAATTTTACCCCAAAATTCAAAAAATCAACTCATGCAAATTATGTTTGTTTTTTTATCAATATAACACTGTAACTTAGAAATTATTTTAAGCTATAGTCCATTTGATTCATGATGAGCACTGGGACATTTCTTGACATGACACATTCTTTTGTTTTCACACATTTTCATAAATCAAATAGACTATAAAAGTATTTTAACGTGTTTTTTTTAATATAAAAGTAAATATTGAGCATTGCATGAGCTTTGAAATAAGAAAAATATAGGGAATATTGTTTTCAGATCAATAACTTTAATAGCATCGTCAATGCAGCATTTAATAATGGAGGTTTATTTTTTATATGGTCCGATAGCTTGAGTCTAGATTAAACGGACTTTTGACGGAGGGATCTTTGCAAGATTTTGTTAGGTGTTACATTAGTAAGAAAGTAATAACCTGGAGAATCCAGCTGTGTCCTTTAATTTAAATTTTCGCTCTTTTAGAGACGTTTCAACAAGATTTAAATGCATTTCACATCTATTTATATAACTTTGTCATCTGGCAAAATATTAAAATTTTCCCCTAAATGTGGGAAATCAATCCTATTTTATTAGCGGCAACCCTGAACCTTATTTTAAATTTCGGTATTTTTCTTGTGTTTTTACGTTGATCTAAATTCTAAAACTCATTTAGAACGTTTCTCTGGAAAGCGGATTAGGTTTGCGTGCCCTTGAACCGCATTATTTCTCAAAGTTTGACCCGTTTTTACGTAATTTTTCTCTAGGTTCATCTCGGTTGGCATCTGAAAGAGCATTGATTTGACGTTAGCTGCCCAATACTGCGCATATGTCTCCAGACATATGTTGTTGTTAAACTTGTTTCTACGGTAACTGCTAATCTATAGAAATATATATATCAATGATTAATTACATTTCTATTTATTTATTTTTGATGTTTCGTCCGAAAAAAATAGCTCAACAGCCCCAGGTATTCACCAAAACCACCGACTCGTGTATCTGATCCGATAAACATCAAATTGTGTTATTTTGCTGTATATGCTCATTAAAATACAATTATCTATCCTTTTCATTATATGGACACCGCAAAGTCAAACGCTCATCATCATCCGTAACATTTTCAGCCAGTTTATATTTGCACATGTATCATCTACGTGCAAATATATTCTTGCTGAAAAACAGTGCACTTACAAATGTACAGCTAATAATGACATACAGAACGGTGAAACTTGTGCCAAGTTACTATAGGTCATTTTTCGGAGACCTTGAAAGGTCCGCAACTACAACGAATTTGCAACTTCCATATCATATTACACTGTGCGACCAAATTGTTCCGTAACAATGTTGTGTGAGCTATGTGAGGTCACACACCGCAAAGGTTGTGCCTACCCTTGTAACCAAACCAATCGCAAACTCGTAACAACCTTAAATACTTTGTTACGGAAATTAGAGATGGCTGCCTTAAGCCATCCCGAGAATCTGTTGCGCCGAACTGATACGTCTTTGTCTCTTTAATTAAGCTTTCCTTAGAGCTACGTGCTATGTGGTTTTGTTGTATTTAACCCAAAAACACGATGAAATTAACGACGTAAGATTTTTTTATTAACGATCATTTAGTTACTTAGTTGTTTTCCAAAAATACTTATATCCAAACAATAGTTTCCATTCCACCGTATTGTTACCAAAATCGTATTACACATTCGACTTCGAATCGACTTATCGTATTACTTGTAACTAAACAATGAATGGCCTATTTTTATTCTATTAGGACATTTGATTACGCCGGTTGATCATGAAAAGTTAGGTCTTTGTCAACCGCCGATAGCGAACTTGAATAATAGCTCGTCACGAGGAGTCCAAGTTGCGAGCGGGTAGCGATTATCTCTTACTGGCTACCAATTTCAGTAAGTTGTTATTACTACGTATACAGTGTGTCTGGTCACCGATGTCCGATCCGTTGAGGCGCTGAAATATGATCAATTTTATCGATAAATCCACTGAAACAATGAAATAAATCAATTTATTCCTACTATTAAAAATGCAGCAATTTTTTTTTGGGTTCCGAGTTCGGGCGGGCCTCATTTATTTGGCAATAGCTACTTAGCTACCGATGTACACTACCTACAAGAATTAGCAGCTAATAATGCTATTAACGGGATGAAGTTTATTATTGGGATGAATTCGAATTTGATAGAGTCAAATTCAATCAATAATAGCGTCTAGTAATATAATAATAATAACGTCTAGATTATTTGACGTAAAGCTAAGGTATTAACATCAGTTTTTAGACTTATTGCATCTAAAAATTGAAAAAAATATATATGTTCATGTTCTGAAAAGATGAAATAAGAAACCAAAATTGCGCACGGGCGGGACTCGAACCAGCATCTTTCTGGCTATCCGGGCCAACTGATCTTCCAATTGAGCTACCGTGCCGTCGCGTCGGTCCGACTGCGCGAAATTCTTGGTCTCTTATGGATACGTCATTGCGTGACGTTAGCGCCATCTACCCGTCTGTTTATGCAACAGTAGTCATTCTTTACAGAATCAACTTGGAAATGATAACGCTTCGCTACTCAATGGTTTAGAATATTTAATTTGAATGAATTTTGGTTTAAAATATGACACTATAGATAAATATGACACACACATGATATATAAATATGACACAATATGACACTGAGAAGTGATTTTGTTATTTTGATTTTGAAACCTACAGTTAATTCTATTCAAACATGATATTTAAGCAGTATAATATTTCAATATTTTTTGATTGATTTTGAATAGTTGTTCTCATACCATGTGTACCGCTTATCACTTGCAACGGTTAGTTACATAAACGCAACGCAAACTTACTCCACTGTGGATTATGTAACTTGTATTATGCGGTGTACACACAAATGTCATAAACACTTGGGGATTTTCAAAGGAAAAAATCTTTATCAGATCATGAGTGCATCTATATCATAATAAGCCTCTTAAATGTTTGAACGTAACAATATTGTTAGGTATACGGTATACCCCACGAGCTCTGTTGTACACACGGTGCAAAATAATTAGTTATTGGTAAAACACTTCTTCGCCTCTGCCTTTGTTTTAGTTATATTACATTATTATTTAGCTATTGTTTTTAAACTTTTTAATGTTTAGGTACGAGAAGTTGATTGAATATTGAGTGACACATCGATGGCTCGATCGAAAATGACTTTGTAGTATTTGACTTCGATAATATTATACCTTTGGTCTTACCCAAACGAAAAAATACTTTTTTACGGCAGTCCAGTTCTGTTGGATTACTGCACTATTGGATCCCGCTAAAAGCTCTCATGAGTTCACATACATGAGTACCTGCAAAAACCGGGACACGGTGAAGTCCCGTTTTGGAAGGCACAGGAGTACTAGCAAATAGCTGCTAGTGGGAACACTTCTATGAAAACAATACTTGTAATCAACTGGTTTTTTTACTGGTCCGGTTTATGACATTAGTGGTTAGCGCTCCTGACTGACGACGCGTTTGGTGTAGTGGTTAGCGCTCCTGACTATTACGCCGGCCGTCGCGGGTTCGAATCCCGCAAGGGGCAAATGTTTGTGTGATGAGCGCGAACATTTGTACCTAAGTCATGGATGTTATATGTATTTAAGTATTTATGGGAGACGCCCCCGTCATAATCGTTGTCTGGTACTTCGGTAACACAAGGAAGAAAATTCCTTACCACGAGACCAGACAATTGGTGTGTTGTCTGGCGCATATTTATATATTTATATTTATGACATCACGAAATGGCAAATTCGAACGAATTGGTATTTTGCGGGTCGCTGCAAGGTGGATGTGTGTGGAAATATTAGAATTAAAACATGCCTTAAAAAAACGGGATGATGCGGTGGTAAAGGGCAAAATGTAGTTTCAGGTCGGAGTCGTTGACAGCGTTAAGTCTCTTTTATTACGAAACCACAAGTTTAACAAATTAAAATGCATGTTACAGTTATAATAACCCCAGTTCGCAGTCAACCCCCTCTCTGTTACCGAGCCAAGGCCACCGACCGGCTGCTAAGTAAGCGGCTAAACCCTACTCCGCACGATTGTCGTATTTTCAAATCTAGCCGTCTCCTCTCTCATGCCAACACCGCCTTGCGAGTGAATGTGATGACTATATCTGAAAAGTTGGATATTCATTGAGAGTACACCCTCAGCGAGAACTGCGAAACAGCTCTGCAACGCCGCCATTAGTTTTGCAATTGCAATTGTACAACAATTCTAGTGATTTCCCGCAAGTCTTATCGCGCCATCAATCGGTTTTTGGCATCGTTACGGTTTGACCTCGATTTAATATGGAGCCACTTTCAAACATTATTTTTACGTACTGTACGATAAACATTACTCATATAATTATTTTGCAAAATTCTAAATTTAGAGCTACTTCTTTATTGTCTCCTCGCGTTATGAACGCCATAATAACTGATGGTCCTGACAACCTCACTTGAATTTTATGAAAGGGTGCTGTGCTAAATAATTTGGTTGCTCTATTTATCTTTGTAAGCCATGCGAATTTGCAGAGCAAGTGCTGCTTAGCCTGCATAAGCCTTTTCAATTGTAATTTGTGGTAATTTACTAAAAACACTCGCTCTTTGATTAGTTGTATCTTTGATTAGTATTTAATAATTTGGCTTTAACTTGCATTTCAATTGTATGCGTTAACCTTCCTTATGGTTTAAAATTGTTACCATTGGTTGAATATTACGATTGTGCGTTTTTAAACAAAATATACCTTTACCAACTATCAGAATAACTATTTATCTGTCCATTGGTTGTGGTATATTCCCTTCAAAATACGCACAATCGTACAACCTACCACTGGTAACGATTTTAATTACGTGAACTATCTATCAAAAAACCGACCCTTAATCATCTCCCTAATATATTCTACACTATTACTAAACGTTCAGAGTATTTAAATAGCAGATGAGTTAGTGAATCACAAAGTTTTGTCGACAGATACGCCAGTGGAAAGAGGTGTAGTGCGCATGCGACGGTTATCCCGCGCAAGCCGGAGTTGCGCGTCGATGCGTGCGCGGTCTTTGGGACCCGACGTCAATGCTAGAATGCCGATGGCGCCACAGGTAATCTTTACTGTAATATTGTTCGTACATAATTATATCTGTGTCTGCCTGTGTAAGCGACCTCTTCCTTCATGTTTGAACCGCTGAACCGATTTGCATGTTAATAGATAGTTATAAGAGTTTCTGCCTATTACATCGTAGCATACCACGACTGTCGTGCTACGAACGGGTCAGGCAAAAAAATTACACTGTTCCCACTAGACCGTTCCATCACCAACCAACATTGTCACATGTCATGCACGGAGCGAGTCAGGGTGGCAATTCACTAACGGCAACATCACCACTGTTCGACGTCGAGCTTGAATTTCGGAATAACTTGACGGTTAATGTGTTGCTCAATGTTGAACTAAAAAAAAATCGACAAACTATCGTATCATTAGTTTATTTTTGTTTTTATAGTGTTTTGTCACCATACATAAAATACATTTATTCAACTCACGAACACATATACAATACACCGACGCGACGCGCGGATCCGCTTGTAAAATGTTACATATTCTCCATTTAGAGCTCATTGTAAAATAGGTAGGTAGGAACATAATCAGCACAAAACAGTAATAAATAATTACCTACTTGACATGAATATGAATCCTTATACTTAAATCCTTATGTTTTAATCTGGTCATTGCAGTTTTATTAAATAAGATAATATACCAAAAATGAGCTTAAATGTTGAAGTTTTTGTTGTGGATCGATATCATCATATCATAAAGAAACATTGTTTATTGAATAAGTTATTTTTACGGTCATTTTCTTTTGAACAGGCCATAACTAGTGCAATAAAAAATAAATATACCAGCTATTAAGTTAATATATTTAAATACCTAGGTCACGTTTGCCTAACGGGGTACTAATCTAGACAGAATGAATTTTAATGCATGTACGATTATTGGGAGCGTGCGCGACGAAAGCGTCACAACTTATTATACCTATATTAGGTCACCTCGTTATATTTAGGTGATAAAATTTAAAGGGCTGATTCAGCACAAAATCTCGATTTTTCAAAAAAGATTGAGAGTGTTTTTTTTCTATGATGTTTACAAAGACACTGTTAGAATATTATCACATAAAACAATTTGACCTTATATACTATATTTTACGAAAAGTAATTAAACCAAAGTTATTTCAATTAAATATTGAATTATCCATTTTTTCTATCCAATTACGTCTATAGTGTCGTTTTTACTGATTATAAAATATTATGCAAGGCTACTAATAAAATTGCTAATGAAATGGTGATAGAAGTCCGCCAACGCTGTCATCGATTGGGGTTCTCCCATCACCTTCATCGCACACAGCGAATAAGCCCTTTTTCTTGTTGCTACCAGCAACGGCTCCGCACCTTCGTTCGACGCCTTCGTTAAGAAAAACATTTTGCAAGAAAAAAAAAGCTGTCAAAAGTTATTGCCCTCGCGAACCGTTTTGTTGCGGCATTCGTATTATCCTCATTTTGAAACTGATTCCAGCCGCGTGTTCTGATTTTTTTTAACAAAAAAGTTTTGCAAGTAGGTACAGTTTAATGTATTGTTCAGGCGAGAGGCACGTGTCGTTAGACCACGTTTATTTAGTTACCATGGGCGAGCTGCTTTTGAACCAACTTATATTTTGAAATTTCTGAACAGGTTTGGTGTTTCGTTAGGTTACCTATGAAATAAACGTTTCGCAATTTACGACCTTTGAACTTAACTACGTATTGATTGGTTAAGTTGTAATTATTCTTAATGGTTTAAAATTAAAGCTCATTTAATGCGGTTTATAATGGTATTAGTCTTTCATTTAATTTAAAAGTCCATTTGATTTGGTAAAAAGCATAAAAATTTACTACATTATGAGTTTTTAGACATTAGAACTAAAGTAGAACCGGTAGTTTAGAAACAGTTTTAAAGTTTATATATACTCATTTTCTATACACAAATGAATGCGTTTTGATCACTTTTTAGGGTTACGTAGTCCAACAGGAACCCTTATTGTTTCGCTATGTCCGGCTGTTGGTCTGTCCCTCTGTCCGTCCGCAATTCAGCGCAGAGTCCTTAGGTGATAGCAAACTGAAATTGGGCATGGATATGTATTCTAATCTCCTCCAACTAAGTGGTAATTATTTTTTTTTAAATGGGCTACTTCTCATACAAGTAACGTGGGGATGATTTTTTATCTCTTGCAAAACCCATCTTGTGATGTATCGTTGAATAGGTATTTTAAAATGATTATGAGTTTGCTGACATCGCTTTTCGATAAAGTGGCCTGTTGTCGTGTACATTTAGTTTAAAACTGCAAATTTTTGTTTGAGTCCTATGTCCCCACCCTCTCCCAACTAAATGGTGGTACGTGAAAAATATGATGAATTAAGAAAGAAAACTGTCACGGCTATAATAAGTATACAAATTACGAAGTTGTAGTCCTTTAACCTTAAGCAAAAAAAAAACATTTATATTTTCGCGTATTTTTTTTCCTCCAAAACGCGTTAAGATATGAAACTCATTCTGTAGTCAAATATTGATTTTGACTCTCTCATAAATCTGTTAAAAAGTCAATAAGCGCCATCAAAAAATATAACGGGTTATGTCTCAAAATTTCGCATATTTTGTTAAAGAGGATTTGGATTAATCAAATCCTCTTCAAAGGATTAATCTTTTAAAAGGATTTGATTAATCCTTATTAACAAGACAATCTTTAAGCTATAAAGAATAATAAGAAATAATAATTTTATTTCAGACCAAATAGTACATACACATTTTTAAATTACATCAATTACAATAAGGTACATAAATGTAATTGTGTCGCTATGTAAGAAAATGATTTCAAAACTAATAAATAGCTATTAAAATCTGTTTGTAGGTTTTACTCTACCCTATTATATGATATCTTTAAAAACGTATTCTTAGTACTGTTCTGTTTTACGGAGCAAATTTAGCAACTTTTCAGCTAAATAACGATACTTACTTAAATTATTATTTACTTATCTTCATTTCTGAAGGTCGCGCCTGTCTTGGTAAGCCTCGGTGGATGATCTTACGAGATGTTTCCACGCCACTCTATCTTCAGCTTGTCTTAAGAGCAACAGTCACTAAACATATGAAATACCAATTTTAAAACGGCATTAAACAAGCTTTCATTTGACATCAATTTATTACTTCAAGTTATAAACAAATCGTCAGATATTTAAGTTTTAATTTAAATGACACTTTCATTCATAGGTAGGACCTATTATTAAACTCATTATTACGAATCAATATGAAAAGAACTTGTTCTAAGTGAACTTAAGGGCTCATTCCACGAACTGGCAGAACTCTTAGGAAATCCTTACGCAAGCACATATTATGGCATTGTTCGAGAGGTATGGAGGCGGGCGCCCTTATAAAATATTGGTCGCAAGCTGGTTTAAACAAGAGGCTTCAAACTAATGTGAGTTATTGCGAATAAGCCTTGTCGCTATGTAAGTAACCTTACAAGCATTGTGTTCAGCTTAAGTTTTGAGAAATTTCTAAATGTTGTTTATAAACTTTTTGAGGTTTTCTATAACATTCAGCCTTAGCTTAATGTAGCCGGAATTAAACTGTAATGACTCCGACATCTCCAGTATTTAACGTTACATGACATGAATCACTCGCACATATATCTATTGGTGAAACTGCATGAAAATCCTTGCGGTAGTTTTTTAGTTTGGACGGACAGGCGTAGCTATTGATATTGTATCATAATATCTATTCATGCACTCCGCTCGCAACCGGTTGCTGTGGAAAACCGTATGGTATGTTCAGAAGTGGACGTTCTTTGACTGCTGATGATGATGATGTATGATGAGCAGGCGGCTTAATCGCGGTTTATGGTGGAGTAAGTTTGCTCAATAAATTCTTAAGGTGCCTAATTCACTTAGAAATATATATTAACTAGCGGCCCGCCAGCGACTTCGTACGCACGTTTTAGTTTTACTCCGTTCCCATAGATCGTAGCAAAAATATTTATAAGCCTCTAAGTATTAAACTAATTAAAAAGCCTACCCCGATAAATTCACTATTAAACAATGTATCTAATATATTTTATAACCGGACCAATAGTTCCTGTGATTAGAGCCTTCAACCAAACATACAATAACATCAGTTTTTAAATTATAGGCAAATGTTATATGTTGTGTAGACTCACACGTAGCCCGGTCTTTAATCTGGTCAAACTTACACGGGGATATTATCTTTTACGTAATGGAAATACTTTACGCCTTTCGTCAATCGTATATTTCTTTCGGGTGCTAAAAAGACCAGGCTACTCTGTGCGCTTACACAGCATCATGCCACATAACATATAGGCTGTGGGAGAAGCAAATCCCCTCAAGTCTTCTCCCGCTACCATAAGAGTTTGAACTTGAGCTTTGTTTGAATTCAAAAGGAAAATTATATGTAGGGATCTACCCCATCATCATCATCAACACCCAAGGCCGTCCACTGCTTAACATAGGCCCTCAGGAAAAATTTGCAAAAAAGTTCCAGGTCGGATACCCATCGACCGCAGGAACAGCGTAGAATGTCCACCAACAATATGAACAAACGATCTGCATACTACACTGGACACAGACCGCTTGATACCTACCCTGTTTCAATACAAAAAATCATTCTTTACTATTTTAAGTAATAAAATCTCTTCTCGAGAGTAAAATTAATAACAAACATGTGTCAAAAAATTGTGTCTCAGATATGTCAAATGATTGTCAAAAATTAAATAAAAATAATTTTAAGCATAAGCACTAAAGAGTATTTATATTAACTTCGTAGCCAATCATCCCCAAAATTACTTTTTACCCCTTTTTAGCCCCGTTACAAGATAAATTTCAATAAAATTTGATACACATTTTTCGTTAACATTTTTAAAGAATGTTTATGCAAAATTTTAAGTAGGTCAGACCAAGGAATCACATTTTCCCATACAAACTTTGCACCCCTTTTTCAACCCCTTAGGGGTGAAATTTCAGAAAATCCCTTCTTATCGGATCCCTTCGTCATACCAAGAACACACCCTCCAAGTTTCAGGTCTCTACGATCAGCCGTTTAGGCTGTGCGTTGATCCGTCAGTCATTCAGGACAAAGCCTTTTATATGTATAGATATACCAAGATATACTCGATATCGCTCACCATAGTTTACAATGGAACCCTTCTCACTGAGAAATATAATATTTTATATCCCGAGCTATAATATGTTTTAGAGCGATTCGAGAAAGATATATTTTCCGCCCCCCGCACGCCCCTCCGTCCCCCGCGGTGGTGGAAAATTAAGAAAACTAAGAAAGAAACAAAACTATAAAAATATATTATATCCCGTACTGTGAACGGGTGAAAGATATGTCTCGGGATATAAAATATATCGTAATATATATTAATATATTATATCCCACAGTCAAAAGGCAGCTTTAACCTGTTTCGTTTGTTACCAGGTGCAGTACGAATACGCGCGCCGGCTGCTGTCAGTGGGCCGCTACCGCGACGCGGCGCCGCACTTAGCGCGCGTGGCTGCGTCCTTTGAACCTCTTGCGCGCACCGCACGCACTGTACTGTCTCAGGTAGAAACACTGCTATTCGAACTTAATGTGTTGTAAGGTCTCAAATGATAAGGAAAACATGTCACCGGCATTAGGTGTGTTTAAAACCAATGGTGCTTAAATTCGTCGGCACTGCGACCACGACAGTGCCGCTGCAGCTGCAGCGTATCGTATTAAATCACAGATTAATGTTGTTATATTTTGGCAATTTCTAGCGTTTTGTCGTTGTTATAAGGTCTTATCAATCAATTAGCCTTTACGTCTATTGCAGACGGTTTATGGTGCAATGTTTTTACGTTGCTTTTCGTGGCTTTATAAGCCAATGCGAGAACGGCAAAGAACACCACATGCGCGACAAGAGAAGTTTGCGACCGATGAAGTCATGTAGCTTTGATGTCTTCTCAGTCTCTTGTCAGCAAGTGTCGCGAACCAGGAACCATCACACAGCTTGTGACCCTCCGCAACACTACTTACTAATGGATTAAGTGTAGCTTTTGGATCCGATAAGAAGGGATTTTCTGAAATTTGACCCCTAAGGGGTTGAAAAAGGGGTGCAAAGTTTGTATGGGAAAATGTGATTCCTTGGTCTAATCTACTACAAATTTTGCATAAACATTCTTTAAAAATATTAAAGAAAAATGTGTATCAAATTTTATTGAAATTTATCTTGTAACGGGGTTAAAAAGGGGTAGAAAGTTATTTTGGGCATGATTAGCTACGAAGTTAATATAAATACTCTTTAGTGCTTATGCTTAAAATAATTTTTATTTCATTTTTGACAATCATTTGACATATCTGAGACACGATGTTTTGACACATGTTTGTTATTAATTTTCATTAATTTTGCTTTGGATTTTGCTCTCGAGAAGAGATTTTATTCCTTAAAATAGTAAAGAATATTTTTTTGTGTCGAAACAGGGTAGGTATCAAGCGGTCTGTGTCCAGTGTAGTATGCAGATCGTTTGTTTATATTGTTGGTGGACATTCTACGCTGTTCCTGCGGTCGATGGGTGTCCAATCTGGAACTTTTCTGCAAATTTTTCGTGGGGGCCTATGTTAAGCAGTGGACGGCCTTGGGTGTTGATGATGATGATGGGATAGATCCCAAGGGTAGATCCCTTCATATAATTTTCCCTTTGAATTCAAACAAAGCTCAAGTTCAAACTCTTATTATGGTAGCGGGAGAAGACTTGAGGGAATTTGCTTCTCCCACAGCCTATATGTTATGTGGCATTATGCTGTATAACCGCACAGAGTAGCCTGGTCTTTTAGCACCCGAAAGAAATATATGATTGACGAAAGGCGTAAAGTATTTCCATTACGTTGTAAAATAAAAAGATAATATCCCCGTGTAAGTTTGACCAGATTAAAGACCGGGCTACGTGTTGAGTCTACACAACACATAGGTAACATTTGTCTATATATATTTAAAAACTGATGTTACTGTTTGTTTGGTTGAAGGCGCTAATCACAGGAACTATTGGTCCGGTTATAAAATATGTTAGATATATTGTTAAATAGTGAATTTATCGGGGAAGGCTATTTAAGTAGTTTAATGCTTAGAGGCTTATAAATATTTTTGCTACGATTTATGGGAACGGAGTAAAACTAAAACGCGCGTACGAAGTCGCTGGCGGGCCGCTAGTTTTACATTAAATGTAAACGTTTTTAAGCTGTTGGGCACAAACTGTACAGTTTTTTTTATTAAACAGGTCTTTGGTGTAAACTTTTGAGTAATTTTTTTTCCGGACAAAAAAATAAAAAAAAAAATTATTTTCTGACTAAACTATTGAAGCTCGCAGTATTAAATTAATAGTGACAAGGAAAGTGACGTAAGCCGAATTTATTGAAAAAAATTATAATTGAATAGCTCTTTAACTATGACACTTTTCTTAACCCATGTTGGCCTATTCTGATAGATCATGACCTAATCCATCTACGGTTTTCGGTTTAACCACTATTTACGGGACATCCTGTATAGTGTAACTAGTCATACGTCATAAACATACTCTACAACCGCGTCGGCCAGGGTGACCCACCAAATCAAGTGGTGGGTCATGGTGAGCGGCAGAAATGAAAGATATTTAGGGATAGTATCTGAAGTGTATTTTGATATGATATGTCGTCTAAATAAAACTATTAAGACGACATATTATATCAAAACGAAGAATTTAAAAAAGTACCTTAGATAATTCCTTTCCTTTAATTCCTTCATTAAAGTTTATTGTTATTAATTATTTGCTTAAGACACTTAGTTTGATATACATATTTCGTCCACATATTGCAACTCCACTTAAAAAAATGGCTTTGGCCCCAAACGCTCACACCTCTTCTTGACAAAACAACCGCAATGGTAGCGCTCGCGCGGCGCCGGTCGCGGCCAACTAAGACCAAGCGGTAGCGGACCGCACCCTTTATGACAACAAGTTGTCAAATGAATGATGACAAAAATTGGTGCTTAAATTGATTGCGTTGCAATTCATTATGTAATTTTAATAATTTATTAATGTAAAAATACGCTAGAACGTAAAAGGATTGCGTTTTTTGCTCTGCTAAAGATGGCATACAAGAACGTTGGTGTTTTCTATCGAAGTGAAGTATTTAGTCAGCATAATAATAAACAACATAAGTAGCTTATTTGAAAAATGACAAAGTTATTTTGCAAAAATAAATTGTTTAACAGCATTTTTACTGAAAAAATAGATATGTGCCATTATTTAAGACTGCAAAGTTTAATTTTCAATACATTTCATCTTAATTTGTTTCAACAGTCAAGTAGCCAATTATGCTGCTTCTTTACAAATCATATTTATAATCCAATTAGAGTCCGATTCCTTACAATTCAGTTCTTACGTTTCACGAAATTAGACAGCTTATGAACAAGTAGTAGGAATTAGATCACCCATAGGCACTTGAACAAGTGTACGTACTTTCACCGTTACGTGGTCTAATCACCCTCGTTGTGCGTGTCTCGTGACATTGACGGACGATCGTTTCAATGCCATGGAAGTTACATAAAGTCCGCGTAAGCCTTCCCTTACGACGACGTTATATCGCTAACTCTAAGAATCAACTAATTGATTGCAGCCAATTTAAAAAGGTATTATGCACCGCTTTACCTACGTGCTTGTTTATGCGTTTGCTGAAGGTCAAGGCTTGGGAAAATCAGGTGCATCTTAAAAACATAATTATATTAGTGGCTTTCCTTGGTAAAAAAATACTCATTTTAATAACCTTTTATTCTCGCGTGACCTATAGTAAATGTGTTTTGTCTTGTTCATTTATGGCTGCGTTAGTAAGTAGTACGTGATGAGATCTGATTGCATTCCTAGAATTACGTGTCAATATCGTCTTATGTCTGCTAAAATGAAACTAAACAACGTCAGGAACTTATATCTAATTTTCTGTCCGTCAGCCGCGTCAGGTATTTGATATCGTTCTGGAAATTAAATAACTATCCAATTTTGTAAACGGCTATTACTGCATAATATCAAAACGTGTCATTGCTGATGTATGACCCGCATGTCATCTGTTTAGGGATGCGTTATTATTACATAGATTTTTGAGACTGAGAGTTATAAATATCGGTACCATATTTAAAGGAAATGGCCGGATCGCCATACATTGTTTGCCCCAAAAAGAAAATTCTATACGTCAGACCAATATATAGAATATAGAATTTTCATATTAATATGAATTCGCTTTTGAATCTTGTTTTAGAATATATTATAAATGTATCCGTGGATGTATTTCTCTAATCAAACATGAAACGACTTTGGGGCAGTCTATGACCTTTACCTTTTTTTTTTTAATCCATGAAACATTTGTTTTTCTACTTCCGTCTGGGAGACGAATAACACGTTTCACACGAGAGCCCTGGTTTTACTAGTCTTCTACACGTATAATAACGATTAGTTGCTATACTGATTAATCTACCCACCTTGGTAGGCCAACAACCACGCCTCTATATCGTTTAAAATAATGTTATTTCACAAATGTCATGGTATCCTAATTAAAAAAAATAGTGATGCAATTCTTTTTGCTTTAACTATGATAAAAAGATAAAGTTTGCAATTTATCGATTCCCGCGATAAACGATAAAAAGTCGCGCATCTTAAGCCCGCTGGTCAGTCTCCATTACAATTCCAATAAATTCGCTGCCACAACCAGACAATAACATACAATTCTGTGTCCACACAGGTTGTAATGCTGCTCTCTGAAGGCGGCGACCCCCGTCGCATCGCACGCACCCTGTTCCGCTCCGTGCGTCTCCAATCAGCTGCCAGCTGGCTGAAACCCGGTGACTTGGAATGCGTGCTGTGTTACCACACGTACACGAAGCCAGTGACCACCCCGTGTGGCCACACGTACTGCCGGACGTGTATTGAGCGAGCGCTGGATTACAGAAAAGCGTGCGCGCTGTGCCTACGGCCGCTGGATGACTTTGATGTGAAACAGGTGAGCTGTTTAAGATTTTGACGACGCGTTTTGTGTATTGGTTAGCGCTTCTGACTTTTACGCCTGCATATGTTTGTGATGAGCACGAACATTTGTACCTCTGTCATGGATGTATGTATGTATTTAAGTATTTATGGGAGACGCCCCCGTCATAATCGTTGTCTGATACTTCGTACAAGGAAGAAAATTCCTTACCACGAAACCAGACAATTGGTGTGTTGTCTGGTGCATATTGATATTGAAGATGACTAGTCTTTTAATTATAAGTTACCACACATTCACCCAGCCACTCGTGTGGCCACACGAACTACCGGACGTTAGAGTAAAGAATGCTCTCTGTGTCTGCGACAAAATTTTGGTTTGTTGCTTGTGATGAACATTTAATTCAATATTGCACCCACCTAGTTACTAATCGAAAGTAATTTAAAAAAGTTTAAAAAAAAATGTGTGTTTGAGTAAGAAAGAAATTACTACCCTTTTGTAAGGTGCGCAATGCTTCACGTGTATATTGTCAAACTAGCTTCCAACTTGGCTTTATTGCACAGCGTGGTGTGACGAAAAAAGGCATTCAGTCCCGTAGCCTCGGGCACGGTGTGTCGAAACGCGACTTACGCAGTCGCCGGCCACTCGTGAACGCCACGCGCCACGCGCCTGCCGAGTAGAAAACTTACTTCACTCAACCTTGCCTGTTCTTTCTAACTTCGCAACAGGCCGTTTCTATGCACGTCACTTGAAGATTTATCCAGCGTTGCTAGATCAGGTAGTCAAATAAATTATTTTTTTAAAGTTTTACACATGATAAGTAATGTCAGTCACAAAGGTATATATTTATTTAAACAGTCTGAAACGCCGTGCCTCTGTGCAATTCGCGCAAAATATTCTGTCCAATCGGCATTTAGTAACAATTTTGCTTTGAATGACACGTCGTAAACAATCTTGATATAAATTTTTAACAAAATAATTCATTTTAAAATGAGATAAATACAAAAATCACAACCTACATAGGTAAATCACCGTTGAGCACCAACTCATCTCTTATCAAATCAAACAGTATTCATTTTATTCAGTGATATTATTTCAATAGTTCTAAAAAAATTGTTTACATTGTTCGACTAGCAAA
Source organism: Pyrausta aurata (assembly GCA_963584085.1). Lineage (NCBI taxonomy): Eukaryota > Metazoa > Arthropoda > Insecta > Lepidoptera > Crambidae > Pyrausta > Pyrausta aurata. The sequence goes on from OY757251.1 coordinate 8,817,734, forward strand.
GAAAATCGGACTACAAAACAAACGTGACACGTGATACTCGTAACTAGTACGTTGCAAATTAAATGTTGCCGTTCTTGTTCCAGGCCCGCGAAACGGCGTTCGTAGCGGCGGCGCTGGAGTCCATCGACGCGTCGAGCCCTCCGCCGCCGCCCGACCCCGACGTCATCCCCATCTTCGTGTGCACCGTAGCGTACCCCTCGTAAGTTTATAAAGAAAGAAAGAAAGAAAAAGTTTATTCCGTACCAAATATTTTCAATAATAATATTCACTGTTTATGATCAAGGTATCTGCCTACTACACCGTAGCATGTAGCCTACTACTATGACGGTGCTAGAATTGCATTGAAAACTATGACACTGCTCCCTCTAGACCGTTCCGTCACCGACTAACTCCGACGCGTGCCATGCACGCAGCGTGTCAGCACCGGCAAAATACGCTCTCGCTCGCTCTCGCTTTCGCTCCATATATCGGTGAGACAGGAAACTGTAGATCCATTCGGTGGGCATAATAGATTCAAACATTTATTAAAGGACTTTTTGGTCTGAAATAAAAAAAAAAAATATTTTATTATATTTATTATTTTATTTACATTGAAATATGGAACAATAAGGTCACAGTAAGATTTTATTACGGTCCAGCATATCGAAGAGCGTATCGTGTTGCTTTACGTGTCTACGATTTGTTCGAAACCGAATAACAAGTTTCAAATGTTATCGAATCGGTTTAAACTATTTTTATACTTCACAAAAGTCCTTGAGATGCAATGTATTTTTCCGTACGCAAGTTACATAACCTAGCTTTCAAGTTAGTAACCTAAACAAGCTATATAGTAACGTTTACATATGCAAAATAGAGTGCAAATTATTTGTCCACAAAATACCAAATGTATTTTTTACTTCACATAAGTCTAGAGATTGTTACTAGGCCCATTTGTGTGGTCAATAGTTAAGTCCTAATTTAAAACGTCAGTTATACACAGTTATAGTGTAAGCAAACGAGATTGTAGACTAGGTACCGTCTTTCGGAGTAGGTACTGCCCTTGCAAAGACATCTGACAAAAGAAAGTTGAAATTGTGATAAAAACAAAAATAGCAGCGCCCTCTAGATAACTTGCCCGTTGACGTCATATCATTATGAGACACCATTTCACCAAATTATAAATAACTTTGCACTGGTGTAAGAAAGTAAAAACAATGTGTTCCCTTTGTATTTTGACTCCAGCGCCCTCTAGATAACTTGCCCGTTGACGTCATATCATTATTATGAGACACCATTTCACCAAATTGTAAATAACTTTGCACTGGTGTAAGAAAATAAAAACAATGTGTTCCCTTTGTATTGTGACTCCCGTAACAAAAGATCTGAAGCCCTTTAACTATGTACAGGGTCTCTGTAGATGTGAGGAAATGTGTTATGTATTATTACCAGTCAGTTTTTTTTCTCCGCTTTGGTGGTTGCCGTTTGTAAGGGTTCATTTCCACTGAAGCTTAGCTGAGGAGCTAAGCAGATATGTGTAAAATAAACCATTGATGTTGCCTAAGGGCTGGCTATTTGATTGTCAGATTATTTCAATAACTGACTGATAAAACATAAAGCGACCTTGTTTAAATGACATTTTACATGTCTCGGCAAATAGGTATGATTAATTTATTCGATGAATATTTTTTATGATTATCAAAATATCAAAACATGTCATATACATATTTTAGGCATCTTTATTGCTCTGCTTAGCTCCACTTAGCTCATCTTCTGGGCAGCCTTAGCCTACAGATGACTATTTTCTTCTATATAATAACGTCAAATCACCTCTTTACCACCATCATCATCATTAGCAGCCACGGGAATAAAATAGCTGAACATAGGCCTATGTTGTCCCCAATGACATCTATGTCACACGAGACAGGCTGTTCAGAACAAACTTTGTGGTACAAAAAATAGAGGCCGGATGGAGCATCTTTCAAAGCGTAACCACAGTGATTGCCGTGTTTGTGCGTCTTAAATGTCCTGAACAGCGTGTCTAGGTTAGCCCATGGTTTATCATACCGACCGTTTCAAAACAGCCTGCTTAGTATACGACCCTGCGACCTTAGACCCACAAGTAGCGCAGTGTGTAAAGGTTGACATTTTGCGACTGTATCGATGCTGCATCGCTGCTAAAAGTCGCAGTGTGCGGGGACTTACATGTTTTCATTTTATTTCCAGCATTCCATGTCCGCTCTTCATATTTGACCCGCGGTACTGGCTGATGATCCGGCGGGTCCTGGAGTCCGGTTCGCGCAAGTTCGGCATGGTGGCCTACGAGCGCGACCGGAACTACTCGGACTATGGCACGGTATGTACGCATTCATTTTAATTTATTGCAATTACATGGTGGAGTTTAAATTACACAAGTCAATACCGTACGTGTGCACACTCGGTGGGGTACAGCAAATAAATGTACCTATTTATTTAAAACTTCATGCAAAAAAATGTTTATATAGAGGACTTCATGCCAATGCAGTTAATCAGGTATGATCATAGAAGATACAAGCCGTGCAAAAAAAGTAATAGAGGCAAAAAAAAATAATAGAAGGAGCCTTATTATTATTTATTATACTGTAAATTTGACATGTTTAGTATTTTAAATATAAAATATCAAGTAACATATAACAATGATGGTAAATCAAGGTACAAATGTAATAACTCTTACTGGCCAGGTGCTGTACGTATTGTATGAATTTTTCTGTACTGTACTGTAATTCTAGTTTTATAGACATTAAAGAAAGCCGATTTTGAGAATGTCACGAACTATACCTATTGTTATAGGTGTAATGGGAACGCGTCCTTAACGGTAAATATGACCGATAAAATTATTTTAAAATCGTAGCTTTTTAAATTACTATTCTTTAGAAAACAGGCTGTTGCTACGAAAATGTCTGAACCAAATAAGTATTTTGGCCTTTAATACAGATGCCTTAATTTCATGCAGCTGGTTTTAAAGTTATCGATAATTCAAGTTGAACTACACTTGCATATATGTCATACAAGGTTCTTCCGAATGTCACGTGGGAAAGAAATTACCTTTGTATTTTGGGTCGGGGCTAGCCAATCCATATGAAAAGTACTTATGATACTTATACTCGTACACTGTAATTTCTATAATGTCTTACTTAAGTCTAAACGCAAACGAAAATAAAGTTTAGTCCAAGATTCTGACATTATTGATATCCGTTTACTAGACTATAGACCTCGCTATCTCGTAACGTCATCGACACCAGGTCCAAACTTAACTTTAACAAGTTGAATGTACGATCAAGGTCGTAACGTATTTCTCAAAAATGAGAATAAATAAATAAATCGTTTATTTGCAAAACATGGTATAAAATTGATATTACATACAGAAAAAAAGGTGCTCATAGCAGGAGAAGTCGTAGCGAAATGATTCTTTTTTGTTTCATTTGGTATATTCCAACTTAGGGTACAATATGAGTTTCAACAAAATCGGTCCAATAATTTTTGAGATATGCGTTATGAATAATAATTGAGATTTATTTAAAATGAAATCGAAAAATCTAAAGCATTGTTTTTTCTTAATAGAAGGCGAATGCGTTATTTTAAGCTTTTAAATTTTTTGATGATTTGAGATCTCGATCGAACATTCTGACAGTTATTGATGTTTTCCGCCTGTTGTTTCACAGGTACTTGAAGTGTGCGATTGCGTCCACCTTGAGGACGGTCGCTCATTCCTGTCGACTGTGGGCGTGTCTCGCTTTAAGGTCATCGAGCGCGACGTGCGAGATGGGTATGTACACTCTAGCGAGCGAATGTTACTCATGTGTCTAATGTAGCGTTGCTGAACTATCGATAGTTGACCTCGAAGATCACTTATAAAACAGCGAGCAAATATTAGTCATGTGTCAAGTATAGCTTTGCTGAACTATCGATAGTTGACCTTTAAGATCATTTATAAAATCGATAGGCTTATCGAAAGCTCAGTTTGGTGCAATACTGCCGAACACAGCAATACTATCAATAGTATCGATCTAAACTTTTGCTATATTATGGCTTTTGCTCAAGCCTAGAGGTATATATCAATAGTAGATTATCGAGCGGCTACGGTAGTCAAATGTTACATAATATGTATTTATTATATATTGTTACATGAAGAACATCGTACAATGGTTGTGTAGTTAGCTAGCGAAGAACGATTTGGTGACTGTGGCATCTTCTTGATCCTTTTCTTGTTTCAAGGCTGCGAAATTGCAGATAATGTTGTTAGCTTACGATCGGCGACTTTGGGAATCAAGAGAATGACTTATGTTAATAGACACCAACCTCCGTATTACAAATAAATTGTACCAAGTTTAGCACCGTGCTATAATACTACTAACAAATTTAAAAATTGAGACCACATTTTAACCATTGAGAACGCTTTTTATTTGGTAAGGTACTAGGTTTCAACCTAGCAAAAAATATGCGTGGTACTGAAAAACGTTTTTTCTTTCTTTCGTTCTAAACTTATACTAATAGTTCTAAATAATTAAAGTCTCATTTCTAAGACTAAAACAGTAATTAAATTTCTAGATGCGACGTAGCCCGCATTCAGCCGCTAACCGACATCACGCCGACCGAAGGCGCCGTCGTGTTCAACCTCCGCAAGCTCAGCTCGCAGATCCTGTACAAGGCGCTGATGTGGCTGAACGGCATGAACAAGACCGTCCGCGCCGAGATCGAGACCGCCTTCGGGAAGATCCCACGCGTGGACCACGAGCAGGACGAGTGGTGGGACAGCCCCGACGGGCCCGCGTGGCTCTGGTGGCTCATCGCCATACTGCCGCTCAGGTCGGAGATCAAGGTAAATAGTCAATTAACTGATCTGGTGCTGTTACGCAAAAATAATTTTCTGCTGGTTGGATCACCGGGTTGTGAGAAATGGTGATACTTTTACTTGTTGGTATATAATAGGTTAAACTTGCAATAACTGGATTATCCTTCATTTTTGGACATTCTGTATGATTGTTGATCACAGTTTTTACTGATTTACATCCAAGTGACGTTGACTGAATGTCGTACAAAAGTTATGATGTCAGAACAAAAAGTTGATATTTTATTATATATATAAGGTGACCTCGTTTTAAGTGATAAGATTTAAAGGGCCGATACAGCACAATAAATAAATCATTTTTTGTAGAAAACACTTTGGGTTTTATTCGCTAGTTTTTTAGAAAATTGGAGACTAAAGTAATATTTATATTCAGATTTAAATTTTTTATTAATTAAGGCTAAGATTAGAGAAAAAGAAGGTTTGGGCATTGAATTGAGAGAGGCGAAGCCGATGACGAAGATAACTTTTTAAATTGACAGGGTACTGTTTAAAAAAATGATATTGTCTATGTTAAAGAAATTAATAAAAATTTAAATCTTGATTTTCCTAAAAATAATGATAGTGTCCTGTTTCTATGATGTATACAAAGCCACAGTTAAAATTTTATCACTTAAAATGATTTGACCTTATATATACCCTAAACTGCCGTAAATTTATACTATTTATTAGTATCATAAGTCAATATTTTCAAAACTCACAGATCAACGGATCGCTAATCAACGATTCCTTCAATTTCAGGTACTGATACTCTCCACTAAGAATTTAATGAAGCGCATGATGGCCGTATCGCGGACTCTAGAAGCGATAGACCAGGTGGCCATCACCACCACGGCCACGTCGGAGTGCGAGATTCGCAGCGCGCTCACTAACGCCGAGGAGTGGCTCGAAAGGGGCTCCTGACTGCAGGTACACCTCGCCGATATAGGCAGGATGCCCGACTGAAGCACCACGTGAGATAACATGCCATTTTGTAAAGATAAGTTTATACTTATAAGTAGTTTCCATAGACTTATAAATGTATTTTATACTAGACACGCTGTTCTGAACACATTTTGTGCCACATTTTCTAAAATGACCAAGTATGCACAAACACGACAAGTACCATGGCAACGCTGTGAAAGATGCTCCTGGTCTCAATTTTTTTGTCCAACAAATTTCGTTCTGAACAGCCTGTCTAGTGTGACATAGAGGTCTTTGGTAGTTTCTCAACCTTGTAATAAATAGGTGTATTATACTTATACAACTTTGTAAACCTTCTCTCGCGCAAATGTTATAAGACTTGTGATAGCTAAGGACTAGGTGTACTAGGGTTATTGTATTTCGTATTACTGTACGGTAAACAGTCATCAACTTTTCTATCTTCATAGATCTATCGTTTTTTTAAGCGAACCGTTTACAATTTTCTTCGTCGAGTATATGTTAGTTAATATTTTTAATCTCTGGCGATGTGTTTTGATTTCTAAACACGTGTTAAATATATATTTTGATGATAAAATAGTGATAAACTTCATTTAGTTTCGTTTGGTTTGTAAAAGAATTATTGATGGAAAAAGAACGCATTGCTTAGGTTGAATATCAACATGATGTATACTTCTCGTGTAACCAGTCACTGTAAACACTGTGTTTCAGTATTTAGGCTAATACGAGCGATATAGTAATGTAAATTAACTTACATAGTAATAATTCTTAAAAAATATGATGATAAAATATAAATAAGAATCCGTATAATTGCATTTATTGCTGCGAAAATTCTCTCCAATTTCATAAACTCTAAGCTGGTTTTACTTAATAGGCCATACAAGTCACATAATTTTCTATTTATGTCCCACTATGTCACGATGATTGTAGCTGTGTATAAATTAACTAATTTTGTTAAATTTTTTAAGCGCCTTCTCTATTCACAGGCTGTAAAATGTGTTAGACCTTCAGTGACGATCAATTTGGGAATATATTAATGGTATACATAAAAAGTAATGTAGTGTAGTAAGTTTTAAATTAAATACAGGTTGTCAAAATGTTTCGACTAAAAATTAAGTGGGGCGCGGGCGTGCCTGCACCGCGCTCTCGCCTCCCCCCGCGCCTCACCGCCCCGCAGGCGAGGTCTCAATATATGTTTTTTCATATTGGGACACACTTAATTTTTAGTCACAACATTTTTACTTCTTGTATTCAATTAAAAACTTATATTATTCTTATAACAATAATTTGCGTAAATAGGGACGCAGAACTTACTGCTTGAGGATTTCCTTAAAGCAATAGGTACAGACCAACTAGATGATGATATGATACCAATAAATTAAGACTAAATGTCCCCACGAATTTTGTATTTATGAATAAGGCTAAGGCGAGTTTACTCGATACAAAGCATGGTAATGTACATATTTAAAGTGTTGTTGATAATTAGAATAAAAATTGTCTAAACAGGGATCCGAACCTAAAATGATACGCGCAAGCGCTCTTTCAACTATATTTTATGGTTCTATAGTAATCCTTTGTATGACCGTTTTCGTACTAATCCTAAACAGATTCGGATAAGTGCAAAACGGTCTGAAGGCTTTGGACATAATATGCTTTCGCGGTCCGGTCAATGTAACGCCCGTATCTGGTAAATTTTGTGTGGACTTGACCGCAGAACGCATCAAAAGTGTGTCAAATTCCTAATATCGATCTATATTTAACGAAGAACTAAGAGCAGTGTCATTATCGAAAAATAATAAAAGTATTTCTACTCCTTAAATAATCATAAGATTCACTATGAATCACTTATGATTGTATATACATGTATTTTTTGTTTTTACACCGAACTTTTCAGGTGATTTTGTCGGTATATTTACGTTATATTTTTTTCTTAGTGTGTTTAATGGAACACTTAAAACTCCATAACCCCTTACTTACAATTTGTACAATTTGTATGATAAATATTGTCTGTGTTGATCTAAAATAACTGCAGGGTCCCCTTTGTGATTGTCAGTAGTGTTTCAAGAATGTACTCTCATGTCGCTTATGACCACGTTTGTGTTGTTAGTCTATACATCAGTCTACCTAGGTACTTGAATTTAGTGAGCTAGTTTCGCGTAGATTGCTTTCTCATCCATTTAGGGATACTAGATACTACATATTCGTATCAAGATACGGATTCGAATGAGGGAACATGTTACTTAATCATAAATAATATTTACTTTTTATTAAATCTGTACAAAACTTCTTAAATGTTTTGTATTCGGGAATAGTTATTGAATGTGAATCTGAACAAAATTAATAAACACAAGTTCCTTTATGTCAATGACGTTTGTCTTTTACCAAAGTAGTATCTGGAGTTAGTTAAGAGTTTGGTGTGCTCACTGTATGTGGCATGGCCATAGTAAGAGAATAGTTTGTTTGACAATAGTCGAAACAAGAAGTTTTTGGCAGATTGTGAACCAAAGATTTCGTCGTCTTGAGATAGATACCGAAAACATCAGTAAATTGAACGGTAACAGTAACTTGTATAAAAGTGAACTATGAGAAGATATACAAGAACTCATTTATTGGTCTATTTCATGTCTCCTTTTTAGCGAAGTTTTCATAAACGCTAAGCGTTTATTATTCTGAACATCTGTTCTGTGATCGCAAGTTTAGAAGTTTATTCGTGTTTAACATAGACAGTTAACCATGGATCATTCGTTTCAGATTTCAGTCAGAATTTATGCTGCAACTTGAATTAACATCATAATTCAGAAATAGATTGACCGTATTATTTGGTTTGTTAAATGCTTTGTTACAACTTTTGTCTATCTGTGGACAATTTTGATATTGATTTGATAAATAAATGTTATTGTGCAAATCATGGTGAATTTAAAATGATTTTGTGGAAATTATTCATATTACTATATGCATTTAGAGTTTTCTTAAGTTATTGTATTGTTAGAATGAATACATTTCGTTTATTTTTTCACTAGGTAAGATAAAAATTATAGGAGTTTATTATATTTGTATTGTACAAACAGTGCGTGTTTCATGTTAGATTTTATAATACTGTCATAAAAACTAGAAGTTAGGTTTGTGAAAGATTGACCACGATTTTGTATAAAAATAAGTATGCAGTTAAATGTTTAAACTACCCTTGTGCATAATTGCAACTTATGGGCCCGGCGAAGAAGTATGTCTTTATTTTTTTGTTTTTTGTTTTTTTTAAACAAAATGCAATTCTTGAAACCATTTTTTTTATTTACTAACACATTGGGCCTGGTTCTAGTGATGCACTCTAAAATTAAAGTAAACTTCTCTTTTTTTCTTCCATATTAAAGAGATAAGACTACATGATTTAGCAACTAACAGCTGTTTTACTAGACATTTGTAAATTATTGTAGTGTGTCTCTTTTCATTTATTTAGAAGAAAAAGAGATTTACTTTAGTTATATTTTTATTCGGTACCTCCCTAAAATTAGGTCCATTGAATACAACATGTACGTTTGTATATGATCAAAATTTAAAATTTTCGCTCTACTGCCTGCATGAATGTCAGAATAGCTTAAATTGTTCATATACATAAGTAGTGATGGTGAAATTGCAAGGGATGGTGGTTGATAAAAAAAGTATTCGTAACAATATTCGTAATTACGAATAAATCCAACGTTTTGATAAGTTTTTGTTCAAGGTATCTAACGTACCTACAATTTCTTTTTTGTTTAATTTTGAATAATTATTTTGAGGGATATATCAATTACTTTATTTTCTTCAAATTATTATCTACCATTTTGTTTTTTCTTATTAGTATAAAGTAGCTTAGTGGGCCCAAACTCTTTCTCCCTGAAATATCTGATTAACTGTTTTGGTTATGCGTTAAATTGAACCTTCAAGTCAAATTTAGAAACTTGTTAAGGTTCCGTTCGGTCCGTAAGGTTTCATGGGGGTATGCCTCCTAATTATCGTATTGTACAGTTGAATATTCCTCAATACAAACCATGGTTTTGTATTATGAATCATTCCCCAGGAGAGCACAAGCGCATACTATAATTATGATCTCATTATTCGTCGGATCGTTGTATGTAATCTCATTTCATGATAAGAAGTTAGGTTTTGTATCGAAAGGAATATGTCCAAGTTTCATAATGTAAGAAAAATATAGTATGTTTAAAAAGTTCAACAAAGCTGATGTACTCGCTGTGATCGAATATTCTTTAAGACAATGAAACTTGGACGCTTTGTGCGTGTTTGCATACTAGCTATAAGTTTTTCAAGATATGCTTAAGTTGAGTTCTTAATTTGAGATACAAACATGAAAGGTTATTTATAGTATTTTTCATGGTAAATAATTGTGAGTTATCATTATTAGAGGTTTTTAATTAATTTACACCCGGTTTTGTCAGACGGTAGTTTATCTGTGTTATCTCGCTATCGACGTAGTAAATTGTGTTAGTGTACATTGCATTTTTTTTGTGAAATGGTGATTAGAGCAACTTTCACGGTTTCGCTTAGTATCTCAAATTAAAAACTCGACTCAAAAGTATACTTTAAAATGTAAGAGCCGATACTCATTGCACATTGTATTAAGTCGCTTTATCTCGGTGTTGTTAATATTACTACCCTCTTGAATTTCCCTGTTAATCATATATCTCCCTCCATATCAGACATATCTTTACACACCTGCGGTACATGTGTTTAACACAGCTCGGCACTTAATATTATTGTTTCTAATTAAGTGCTGCCAATTCTAATTCGTTCCATAATTCAACGTGGTTACCTGAGCGTTAAATACTTCCGCACATGTCTTCTGTTACTATTTTCAAGTAATTACTCTTCTTTAGCAATAAGTGTTGTCATGTCGTTATTATCATATAAGTCCAATAAAGTTTAGTTTGATTTAAATTTATAAGTATCTGTTTAATTTAGTCAAAGAGGCAAGATAATTAATGCCCTCACTCCTAACTAATTTTGTTAATGTACGATTTATAAAAATAAATTATCGTTTCTTCTAAGTAATAAAACATATTTGATTATGATATTGTTTTTGACTTTCCTACCCGAATAATCAAAATTCTGAAATGACATCTACTTACTAAATAAATTTTTCGACATCCCAGGGAAAAAGGTTTGCATTGAAGTAGTTTTTTAAGTTCACAAGTTGTGATATCCAATTTAAATCCCTAAACATTTTTTAAAATGAAACAGTCAATATTATTGAACGTTTTCATATCAACTAGATATTCACTTATTGGCTATTATCCGTCGAAATTGAAACTACATTATATTTGTGTGATAACTTTCAGGCTGTTGGAAATGCTGGATATTTGTTATATCTCTGAAATCAATTTAATTGCGATATAGCATAAGATAATAAGAATATCAGGGGCCCTATTGTTGAATCACTCGCGTCAATATTACGAGTGACTTACGTTCGAGAACGAGTTATTTCCTTTTACTTTTAATTTATCTTCGAACGCAAAATCACTTTTTCAAAAATAGAGCTCTAGAGCCAAGCTCTAAGATATGAACATTCGTTTTGACAAAATAAAAAAGTTAAGTTAACCTGTAAGCATCCCAATGCTGGGCAAAGGCCGTACCTCAAGTATGTAGTATGAGCTATACTCCACCACGCGGGCTAGGTCTGGATTTGCGGAGGGGTATTTGCAAGGCAAGCGACCAACCTTGCTGTCAGGTTTTATCAAGCCGCCCATAGGACCTCTGACTAGGCTTCACGACTATATAATATGAATAGATATTAGGCGGGACCAACTACTCAACGTGCCTTCGGACGTTTTGAAAAAATACTTAAAAAATACCTCATCCAATCCACTAACCTTTTAGTTCCACTTAAAATATTCAGTATGCAGGTTTTTAGGCATTTTAACTTCGAGTAAAAGTTATTTATCCAAAACTTATGTATATAGAATTAATTAAGTCACCTACAAAGTTGTACCTATTATAATCGTGCCCATTGCAATCAACAACTATCATACAGATTGACTCTACATCTACTGATTTTCCGTGCCTATGGAACGAAAGGAAAAGCTGCGTTGTGATTGGTTTAAATGTATTGATTTAAGGGATGAATAATGTTGCCAGCATTAAATAACACGCTCTTAACGGCGCTTATTGAATTGATCAAGGCAGCCTATTACGAGTTTTTTTCGAAACAGCTGAATGCTTATTGATGCGATTTCGTTTCACTTTCAGTATAAAGCCCTTTCAACTTGGTTGTTAACAACGCTTCTAAGTATATAAATTAAATAATCAATCAAACCAAATTGAATTTGTCGATGTGCCTTTAAGTAAGTACAGCATTTATGTTGGTGATATTATATATGTTGCCTAGAATAACAGCTCACTCAAAAGTTATTGTAGCTTGGGGATGCCAAATCATGTTTCAGCTTTTGGTTCAAATCAGAATTTTTCTTCTCGGCAATATTGGGAGTCACACTTTGCACTTATATGCCAAAAAAAGCTTGAAGCTTTGTCCTCCTCGACCATGCGCAGATGGGTTAGACTAAAAATTTATGTTTTTTTCTTATATTTCCACCGTGTAAGCAATATTTATGACAATGGACCCATAATTTAGGTACCTTTAGCCATCCTTTATCTGTTTGTAAAGGCATCGGTGGTGAAAAGGCTGACGGATGTCTGTAGTTGGTGAAAAACCTGAATCGCGATGATTAAGTTTTTGATCTAGATCGGTATAAATATGAAAGATGAGGTAAGCTCTGTGGGAGTCCGAGGCTACGCAGGAAGTGGGACGTTAGACAGGCACATCTTCGTCCACAGAAAGCTGAGCCGCAACTTGTGGAGCCACTTAGACTCCTTTTTGTACCTTTAAGCCTGAATAACATATGTTTTAATAGTTTATTCCTATCTACGTACTTTAAAAGCTTAAGTTCATGAATACTGTTTTAACGAAGCTATATTTCCTTTAAACTTAAGAAAGAGCATATTTTTTTTTTAATTTTCAATAAAAACCACAAAATTATAAGTAAAGATAGTAATTTTGAAATATTTCAACTTAGTACATCCGTCAGTAAGTTAATTACATAAGTGCTGTCACTTTAACACTGTAGGTAATTAATTCAAACTTATTTAGTTTTGTTTATGAAATAAGTAAGTTGCTTAAGCGTGTGTGGGATTTAAGGAAAACCTTAAAACATAAAATATTTCTTATAAGTATCGTATGTAGTTAATTCGCAAAGGCAATATTGTACCCTTCGCTACTCGTAAATAACTTCTAAATTCAATATAATTTTATCGATTTCGCCTTTGCAATGAAAACTACCGAACACCTAAGGTGCAAACTTAACCTGTTTATTATATGTAAAGTTTAGGGAGGGTTTCCAAAATCAGCGTCCTGGTTAAAGTTATTGAGGCTTGGTATTAGACTAATATTGGACAACTGAGCATGCTCCAACGCCGAAATGTGTCCTTGTCACTGATTGGTCGCCAGAAAGGCTAAACTTATTGATTTCTGCCCAAATTTTGAGGAACACATCTAATCGGGTCGTGAATTTTAACAAATCAAGTAGTTATGCCCCTTAGCCTAAGTTTTTTTTATTGTTTAGCATTGATTAGCCATTATTTTTAAATTTAAGTATGTTATGACGGGACCGCCTCCTGTAAAAGTTATTATGTCGATCTTTTTCTTCTTTGACCTCTTCTGTTCCCGTTACTCGGCTTCCCTAACTAAAGTCTCGAAAAGTTAAGAAAATATAAACCTATATTTTATAGATACTATCCACAGACGGCCATAGGTTTTTCACATAAACGTGCAAAGCTATAATTTATTTAGAATCACATTATCAAAGAAAAATGTGACATGTTAATAGTACCGTCCATATAATCAAATCATTATTTCTGTAGATAGTTGACAAGTAATAATTATCTTATTATCAGAAAGGTCGTTCGGTAAATGTTGGGAAAATTGCAAGATGCTATTAAGTTGTGGGTGAAAGTACATTTAAGAAAGTACGATATACTTAAATTATCGAGAGATGGGTACTCTCGATTCTGAAAATCAAATGAATCTTGATGTTGGGTCGAATGTTTCTAGCTCTCATAATATTCGTGAGCTAATCAACTAAATTATTGTGAATCATCTATATTTTAGCTAGGAGGCTATTATCCTGAGAAGCAAAAAAGAGGACGACTCAGTTCCTAAATTACTAATTTTAGGCTGCTTAGGCAAGATTCGAGATCGAAGCCTTAAAGAAATGAATACCTACATAATCCCAAACAACATAAGACAAAAGAATGCCTTATTAATATAATAACCGTAACACAGACAATTTTCCTGTCTTTTTTAAAAACGTATCAATAACACTCATTATGCCAATTTGTACCAAAACATTATTCTACGATTATGAGAGAAAAACACAAACACAGAATTTAGTCGTTCATAGCACAGCGTATAGCACCAAATAACTAATTTATTGAAACTAGTCTGAAAATATGGCGGCCGATGCTGAACCGTAAGAATTTTGATTTTCCCAATGCTTAGGGCAATTGCACTTTGATTGTACCAAACTTGGAATTAGTTATCTCCATTTTTATTAAGGTGTTGTCTTGTTTATTTACAGTGTGGCCTGTAATTCTTAGGACTAAAAATTTATCAATGATTCTACAGAGGGCCCTATTTTTGAATCATTCGCGTCAATGTAACGTGTGATTTTCGATCGAATATGAATAGAAAGTCAACAAAAAGAACTCATTTTCGAACGAAAATTACTCGAAATACTGACACGAGTGATTCAACATTAGAGCTCCTGGAGCCCTATTTTTGAATCACTCGCCATCTTGAAGCAAATGATTCAAAAATAAGGCCCCTGGTCATAGTCCTATAAACCAGCAACCATTTCATTGCAAAAGAGATAAAGTAAGTAACTTAATCTAAAGTTAGAATCCCCAATCAATGGCTATCAAAATCGCTAACTCATTCTCTAACTCTGACTGGACACATTTTTGTAATACATTGCTGGTTCGTTTTTTTTTTGGTACTAATACAGGCCACATCCTGTATAATTGGTAGTCTAGCTGCTGTAGGCTAAATCAGTACAAAATTCGTTTCTGTCACAAACGTTATATTATCTAGTTACTTTTAATTGCACTATAAATATTTATTCACAGAATTAAATCGCCAACACAGCTGCCTTACATCAAACTGTTGGCGATATTCTTGAAACCGTCGGGGACATGGCCTGCTGAAATTTTCGGCGGAAAAAGGTCATTGGCCATTATAATTCATCGAGATACTTTACCGTATCACACGTCACTAATAGTGTTGGGAGCACTGCATTACTTATTTGATCGCATAGACCTACTATCCTTCCTTGACATGGGGCAAATGATACTGATTACGTTTTTAGCAGTTTTGGCAGCCGTGAGTATCATCGTTGTTTTGTGTGCGAACTTAGGTGGTGGGGGAACCCGAATCGATGACAGCGCTCGCAGTGACCAAAAAAAAGAACGTTGGAGGACGTCTGTCACTATTTCTCTAGCAATCATAATACAAAATTCACGTAACCGTACATAATATTTTATTCGTCATAATATTTATAAAATACAATATTTCAATTAAATAACTTTGGGTTTGACGGTCAGTCATTAGTCGTTTCAACGTTCTTCATAGTTAGTTTGTGACGCGGTCGTTGTCGCGGTCCCAATCCATTATCTAAGGTATTATACTAAAATTAGAAAGATGAAATGAGTTTTGTGTTAATTTTACAATTTACCCCTTTTTAGGTAAGAAGTATACTCCCAACATTAAAAAGTTATCATTTATTGCTTACCAGATACATAAGAGAATTTCATTTGATGCACTTTACTTATAAAGGAGATATTTACGTTAAGGTAAGAAATAGTCAGTGAGCTGTTACTACTACGTACAACGACCTCTATGTTATACTAGACAGGCTGTTTAGAACTAATTTTGTGATGAGCAGCAAAGCAGATGGAGCATCTGCGTTTAGTCTGTTACCATGAGGCCGATTCTCGCATGATCGAATCTGGTCTGTGACCATCAACTTTTTGCGCACGTAGTTTGTTCGGGATGTCAGTTCCATACGTAGTAATACCTAGTAGTTCAATGGAAATTGTAGATTGTTATAAAAGGGGAGAAAGCGACCCATTTCACTCGAGATGTTTCTGGCGCTCGAACGAAGTGAGAGCACAATAATACACATGTTTTTCAATGCATAGCTAAGCGAAAATGTTTATTATTTTAATAATAATATGATGTGACTCAATTATCTTAGACCCAAGCTTTGACTGCATGCCTTGACTCTATGCCATGCCAATTAAAACTAAATTACTTTCCACCCTAGGGATGGACAAGCTATTTCTACCCGGCTATCTACACAGGAAAGTTAAATGTTCCGAACGGGAGAGATGAAAATATTATAAACTGAAAGCTATCCAGCTATATCTACAGGAATGGATTTTAGTTGTACAAGAATCACTTGAGGACATCATGCACAGTTTTTGAATACAGTTTAATTTTTCATCTCTCCTGTTCGGAATAATAGAATTTTCCTGTGTAGAAATAGCTTTTCCATCCCTAGGGTGAAAAGTAATTTAGTTTTAATTGGCCATAGCATAGAGTCAAGGCATGCAGTCAAAGCTTGGCTCAAAAATAATTGAGTCACATCATTATTAAAATAATAAACATTTTTACTTAGCTATACATTGAAAAACATGTTTAATATGATCGTTGATATAAAAAAACATACAATTTGTCTAATTTTAATTCAATCTACAATAATTAAAATAAACATGTTACAAATCTGTGATTAAAATATTGATTTTGCCGCCATAATACCAAGATGACACTTTTTTTTTATTTTAGGTTGGCAGTGAAATTTTTTCTTTTTGGACTCTCTGTCAACTTTTTTAATTTTGACAATTATTATCTGTGGAAAAAAATCGATCCAAATTTTTTGTACTTACAAGTATTTTAATTATTTTATATCGTCTGCTTTTTTGTACTCTTTTTTAATATATATTCGTGCCGTTACTCTTTCTTATCAATCAAGCCAGATGTTTGAAGTACTGTAAATCAACTAGCATTTTGTGCAAAAACCTGAGATTTATTTTCTTGCTGAATTACATAATACCTCACTATGACTTATACAACCACTTTAATTGTAAATTTAATGTTTTTCCTCACAGTCGATATGAAAAATAGTATGTTTAACTCCGGTGAAAGCACCCATTTCACTCTCGAATTATTGGCGCTCTCACTCGATCGAGCGCCAGAAACATCTCGAGTGCAATGGGTCGCTTTCTCCCCTTGTATAACAATCTACCATTTAAATTATTATATTCTTGTTAAAGACTAGCTAAATTTCAATGAAATTTCTTTTATTCTTACAGTGGAACAAGAACATAGATCGTGTCTCGAATATTTACACACAAATTATGATGGTGGTTATGTTTATAGCTATGATAATGTTCAATTTTTCTCCAATGTATCACAACATCAAACACGTATTGTACTTGAAAACTGAGAACTATACTTTAGAATACTCCCTATATATAAGTTATCCTGGTTTTAAACCGCTTAATCACTACTTTTTTGCCACAGTTTACAATTTTTATTTGTCTTACAACTTCGGAATAGTACTGTCCGGATTGGATTTGATATTGTTTCTGATGATTTTCCAAGTTGTCGGACATATTAATATTTTGAGACACAATCTCGAAAATTTCCCGACCCCGAGGAATGTTATAAAACTTGAGGATTATGTTAAATATGAAAACGATGAGGGTTTCACTTTAGAATTATACGACGCAGAAGAAAATAAAAGAGTTCGAAATATGCTGGCCGAGTGCGTAGAGCATCACAAACTAATAATAAAGTAAGTAATGTCAATATTTAACCGTTGTCGCTGAAACTTTAGTATAGCCAAAGTAACTTATCTCTTGTAAATGAACAAACTTTTAACATAAGTACTATCTATACTAATATTATAAAGCTGAAGAGTTTGTTTGTTTGTTTGTTTGTTTGAACGCGCTAATCTCCGAAACTACTGGTTCGAATTGAATAATTCTTTTTGTGTTGGATAGTCCAGTTATCGAGGAAGGCTAAAGGCTATATAACATCACGCTGCGACCAATAGGAGCAAAGATATAGTGGTAAATGTGTAAAAAACGGGAGAAGTCACTATTCCACGCGGACGAAGTCGCAGGCAAAAGCTAGTTAGTGATAAAGTGTTCAGCGACTTTTAACGGGGTGGCCGTACCTAAAATAGAGATGCGAGGAATATTCATGATTTCATTTCACTAATAACATCCACTTTAGTTTTACAGATGATTTGTCGGATTTCTTTGGCCCCATGATAGCCTTCAACTACTTGTTCCATCTGGTCGGCTGCTGCTTGCTGCTGCTGGTGTGCACGGGAGGCGTACGTAAATTCTAAGCGATTACTTGAGTAAAAAGAATAGATTTTTAGGCTGTAAATTCATTGATTCCTGTTAAGCCGAACGGTCACGAATAAAATTGATTGTGTGACGTGAGGAAATACCACATGGCGAATGCTGGTGGTGTGCACTTACTTAATCATGGTTCCAGCTTAAGCCACTAGAGCTGCTTGTAAATCAATCATCATGTATCGAGACAATGTGCACTATTCAATCCAAATAGTACTTATAATGAGCTGCACCCCCTAACACATCATAAATCAAAGTTTCTACCAAAATCAACGAAACACTTTAAGTGGTCGAAACATAATTCATATCGAGACCATTCAATAATTGGTTATGAAGGTAACAACCACTTCTTAAAACATTCCCCAATATTGGAAAATAGTTTTTTTTCCGTTCGTTCGCTAAATCTGTCGGTTTTTTGTGTTTCAGGAACCAGGTGCAATGCTTCGTTACGGTCCTTTGACAATTGTTGTTTTTGGTCAACTTATTCAAATTTCAACCATGTTTGAGATCATGGGTTCGGAGGTCAGTATTTTCCTCTTATTTATTGAGAGAATCGACAGTTGTACAAATTAATTATTATACGCAATACACGTGGGCATCGCCACGAACAGTTAACAGTTACATGCAACAAACGTATCTGTAGGTAGCCCGATATTGCTTAGTTTAACCGTCATGATGTATTCATACTTTTACTATACAAGAAAAACACATGAATACAGAGGGGCAATCACTATACTTTTGTGAGAAATTGCTACCGTATATGGCTTACCCTGTCATCTGTCTTATTTCCACACACTATTTTTTCGTTTCCAAAGGCTGAGAAGTTGAAAGACTCCGCTTACTTGTTGAAGTGGGAATGTATGGACGTGAGCAACCAGCGCACCGCTTGCATATTGTTGCACAAAATGCAATACAAAATAAGCCTCAAAGCACTCGGACTTACCGCAGTCGGCGTCAACACCATGACAGGGGTGAGACTCAATATATTATGCACTATCGAGGTCACCGCCGCCTAACCACCTTCTTAAGAACCAAAATAGCTATCGCATGTCACGTCATCTTTTGTCTAAAGTAATGTCCGTTTTTGTGTCGCGTGTGCAAGCCATTATCGTTTGAAAGTGGTAAGGTGGCAAAGACTTCAACCGTATATAACTACTTTGTCATTATTCTACTCAACATTTTAAAATCGTTTGATCTAGGAACACTCACGATTGACCCCAAAACAACCTTATCAAAGTTCCGACTTATAACATCTGATTATAATATTTTCGAAACGTTTAGAAATAAACAAAACGAAATAATCAAAAATGTGACAAAGACGATGTTGAAAGAATATTATATTAAATTTATTGTTGCAGATTTTGAAGACTACATTTTCCTATTATGCATTCTTACAAACACTACATGAGTAAAACCTACGCATGAAAACTTTTTCAGATTTTATCACCTTTTTATAATTATTACAAGTAAGTAGGTATCCGAATCTTTACTTAGGTGAATTCAATCTACATTTTTCTCCAATAAACCCACTTTTTTTTACGTACGCGCATTGTTTTGGTATATTATTATATTAAGTAAGATTAGTATGTTCAGCAGTAAATGGGTTAACTTCATTTTTTAATAAATCCTGTTGTAATGCTCTAGTGTTTGATTCATTGTATCTTACTACGAGTATAACTCTAATCTAATGTCTTTGGTTGGCTATCCATTAATTCTTTGCATTTATTAATTCCCATAAAAATGCCTATTATCTACTCTATGATCCAGAACTCTTGGCTCGAATATGACATGATTAAGTTCTTATTTGGGTCAATAATCACATTTGTGCGTCAGCCAGTTATCTCTCCAGGGGCCCTATTTTTGAATCATTCGCTTCAAGATGGCGAGTGATTTTCGTTCGACGTAGTGTCAAAAGTCATAGAAAAAAAATCGTTTTCGAACGAAAATCACACACCATATCCAAGCGAGTGATTCAAAAATAGGGGCCCAGCTTCGGTTGCTTTGATTCATTCAATTTTTTAATTAATAACCGTATAAAGTTACGTTTCCTTACATTTTTTAACAAGCACTGATGAGTAACTTGATTGACTATTGACATCAATATTTCAAACTTTGAAAGTAAAGTACCTCTCGTTATTAATGTTTACGAGCTCTTTCAAACTAAGTTAGATATCGGTTTTTAGAATGGGGCTTTCCGTCATTTTTTTGACTGCCAGAAACGGTACATTTGCTATTTTTTTTATTAATTGAATGTTATGAATAATTTTCTCGATATAAAATTGACCTTAAGTACTTGATGGGGGTTGTGTGAATCGATTTCCAAACGGATTAGGAATATACTATTATGTAAGAAGAAGTCGCTTGGTATTTTTTTATATATTGGAAACAACTGGG
Source organism: Pyrausta aurata (assembly GCA_963584085.1). Lineage (NCBI taxonomy): Eukaryota > Metazoa > Arthropoda > Insecta > Lepidoptera > Crambidae > Pyrausta > Pyrausta aurata. The sequence goes on from OY757251.1 coordinate 8,838,378, forward strand.
GCAAGGGCAGAGAGAATATTTTTATGAATGTACATAAATATGACATATTTAAATTGCGTGGAATGTGTGAACGTGTTAACGAAACACTTGAATTATATCAATTTCAAATTCCATTATCCAGAACGAGTGTAGCAATGCTTTTATCACTTCGAGTCCATTTCATTTTAATCGGCCATAAACTTGGAACTGCGTTAAACTCCAGGTTGCAACGTGAGCGCACCTCAGCGAAATCGCCATGAAGTTGTATTCAGCAGCACCGTTTTACTTTTTGTCTATATTTCTATTCATTATCTGCCTTGTCAATGCCGTAAGTATAGTACCTAGTACCTACCTAATTAATTTTGTAATATCGTCTTAGAGTTTGCCAGTCAGAAGTCCAGGCATGCAGGTAGGTCTTTAATATATTTTTTGTTGTTCAGGCGCCCTGCCGGAGAGCGCGTCATCCCGTGCACCAAACGCACAAAACGGTAGACTCAGCCCATAGTAATATTAATCACCAACTCAATTTATTTCGGTCGATTTTCAAGAAGACGCTCAATAAATTCAAATCATTAGCCTCTAAGCCAAAAGAATAAAAATATACTTTGAATAATAAACGTATGAAACACTTCATCCAATGGAATATAGCTGAGTATCAAAGCCCCATAAATACACATTTTCGTATTAGGTATACATAAAAGAAAGAAAGAAAGAAAAAGTTACGAATTTATTAAAAGCACGGAAATGCAGGCTACACAAGAGCGCTAGATGACTTGGTCTACTAGCCATAGTGCAATCTTAAATCCTCGCCATAGAGGATATCCCGCAACAGATTTACCCCCACCGAATTTTCTTTTTTCAGTGCACTGTATGCGGGGCACCTCGCCCCAAGCCAGGACAGCAATTTATCAAAATAGCCGTGCCTAAAAGGAGGTACATACACCGCTTAGCAAACAGTACTTCGCCGTACTAAGCTGTCAAGCAATATTCTACTGTACCTACTCCAAAATAACATCATCAATACCTCCCGTCTTTTCAAAAGCTTGAGTATCCATCGTAATTAAAGGAAAACATTGGTCTGACAGGGACGAAAATCTCTTCAAAAGGGCGATGCAACCGGATCATTCACTACTCTGGCGCCAGGAATCCAAAAGATCATATCTCAGTTGAAGGACCACAAGATTGTAAAAGAGAAAGCTAAATACAAAGACTTAATGCGTCAGCTGAAACAAGTGTTTCATACTACATCCACGACCGTCTGTGCTAGGTGCAAAGGGAAATAAAGTTTCATTACATTAAATTATTTATTATTGATGAATAATCATAAAGGTCCCGTGATTTTTTATCAAACTGTCGGTGTACCTTTGTCCACGTTTCGGCTCCGGGGCCCTATTTTTGTATCACTCGCGTCAATATACTCGTTTGTAATATTGACGAAAGTGATTCAAAAATAGCGCCATAGGTCTACGAAGTCAAACGCAGCGGATGTGGGTGCGACGTGGGACCCGCATCGCAAAGTGTAAGTGCAACGCAAAATGGATCTTTATAAACTATATACATTATGTCCATCCATTCTCCTTGTCACCATAGATTTGACCATAGCACAACAATAACTTCATGCTTGATCATCGACTTGGTAGAAACGAAAAGTCATAAATTCATTTAAGCTGATTTCAATTTGCATATTGCCAATGCGTCTTGAGACTTATCCAGAGATATGGTTGTTATGAATAGCTTAGGTATTGTTTTTGTATTTATCCTACATCATCCCATTATTGGGCAAAGGTTCTTTCCAACACTTTCCATTGGTCTCTTACAGCAGCGAATAGCTGATAGCATTTAAACAAATTATTTATTGAGGTTTGACGAAGATTAATTTTGCTACCCGATAGACACTGCTCACTGGACACAAAGAATGGAAGCGGTAGGTAACTTACTCAGTCGCAAAGAAAGGTAAATGAAGATAGATGAAAAAAATTGACAAATCATATTAAAAGTATCAAAAAAAATACTCCACCTAAATGGATTGCGGACATCAGAGTGATACTTAATGTAAAACTTAATATTTTTGTCGGTTTTATCAAATCAATTGATTTTCATTTGAATATGTGAAACGGTCTTAAATCATGAGAAGGTTCTTAGTTTAAAATATTGCCAATGTTTTCAAAGTCACCCTGTATTAGAAACGTTTGGATCTGTTTGGATACGTGAAAGGTCGGTACTTTAAATCCTGGTTGATTGCACTTTGATTGCTTGAAAAACAGTAAAGAAAAAAAATACAAAAATCAATCAAAATGTCAATGGTAAAACTTCTCTTTGCGTTGCTTCTTTGTGCGATGCGGTGTAAGTAAATCGAAAATTCTAGTAAAAAAATTGCAAAAACTACGTGGTCAAGATGTACGCAAACGATTTTCGCCCGTATTACATTGTGATCAAAAAGGAGGAGGAGAAAGGAGACAAGTTCGCCAGAATGAACATAGAGCTGAAGCACCGCGCTGTTGATGAGCCCATCAACCCATTTGTCAAGAAGACCGTGTTTACGCAGACGTACCCCACGCGCCTCATCCCTGCCGCCCCGCGGAGAGCTTGCTGCTACTACTGCTCCTAACCTCTGACGACGATGCAGAGCCGAACAGTAGACTCGCTGAAGAAAAGGAAAAAAACTATCATAAACTTGATCGGCATCGTGTGGGCCAGATGCTTCGGCAATGTCTTCGGAACATTGATGAGGTTGATCTGCTGCCACAGAATGTCCACCAACCTCTATTTGTTCACGCTGCAATTCTACCGACACCTGTCCAACTATCTGTCCGTACGATTGATAAATCTACCCTTGGAAAACGAGTCTAAAGAAATTCTAGATAAACCCGACACTCGAGATATTGTAGAAATTGTATGAATAGAAATAAACCTGAATTCGTTTGTTCCAATTGTTGTTTTAATATTTCGGCATCAATCACACATACAGCTAATAAATACAGACGACCTTGTAAGGATCGCAGGATCGCACTGGATGCAGACCTCTTGCACTGGTCGCTGTGGAAATCCACCGGGGAGTAATAATATGTTTGATATGTTCTATAGTGGACGTCCGTTGACTAATTAATAATGATGACGATGATGAAGTACCTAAAGCAAGTAGGTATTAATGGCCTATAAACAGCCACTACAGTGACTGTTGCGTTCTATTTTAGTCTACCCAGTCTTTACAGGTATTGATACAGTTTTCTTGAAAGGATACTGTGACGCATAAGTTCCGGACTAATGTTTTGAACACTTGCCGAACCGGACTTGCGGGTGGAAGAGATGGAGAGTACCTAGGCAACAACAATTACCACAAAATGCAGGGTGTAAAAACAATAAGCAGACGAGATGCATAAGTTTATAGCCAAATAAGTACTGTTAGGTACTATTATATTTGGATTCCTAGTTACGATTTTCGGAGCCATCTACGAAAAGGTGTGAAACAGCGGTATATCTAAGTAAGTAATCCTTAAAAATTTTCAAGCCACACTTCAACTCTAACTGATAATAAAATCTACTGATGTATTTATCAGACAAGATGAAATGAACTCTTCATAAAATATCTTTGTCGTAGCGTAGTTATATCTGTTTCTAACCTAACCAGCAAGAACTCGATGAAAATAATATGATGATGTTTCGATAGAAGATTCGTTACGCAATAGGGTTTCCCCGTTGACTCCACGCATAATACTGAATGAGCACGCACAGATACACACGAGAGCCAAGCGGAATGATATAATTACAGGAGCTTCCACAAGATCATCAGAATGGCTATAAATAGAAGCCATGAAACTGCCCGCTGCGTAGATCCGTTGCCACGACTTCACAGAATTATGTTGTCATACAATTGAAATTGCACAATAATAAGCATCTATAGATCTTTATTTCCTATTGCCCTGTCATTGTGTATGTGCAGTACATCAGTATGTTTTATGACGAAACTAGGAGTTAGTTAGATTAACTTGTGTAAAAATCCACTCGGCTCCGAGTTTGTTTGTATACGATTCAGCGCTCATTACGTACGCTTTGATTTCAGCTCGTAGTTATCAGTTATCGCGTTTATCATAGACTCCGCATGCACTTACACAGTGAACAGCACAGATTTTAATTGTACCATAAAATAAGTGCCATGGATGATCCAGCGATGACGGAGATAGAAAATACTGACTTGTTGGAAAGACCTAAACAGAATACCAGAACGGTGAGTATTCTTTCTAACTTTTAGTGTTAAGACGTTTGCTTCGAGTCATCTATAGGTAACTGAAGTACATACCGCAGTTGTGATGTATTGTTGCATTTTTGTGATTCATGGTTAAGTTTTCCTTGAAAAAACCTACCGTGCATGTTTTCTTTAATCTACACTTGTATCTTTCAGGTTAACATAGTTTTTCCTAATAAATGTCGATTGAGATCTTGTTATCGTTACTTATCTAGCTGCTTACATGTAATCTTGCGATTTTGAAAGGTGTACAAGATTGCTGATTAGGATAACCTATTTCGGTGAAGAAGTGAGGTTATTAAGGAAACCTAACATTGTAGGTTAGTATCCCACACTGTATCCTACAGATTAAATAAAAACTAGCAACCTATTTTTAAAAATATTTCGAGAAAAAATAGTCTGTGACGAATGGCTTATATTATAAACAATGAGAAGAGTTATGGTGTTAAATTAATAGGTATTGATAGAATCAAGTAACTCGTGGTTATGATGCGAGTTATGTAAACATTACATACTAAATTACTGTACGAGTTTCGTTTTGCTGGTGACGCAATTATGAAGGGAATATTATCTGAGTTTCTTGTTTTCTCCAATCTCTGCATAAAACAAACGAGTGGTTTGTTTGTGGATCAATATCCTCGTCACCTTGTAGTCAATAGCTTCGGGACTTGAAGAAGCCTAATCGCTAGAATAGGTATTCTTACTTACATTTATAGCTTGTTTTAAGGTATTGTTTAATAAGTGAGGTAAGGTATACATACCTACATACCTTTACACGCTATGATAGGCAAAGTTCAATTATACTATGTCATGTAATGTTGACGTAAAGTGCCTCATCTCAGCTCACGGGGCCGTAATATTGTATGAAAATCCATTACTCGATAGTCGGTAATGTGCACACTTCGCGTGCACCTTCATCCAGCGAAGAGGAGATAGTTCTAACATCGACGCCACCACGCACCGGTAGCAGAAAAAATATTGCGTAATTATTAGTACAATAATTTTTGTAATGACTTTTAAAAAGCAAGGATGGGCAGCTAATTTCAGTTGATGTCTCATTTATTTTTTTGAAATTATTTATAACAACGCAGCGTGGCACACCGGTGCATACATTTCATTTTATTTGCCTCACAGAGAATGTGTAAAGCAGTGTATTCACCTCGGGGATAAAAGTGTCTTCGGCCCAGGCGAACTTAAATCTCTCGCTACACTCAGGATTTTCTATTACCTAAACCCGTTAGTGCCCTCGCTTCGCTCGGGCCTCAAATCTACAATCCTTACGCTTCGCTCGTGATACAAGGTGGCGCCCGCGCCGTAAGACACTACTTTATCCCCATGTTGAATAATCTACTATTATAGGTAAACCGCTTCGTTGAGACTTCGCCTGCGGGGTACAGGGGTGAGGGCGGAAAGACGAGAGCGGGGACTGTAAGCGGTGCGGGCGGCGGGGATACACAGGAGACGAAATTTGCCGCGACATTTCTTAAGATTATGTGACGTCAGTGGTCACAATGGTGGTCGTCAGTGTCGACACTTCATAACATTACATAACATGTTGGAAAAAAATATTCGATTCGATACAATTACACCAATGAGAGTCTATCAATACCTATAATTAATTCTATCAATACCTATAATTAATTCTAAATATTTTTATCCAGAGCCGTGGATTTCGATCAATAAATAAAATGTAATCTTAAAATAAGATTGATTTTTTGGCAAAATTAAAAATTTCAAATAACATTCCCTGGTAACTTCTGCGACTGTTTTGTTTGAGTGTATATCTAGTTCATATTCATATCTAGTTCATATTCCACTGAATTTAGATCTATATTTCATTCTAAAATAATCGTATATATTTAGAGCCTTTATTAAAACACTGTTATTTTACAGTGTTCAAACGGTGGACTTAATGCTAACAGCATTCTCTTCCCCAGTTATACTTTAGCATAGAATATATAAAAGTACTACAACTTTAGGGCATGTACAAAGATTGTAACAGGTGCTGGAGAATTATGTAAAATATAAATTTAAAAAAACACGACAAAAACTACAATAATATAGATTTTGTGTCCGAATATACTGCGACTCATCTTCAGACTTCAGTCAGACAGTATTCTCTTGTGTACTTCTGTCAAAGCGTCTGCAACTGTCAATAGATGTTATCGCTACCTGTGTAGCGAGCGTACTGAATTTTGAAAAGAATGTGCCTGCCGCCCGCACCTCTCACAAACCCCGCTTTCGACTCCCCCCGCGCCGCTGTACCCCGCAGGGGAGGTCTCAATTTCGTGGTTTACCTATAGGTATGTGCCTACATACAATACAACAGAGACACCTATTGAATGTGCGTAAAATAAAATAAACACACATGCGCTGGCGCCTGAACTGTTCGCAATTTATTTATATAATATTTAATTTCTTTAGGATAGGTAATACTCGTAGTAGTACATATTTACCTAGATAAATGAAGACGTAAGTTGTAATTTCTTGATTTAGTATTAAATACTTACGTTAGCAATTTCTTCGGGTAGGTAGGTACCAAGTTATAATAACGCAGTTTTCCTGTCTAGTTGTGTGTTTTATAATGGTACTATGACATTATGCGAAAATGATTTTATTTTATTTTGGAGCTTACACAATCGTGATTGTAGTTATGTTTTATATTTAGATACTTATTATTAAACATACTTAATTATCAAACCGCAAAAAAAAATACGTAAGTGAGTAGGTTCGGATACATCTTATGTTAAATTACAAATAGCATTCACACAAACATTGATGGTTAGTAACTGTAAAATAAGTATCTCTACATTTTATTAGGCTATATAACTATATTACCAAGAACAAAACCAACTAACATAATAATAACGTTTCTTACTTTACTGAGCCCGCGTGATGGAGTATGGCTCATTACTACCTCACATTTGAGATAAGGCCTTTGCCCAGCAGTGGGATGCATACAGGCTAACTTTTACTTTTTACTATAAATGGATTTCGCATACCCATTGAGAATTAAAACTAGCTGTTATACTTAGGTATTACATTTTAATAACTTAAATCCTATCATTCAAACGTGGTAGCTTTCAAGAAAAAGGGATTAATATGTCCCTATTAATATTATAAGTACTTAAATGTGAGGCAGTCTGTCTGTCATATAAAAAATATTATTATTATTAAACGGCTGAACCGATTTGGATGGAATGTACAAGTAGAGATACTTTGAATCCCGAGAAAAGACATAGAGTTAGGATAGAGTTTAACCCAAAACCATCCTTGAAGAGGTTAAAAATAAGTTAGTTTAAGTCGGTACGAGGTATTATTTATTTTCAATTAGCTATTTTAGGAAAATAGGTCATAAACAAGGTTTTTTTTTATCGCGGTCCTATTTCTCCTCGTACACACACATATACTTTGGTTGGAGGAAACTTAAATCGACGTACTTTTACGTTATTTTGTAGTCACCGTGTATAGTGTAGTGTCCTTTTACTGCATAATCTGAGAACCTTACGTAAAATCAGTATACCTGTGTTGTTGTGACCAAGTAACCGAGATACAGAACCGGTTTTAGAAATAAATTAAGTAAACAGATGACGAGTTAATTGATAAACTCAGTTAGGACTTAGGATATGTTATTATATGTTAGTCTAACACCTAATTAGTGAAAAATCGATTTTTTCATTAGTTCAAATGAAAATGCAAACAATTTACATATGACTTTCGTCTGAAGGTTTTTAGTATTTTTAAATACATATATTATTAAATTAATAAACTAATTATACACATTCAAATTCAAATCTTTTTATCTGCTTAACTTCCACTGAATAAAAATATTTGGTTCTGGCCGGGATTTATTTGCTCGTACCTTATTGTTTCTTCATCAAAATCATCTCAGATATTTTCTGTGACTGGTCTTTGATCTGATTTGCCTTAGTCGTATTTGGATGGACATGGCCATCGGAATCAAGTGGTAATCGAGCACCGTCGTGAGCGGCGGTCTGAGATCAGGGCCCCTATTTTTGAATCACTCGCTTGGATATGGCGTGTGATTTTCGTTCGAAAACACATAAAAAATCAACGGAAGTCACTCAAAATCTAGACGTGAGTAATAACAAAATTGAGCAATGATTTTTCAAATCTTTTTTGTGTAGAATACAACTGGTTTTCATTTCAAAATTCGACTTTAAACATTGAATATCACTCGCCATCTTGACGCGAGTGATTAAAAAATAGAGGCCCTGGGCCTCTATTTTTGAATGAGAACCAAATGAAAACCAACTGGAATTTGGAATGAAAACCAGTTGTAATCTACACAAAAAGGATTTGGAAAATCATTGCTCAATTTTGTGAGTACTCACGTCTAGATTTAGAGTGATTTCCGTTGATTTATCATGTGTTTTCGAACGAAAATCACACGCCATATCCAAGCGATTGATTCAAAAATAGGGGCCCAGGCGGCGGTGAATGAAGACGCAAGCGCAATTGTCAGTCGGCGATCAACGCGTGCGCAACACACGCGACCGCGCGCGTACTTTCCAAATAATATGCTCTCGTATTTACTACGGACCAGTGGAATTGAAACCAACCAATAAACACATGTGATAAAAACAACATAAAATGGAAGACAAAACTGCAACGGTTGGTAAATTTTACTTTATTTAGTTACAAATATAATATTAATTTAACTGCGATTTGTTACGATCTAACTTTGTTTGACACGCGAGCGCGAAGCATCTGTTTCTTTTTTGTTACCTTCGTTTTGTCATTATTTCCTCATGAGTTTGTCTAAATGACGAATTCTCAGCTACTCTCTTCACAAGTGATTTTACAAAATACCTGAGGAACAGACTTTCTTTATGAGCTTTGAAAAAGTACGAGTAATTATTACAATGTACCAAAACCGGTTGCACATAATTGATAAAATCATTTTTTTGCTCTGTATTGTGTTTGACGTTTGCATTAATATACTATTATAATTAATGTTATTTTGATTGTGCGCAACCCTATGAAGCAATACAATTTCTGCGGTTAAGCCGTTGGACGTTAATTTATAAGAGCTAACTGATTTATTTTGTTAAGTTGTTGTGTTGTTACCTCTGTTACTATTTTTTTATTTAGGATTTATTGTATGTATATTCGTCGTTCCCTACTTCCATGCCATTGCGGGTATTGTTATCCTCCTACCTAGTACTTATTTACATTTACATACAGGGTAGCAGCAGTAGCCCGTTTTATTATCACCAATCAAAATGTTTCTGTTTCAAAGGATTAAATGGGCGATTTGAAAGTGTGACAACATCACATCATCAGGCGTGTATGTTCACCTGCCTCTATTTGAACAGATTACAAAGCAATTATAAATAAGCATTAAGTAGGTATATTTTACTTTATAAATACAATTGTAAAATGTTAATAATAATAAGGATGATCCCTGTAGATTAAATGTCCTTGCCATGCTATTTCCTCGGTCTTACAATATGTACTTTATTGGTAGTTGCATGTCGACCTAATTGGTGAGGAGTTGCGTCTACCGATAGCGCTTGCGACTTGTAGTCAACATGTAACATTTATAACAAACTAGCGGTCCCAGCGAACTTCGTTTCGCCCCCAGCCCTGTTTTATGGTTTTTTTTGCTATAAACCTCACTGAGCCCAAGACCTTTCCAACGAATGCAAAACCGTGGAAATCGGTTCGTGCGTTCTGGAGTTATAGCGTTAGGAAGGAAAATCCGACTTATTTTTATATAGTAGATTAGCGACGTAAATACGAAGAGATTCGTTCGTTAAAATATCTGCCATTTTTATGATTTACACTACACGTGGTATGAATAATGTAACACAATGTACTTATGCTGGAATTACTTACTTACTTTGTCTGGAAAATGGATGAATTATTTAAATTAACTATAGATGAAAGTTGATATTGATAATTATAACGACGTAGATTTCATGACAATAGATTAATGTGCTAGTAACATGCACTATATTAACAGTTTACTAAGTTGCTTGCTTACTTTGCCGTACCTTTACAAATATACATAAGGTAGGTACGGCCGCGGCGCCGTCATCTTATCCTTAAATTTTTTTGATATATCCTGTGTTGGTTTTATTGAGTGCTTTTGAAAGAAATAAAGAAAGGAAAACGTTTATTCAGCACCAAATCAATTAATTACTTACCTTTTTTAAGTTTTTCGTTTTAAATAAACCATCAGGAATCATAACTTTTAAATCATTTGCGTCAATATTACAAGTGATTTTTGTTCGATAATGAGCTATTCTCGTTGACTTTTAATTTATCTCCGAACGAAAATCACTCGCCATCTAAAACGTGTGGTTCAAAAATAGAGCCCCAGATTATGTAATTTATTGCAAACCTGCCTAAAAATGTATCTATAATTTGAAAAAGAAGAGCTTACTGTACCTGAATTCTTTCATTTCATATGTTTTTCACATTTTATGTGCCTAACTAATAGATAGTAGGTAAGTATGTACTTATGTAGTAACTTTTATCTCTCGTCACCGAGTAGAGGGAAAGATTTGAGATTATTTTAGATTATATCTTGATGATATTTGTAGATGTATCAGCGTCACATATTAGAGTACATAGCAAGTCACACAGCAAATATTAGGTTTATTCAAATACAGCTATAATTTTGATTAAGATCAGACGATCTTAACTGTATTTGACATCACGTGTGCTAATTACTGCTGATGTGCACTGTTATAACATTACTATTAACGAACATTATACTAATATTGTAAATCCGATAATTTGTAAGGATTTACACGAAGTTGTTTGTTACTCTTTGACGTAAAAAGTACTAAATAGATTTTCATGAAACTAACCAATAATATAGCTTATACATTGGGCTTATAGCTTATACTATCTTTATACATAAAATAAAGTTCTGTTAGTTACACCACTTATAACTCTCGAACGGGTAGACCAATTTTCATGATTTTTGCTTAGTTGGATTCTTCTTGGATAGGAAAGAATCCCCGAATAGGATAGTAGAAATCACAGAACATAAAAAAATATGTTCTGTGGGAGGAATAATAAACGGGGCTGGAGCAATATGGGGCTAGAGCGAAGCGAAGTAACATACATACAATAACAATATAAACAAGGGTTTCAAATTACACACTTTTTTGACGGCGAAGTGTTGCACATCTTAGTGTCAGGTAGCCGTCGACGAAACCGACGATACACACAACACTATAGATAAAATTACCGTGACAGCACCCTTCGATCAAAATTCTTTCTTCGTGATGGTCAATAGCTGTTCGATGGGAACCCTTACCACAAAATAATTATGACGATATTCCAACCATTCGACCCTCAGTGAGTATTTGGTCTTTAGTCGGATGTACTCTACAATCTCCTCGACCTTTGTAGAGTAGCCGGGATTCGTATAGCAGCACTGGTATCGCAGGCCGAAGAACATATACCTAAATATATTTTATTTTTCTGATTTCTAAAAGCACTGTTATGCGAATAAGATAAAAAATATACCATTTCCGATTTTTTTTTAAATTAGCTTAGCCAAAACAAAACATATCATATTTTTTTACAATATGTAACGTACACATGTTACAAAGAAGATATAAAGAAGTATACACATTTATGATGAAAAGTCTGTCCAGTCTATAAATAACTTTTAATTACAATGTTATTGCACTCAAACTAAAAGCGGATAAAAATTGTAAAAGTTTCCACGAAGAAAAAGTAACTATTTTCTCTTTACAATAACTTTATAATAGTTCTGGAGACCTATTTTTGAATCACTCGCGTCAAGATGGCGAGTGATATTCAATGATTAAAGTCGAATTTTGGAATGAAAACCAGTTGTAATCTACACAAAAAGGATTTGAAAAATCATTGCTCAATTTTGTGAGTACTCACGTCTACATTTTAAGTGATTTCCGTTGATTTTATGTGTTTTCGAACGATAATCACACGCCATATCCAAGCGAGTGATTCAAAAATAGGGGCCCTGAGTCATAATTACAGCATCGCTGGATATACAATCACCCGACTGTGTGCGCGTGCAATGCATTTACAGATTGATTGACTGACACAATATAATTGAGCTGATTAAAAATAAGTCAACGGCCTTTAGAGCAAATAATACGTAGACATTGATTGCAATCCTACTAATATTATAAATGCGAAAGTTTGTGAAGATGTACGAGTATGGATGGTTTTTACTCCTTCACGAATTCCTTCACGCTTTACTTTTATCTACTGATTCGTATTTGATGAACTTTTTTACCTTGTAATAGCACATCTATAATTCGTAATGTTATCTTGTGAGATCCGATATTTACGCTGATGAAACCGTGTAGAACTGCTAGAATCTATTAAGCGCTAAGTAGTATGAAACTATTTTGACAAGAAGTTTTCACAACAAAATGCATGCACACAATTATAAACTGATTAAACCTGTTAATAGGTTATAATTTACTTTGTAAGTATTGAAAGTCACCCTATGCTTAGCGAAAATTTGCTAGTAACTGGTTTATTATTAGGTTGATTGGCTAGTACGTTTTTCAAGGTGTTGCCACTTCTGGGGCCCTATTTTTGAATCACTCGCGTCAATATTACGAGTGATTTTCGTTCATAAACGAGTTTTTTCTATGACTTTTAATTCATCTTCTAACGAAAATCACTCGCCATCATGAAGCGAGTGATTTAAAAAATAGGGCTCCTGAGCCCTCGGATTCAATTCCCGAAATAAGTTGTTATACAGTCAAATTATTATTTTTAGCCTTGGTTATCATATCACAATGTTTTTTTCTCAAGACGATATTTATAGTTTCTAAAAAGTTAATTTGCGATAGTAATTTTATAGTACAAACACGCATTTAAGTAAGTAAACAGACAGTGATTCAGGGATAACCCTGACTGAGTCAGTGATTCTGTGACGAAGGTCATTCAGATACTTAAGTCCAATGAAAAATACTACTTAGCGATAGCTAGCTTTACGAATAAGAAATCACAATTTGGAATAAAACAGTTAATTCAAGGGGAAGAGGAAAAAAATGAGTAAATAAATAATTTTATAACTGCAATTGTATTATATAACATGGTAGAGTATCTGGATTTGTCTTACTACAACTAAGCGTTATGGACAGAAATACACTATTGTCTTTTAGAGGCCTTTATTAGGCATATAGCCTATAGAGGCTCCAAGGAATCAAACCTATTCGATGAAAACCGGTCTCCGTCTATGAAAAATACACACGATATTCCCTGGATTTATAACACGCAAGTGTACCTACTTATGTTGTTCGTGTAAGCATTGCTAAGCGAATTATTTTTAAGACAAAGCGAATGAATCACATCTTTTTTATATTTACATACTTTAATAATTTGTAGAGTGAACACATTCTATTCTATTTACCCGTACCTGTTTTAGGGTTCTCATCACAGTGTGAATTACTGTTATAAGTTACTGTTTAATGGTTTAAACTTATTTGGCTGAAGTATTCGTATATTAGGCATTTTAATATAAATATTAGCGAGCTATCATTAATAGCCTCCTTGCCACAAGGAAATGGTTTCGTTTTTGAATAGGTTAGTCTTATTTTTTATGTTGCATGTCTTAGTTTGAATTTTTTATGTTTTTTATTACAAGCAAATATAAGCATATTGCTACTAAATCTAACATAATGGCAAGACCGCATATCCTTTTATTGTAGGCAGGTACCATCAATTCAAACACAATTAAGATTAAAGTTGCCGTGATTGCATCAACGACTGACTTCAGAAAGTGAATGTGACAATGAGCTCTCTCTCGACTTCGCAATCTCTGCTATAATATAAGTAAGCCTATCATATACCAAGATTTTAGCGCGCTTTACGTAATTTTGATGTCATAAATAAACCATTTTACGATTAACATGCAAAACGCGACTCGAAAATATAAAATTTTAGATAAGAATACGTTTCAGATGAGGTACTTACTTACCGCTATCTGAAAATTACAGGTTTCAAAAGTAATTTTTACATTAATGTCGGATGCTGTTTACGAAAATATCCAGTTTTCGATATTCGGAATACGTGAGTATTTCAAAAAAATACGAATGATGGTGATTGGTCAATCAGGCACAAAGCGCAAGTCGTCATTTAAGCTTGTTATGGGTATTGAATAAACATTTCGAGCACGTGGAAGCGAAACAAAGGCCAACTTTCCCACTTTCGTTGAGAAGTACCTACTCAACGGTTTGCCCAACACAGGTTTAACTTTAGAAACGTTAGAAATAACGAACTTGTAATTTTTTATGGCCATCGTAGCTATTGAGAATTTTCGACATTATCTAAAAACTCAGACTGATCGATGATAAAATGCTTATATTTTGTGGTATAGAAATAGAATCTATAACATTCTTATATTTTTCCTAGGTAGTTAAAATGCTGAGCTAATTTTCAAGTCCCGGTGGGTGGATATTGTCATTCAACCTACTCTTGAGTGCACAGTTTATCAGACGTTTTCACGTTGATGAAAATGAGTAGTGCGGGGGTGCATTTTATTTGATTATCAATCGGAACGACTTCCCCGGCGGATGAGCACGAGTGCTAAATGCCGATATAATTGGCGACATAATCGGCGCAGGCGTAGCATCACGCGAAATTGTTTAAAATTCACCAATTATGCATGTTCGACGGTGGACAGTCTTGAATAAATCCCGATTATCAGAGCGAGACGGCCGTCAAGCAAAAGTACGGTGGAAAAAGTTCCAAACCTTTTTGTTGGTGCGGAATACTTCGAGACAGCGTAACGTTTTTGCTGAGACATAAAAACCTGCCTAAATATCTTCGTTGCCTTAAAACGTAATCAAGGTCCCGGTTAGTACCGGGTAATTACTCATCTAGTGATGAGTAATTTTACGTTTTGATTGCATTAGCGTCATCAAATATAATTTCTGTGATCGTCAATAAATGAGCCGTATTATCTCGGTTCGTGTTGGAAAATAGACATAAGTAGAAACATAGTGTTACAATTAAACATGGAGTTTAAACTACTAAAGAATAATGCAAGTCGTCACTTACCAATGGTGAGCCCTATCATATCACTGATTTTAAGATTATGGCAGTTTTTTAAATAATATAGTTTTTGTTATCGTTGAACATTTTTGAAATTCTGATATCAGTCACTCGAGCCTTCGTCAAGTGTTTTGGCACACATCACTCTTTGTTAAGTGAAACTGATACGAGGTTTTCCTCTTGAAAAGTTAAATCCAAGTTATCTTTTATTTGTTGCTTGGCAAACATATTGTCAGTACATTGAATAGCTGAGCAAATACGCCCTTGCAAACGTTATCTTGTAATTGTGACTGAACTTTGTAAGGTTATAATCTTCTATACTTATAAAATGCTTTGACCTGCCTGAACGACGGACTTATTGATTGACTGACTGGCTGACCGACTGACTGATTAATCAACGCACAGCCTAAGCCACTGATCGTTGAGATCAGAAACTTGGAAGGTGTGTTCTTTGTATGACGTAGGGATCCGATAAGAAAGGATTATCCAAAATTCCACCCCATTGCATTCTATCTCACATCTCTGGTGGAAACGCAAGACGCAGAGATGTGCGATGGAAATGTGTCATACGAAGATGTCTAGCTGTGCTGTGAAAATGTGTGGGTGTTTCCACCAAAGCTGTCCGATGAAAATGTGCCTACCAGGATGTGTAGCGGAGCTGTGAAAATGCGCATCAGAGTGAATTTCAACAAGGTTGATTTTTTTATCACTTCGGTGAACTTTTTTATTTTGAACATTTATTGAATTTCAACTATGGTTTTTGATATTTCTTGATGTTGTTTATATCCATACGTAACGCCATTAAAATATCTTAATAAAATAAAAAGATACAGTACCTTAAAGTTTTGATGCCACCGAAATGAAAAAACGATTCATCGAAATGAAATAACTCGCCCACCGAAATGAAAACACTTATCCACCCACCGAAAACCTTTATCAAAATTACTTCTATGCACTACCCGTATGGTCCCGTATGTAGAGGTTAACCTTTCTTTCAGGACTCACATATTATTATAACTTAATTTTTTCGTCCTCGCCTTTTCCCGTCACACGGGGTTGGCTTTCATAATCATGCGGCGCCATTTAGTTCGCTGGCTGGTATCTTCTTCCGTAAGTCCAAGGCACTTCATGTTCCCCTGGACATTCGACAGCCAGGTCGTTTGAGGTCTTCCCCTTCCCCTCCTTCTCGTAGCCATAGAAAGGCACTTTATTACGACGTGATCTTCGGGTCTTCTCATAACGTGACCGTACCACCTGAGCCTTGCTTCACAGATTTTATCACCTATGGGTGCAACCTTAAAACTGCGTTTTATGTATTCGTGCCTGCCCATCTCAGCATACGCATCTCAGTGGTGTGTAGCTTGTTCTCGTGCTTCTTTTTAGCTTCCCAAACCATGCTGCCATACAATAGGGCTGGTCTTACTGCCGGCCGTTTTGTATACTTTGCCTTTTGTTTATTTTGCCTTTCGTTTTTACTGGCATTTTCGTGTCACACAACACCCCTGTGAACGTACGCCACTTCATCCATCCTGATGTTGTTCTCTGCGTCACATCTGGATCTACAGAGCCTGCTTCCGAGAGAACGGAACCTAGGTATTTAAATGTTTTAAGCTCTAGGGAGGGTCGTGTCGCTTAGAGTTATGCCTGGATTTACCTGGGCGTTGGGGTCACATATTAATATAACGGAAAACAGCATTCTCTCCATGAAATTTAAACGCCGCGCGCTGTGCATAAAACTGGTGATAAGCTACTGAGACTACAAGTTTTCAGTTTTTTTATTTACTATTTTCATAATTTATTTAAATGTAACCGGATTTACACATAAGATTTGTATTAACAGAAGTCGAATACCCATCACAAGCTGACAATTTAGTAGATTTTCTAATGTACATAACTTGAAAAGGACATAATTTACATTTTTAGGGTTCCGTACCTCAAAAGGAAAAAACGGAACCCTTATAGGATCACTTTGTTGTCCGTCTGTCCGTCCGTCTGTCAAGACCCTTTTTCTCAGGAACGCGTGGAGGTATGAAGCTGAAAAATTATATCAATTACTCAGGTCTACTGTCCCTTGAAGCTGTGAAAAAATCAAACTTCTAAGCCAACTCAATCAAAAGATACAGCCGTTTATGCCGCAAATTTTCGACACTTGCAAGGGAATCAAAACCTACAGGGTGCTTCCCGTGAACTCAGAATCTTGAAATTTGGTACGAAGCAACGTCTTATAGCATAGATAAAGGAAAAGTTACGAAAACCATAAATTTTTAGTTACATTACATAATATATATTTTTTTAATAATTTTAAACTTACTACCCATTTCCTCATAACTTTGTAAACCTTGCAGGCTTGTACGGAACCCTCGGTGCGCGAGTCCGACTCGCACTTGGCCGGTTTGTTTTATATTTTTTTTTAATGTTTGTCACTGTCTAGCCTATCACCCATTTTAGGCTGGACCTCTATTTACGGGACACCAAGTATAGCCAATAACCTTTCACGATAAATGAGCTATCTAACAATTTTTTTTCAAATCGGAGCAGTATATCGCTTAGTAAAGCGCTTCTCTTCAACTTTCATAATGCCCACAGCAAAAGAGTGGAACTCTCTACCCGCATAGTGTTTCTATCGGTCTACAACCCTGTTATTTAAAAAAAAAAGAGTGAACAGGCTTCTTCTGGGTGAGCTTGCTTCATCGTCGTCCCTGTCAATGCCTCGTCTGGTATAGTCTAGAGACAAGCAAAAACCCATATCATAAAAAAAATCAATATACATTTTTCAGCTTTACAACATTACTAGTGGTCCCTTGCGATATTTTCTGTGCGTTTTGCTTTTACTCCGTTCCCGTAGATTCCAGTGTGAAGTTTTACAGCCTTTTCGTATACAGAAAGGAAGGCAAAACAAAAATATTTTTTCAAATTGAACCAGAAGTTTCTGAGATTACCGCGTTCACATAAAAAACAAACCAACAAACTCTTCAGCTTTATAATATAGTATAGATTTCACCGAAATGATATAATGAAGCCATCGGAATGAGAAAAACAATCACCGATATGAACAATTTACGCACCGAAATTAATAAAATTCACCGAAATGATATTTTTTATCATTTCGGTGAATTTTGTTTCATTTCGGTGGTCAATCTAGGCCACCGAATCAACCGAAATGAAAACACCGATGTTAAAATCCGTAACAAAATTAAACATAACAATAAAAGTTTTAAAGTCATAACGTTATTAATACCACTCATAAAAACGTACTTTGGGAAGGACACCAATAAATATTTCATACATTTTATGGCGTATTAGATGACAATATTATTCCAACCTGCGGAAATGATAAATAAAATGTCCCATGTCACCGAAACCAACTACTTACTTTTTTGGCGGGAAAACGGAGCAAGCGGCGCACGTCTACTTACTTAAAGCATTGAGGCGGCACTAGTATGTAGCGTTTTAGCGCAGGGGGAAGTAGCTAGAGTTGTCCCACGCAAAAATATACTCGACAAACTAAAATTCACCGATATGAAAAGTCTTATTTGACCACATGCATTTTTACTTATAAGTCATTTAATTTAAAAGATTAAATTATGATATTATTACGTGATAGTACTATAACTATTCACAATTTAAATGAAATAAGAAATGATACTAAATACCCAAAAGTTTTTACTCTATAAGAGAAATTCAACAGAAAAATGGAATTGACCGCGCAACCGAAATGAAAAATATGGTGCTTTATCATTTTTTATTTCGAATTTGACGCAGTCCTAATCAAAAAATATTTATGGTCTCGTATAAAGGATAACGCCTTCTATCAATACAAAAAAAATAAGCTTCATTGTATCACCCTGCACTGCCGATTTCACTCATGCCGCGTAAAATTTGCTGTTGGGAAATTCACCCATCAATGTGTGGTGCGAGGATGCGTTGCGAAGCTATGAAATGTGTCGACGGGGGTGCGGTGAATGCGCAAACCTTCTCAACACTAATTCCTCGCAACATATCCCTCGCACCCATCCCTCGTACATATCCCTCGCACACATCCCTCGTACACATCCCTCGCTTGTTTTGTATGAAAAAAAATCTAGCTCCGCTGAGCCGTTTCTACCAGAGCAGTGCTGGCCGAGGCGAGGTAAAACGAAGCGATTCTATTGGTTCGCTCGCACATCTCTGGTGGAAAATCAGCCTTAAAGTTTTACGACGAAAAGTTGATGTTAATTCTGTCACTCACCTTCGTGATTCGCATCTCCTTGACACACAGCGCACGCGACTTAAGATAAGAGCAAAATAGCTGTTTTGAAGGTAGAACAAAACCTTTGAATACTTATATGCATAGCTGGGCACCGTAAATCAAATAGTTAACTTCGTTAATCGTTAATCCGTTACAAAAAAAGTTAGCTTCGTTAAACGTTAAAGCGTTACATTTCGGAAGAATTAACGCAAGTTAACGTTAATCGTTAATCCGTTAATATGTGTAAAATTTCATTTTTTTATCGTTGCGTTAGTGAACTTATAAAACCTGTTGGTTTAGGTTCTGGGAGTAAGCTCAGGGTTCATGCCTAGGGCGTAACCCGTCAGTTTTTGCCTCACTTAATGGCACGGGAGAACGCCGTCAGGTTTTAGTGGGTAGGCAGGCTCTGAAGTCTGGAGTCCCACATAACCCCCAACTGCCCCCGCGGTATGCAAAACTGCATTTCTTGACGAAAAAAAAAGGTTCTGGGAGTAAACAGGATAGGGACAAAACGAAATACTTGTGAAATTTAATCATCGGGCATTTCGTTCATATTTTCCTTCATGCAATTGACATGTTGAAGTTCACATCTGGGTGCCAATTCCGCTAATTGCTAATAACTTGTACAACGATAGTGCTTTGATACACCTCGCTATTCTGACAGCGGCTGCTGTAGTGACTCTATCGTGCTACAGTAGTGAGTGATTTTCTGCTAAGTAATTTGACAGCTTTTTGACATTGATTGATAATTCTTCATCATCATTATCATCATCATCAGCCGAAGGACGTCCACTGCTGAACATAGGTCTTCCCCATGGCTTTCCACAAAGACAGGTTGTGAGCGGTCTGCATCCAGTGCGATCCTGCGATCTTTACAAGGTCGTCTGTCCATCTTGTCGGTGGACGTCCTACGCTGCGCCTTTGGTCGAAGGGTCTCCAATCTAGGACTTTTCTGCCCCAACGGCCATCAGTTCTACGCGCTATGTGCCCTGCCCACTGCCACTTGAGCTTACTGATTCGCAGTTCGCAGGGCTATGTCCGTTACCTTAGTTCTTCTACGTATATCCTCGTTTCTGATTCGATCTCGTAGAGAAACACGGAGCATAGCGCTCTTCATCGCTCGTTGTGTGATTTTGAGCTTCTTTATGAGGCCCATAGTTAGAGGCTGGTTGAAGACTTTTGTCTTCAGACACTGAGGTAATTGAGACGAGAAGACGCTCTTGCGCAGTTTCCCGAACGCTGCCCAACCGAGTTGGATTCTTCGATTGACCTCTTTCTCAAAGTTATCTACCTAATTGGATTACTTGTCCCAGGTAGACGTACTCGTCAACAACTTTGAGAATTGAGTTCCCAACGGATACCGGAGTGGGCACAACACGGGAGTTCGACATAATTTTCTTCTTTTCCATATACATTTTAAGACCCACTTGTTGGGATACTCAATCAAGGTCTTCGAGCATAGTGCCCAGATCATCCATGCCACAGCGACTATAATATAGTGACTAAAATATGTTCTCATCGGCAAACCGGAGGTGTGTGGTGTATTCGCCATTGACATTGATGCCGAATCCTTCCCATTCCAGGAGCTTGAAGGCGTCTTCCAGTGCCGCTGTAAACAGTTTCGGAGATATAACGTCTCCCTGTCTTACACCTCTTCGCAGTGGAATCACCCTCGTATTCTGTTCCTGTACTCGGACCGACATGGTGGCGTTGTCATAACAGACACTTTAACACCTCTATATACCTATAGTCTATGTGGCACCGGTGAAGAGACAGAAGCACCTCCCAAGTTTCAATCGAATCAAAGGCCTTCTCACAGTCCACGAACGCTAAGCATAGAGGCATATTATACTCCTCTGACTTCTGTATAATTTGCATAAGCGTATGGATGTGGTCTATGGTACTATACCCTTTTCGGAATCCGGCTTGTTCGGGAGACTGGAAGTCATCAAACCTACGTGCGAGACGATTCGTGATGACCCTTGAGAGCAGCTTGTAGACATGGCTCGGAAGTAAGATGGGTCTATAGTTCTTCAATAAGGTTTTGTCTCCTTTTTTGAAGAACAACACCACCACACTCCTGTTCCATGCCTCAGGTGTGATGCCCTCTAGCAGCATGGAATTAAACAGCTTCTGAAGGTCTTTGAGTACCGGTGACAAATACCCCTTTAATAATTATTTTTTATAATTTTAAAATACTGTATCAAAATTTATATAAATTACAAACTAAAAGCGATCCTCGTTTTGATGTTAAAATGTTTTCACCCGTGGAAAACAGCCGTTCAATTGCAGTACTTGAGGGTATAGCGGTATTGTTTTTAATGAATACATTTATGAATATCTGTTCCGCGAGAAATGCAGTATCGTTGAACGAGTCTTTTGATTTCATGTCCAGCCACATTTGAACGAGACTTTGCGCTTTACTCGTTAGAGAGTTGGAGCTTTTTGGTTTTTCAATAGACTGTGTGACAGAATTATCAAAAAACTTACTTGTCTGCACCTGTTTTTTGCGCCGCGCCGCGGTGCCGTGCGGTAAACAGTAGGCATTGGATTAACGATTAACGGACTTAGCTGCATATTAACGGAAGCTAACGTGTCCGTTAACATTTTTGAAAGTTAACTTAAAAGTTAATCCGTTAATCAAAATGTTAACTTCGTTAATTAACGATTAACGGATTAACGAGTTAATGCCCAGCTATGCTTATATGCACCTCAAGAGAATCAATTTTATGAATAACTTGAATTAAATTTTGTACAACGTAACCTCAAATAGACAAATACGTGTCAGCCAGATTCGACGGCACGTAAAACAATTGATTGTTGGTAAACAAACAACGACGCATAAAGTAGGTCTCCCTTTACTCCGTCTTTTGTAATATTATTCTAAGCATTGGACAGTTTTATGGATGGAAAAAGCTGCTCTTATAAACCGCAGAAACAAGGCAATAATGTCAATTTGATTTATAACGATAAGAGCAAAATTTCACTGTATTAGAGATGTATACACTTACTAAACCTACTTATTAAATTCATTTTGGTATGATGTAAGAAGAATAACATATGAAGAAATTAGTCGCACTGAGAGCGATACAAAAACAGGCTGTGGGTGATTGTTATTGTAAAACAAGCTCATGACAGCTAATAAAATAAATAGACGACAACTTCGGTAGATGCACAATGGCCATTTTTTGTGGTAAGTAGCTCCTAAGTATCCCTAAAGTAATGATCACTAGTGTCTGGTTTTTACTTATCATCATCATTATCATCATTTCTCACAAGAAAACGGTGAGAAAGAGCTATATCAATTTTTTTTTAATTATGAGGACGTCTCTTTTAATTCACTGACGTCAATATTTCGAGTAATTTTCGTTCGAAATTCAATAAAAGTTATCGAAAATCTCGCATAATAAGACGCGATTGAGTTACAAATTGAGTATATTTATTTTAAATCACTGCGCCGTGTAGATTTCTACAATTCTTTACTCACAAATCGAACATTAGTCAATGAATATTACTCGCTGAATTGACGCGAGTGATTCAAAAATAGAACACCTAAATCGCATGCGTCGAAAGTAAAGCAATTACTCGTATAAGAAATAGTTAAAACATTTACCTAATTAAAAATCGTCGTATTAAGGTAAACAACTTGATACTGCTAGCTAACCTACAGACATAGGTTTGAGTCACTGAACAAATAATTAGTACAGCCAGACATGATAACTCTATCTTTTTAAAGAACAAGATATAGTAAATATTTTCTCTTCACTATTTACTTTACTGCATACTTTAGAAAGAAAACAATCTTCAGAGAATGAAATACATTTTTTTTATATTCCATTTTTTATTGATTTGGAGTAAATCCTTTTGCTATTGCTATATTTGAGAATCTTCGTCGCACCTAGTGCTTGGGTGAACTTGGCCTTCAAACCACGAGTAATTATGATGATGATTAGACAAAATTGATATAGGACAATACATGACGCTTAGTGCCTACCTAATAAGGTGACTTGAGTAGATTCCGCAGGTATAGACCCAGCTAAAACATCAAATATGTAAAACTAACTTTATCCAGCATCAGGAGATCTATTTTGAATCACTCGCTTCAAGATGGCGAGTGATTTTCGTTCGAAAACGAGTTAACTTTTAACTCATATTCCAACGGAAATCACTCACTATCTTGAAACGAGTGATTCAAAAATACAGCTTCTGATGGAACATTCATGGGCTGACAAACACGTAAGTAATTACTTAAATCGCTGTATCCCTTATAATAGTCACCAGCGGCCGAAGTCTGAAGCAACATTTTTGGCATTTCTCGTAGACAATGCTGAGAATAAATTGGTGTTTTCGTGTATTTAATGATTAAGAGAAGTTTTGAATGATACTTAAAAATTATAAATATTTTTAAGATGTATTAAATAAGTTAAAAGAATATTTTGTAGCAGCAGAAAATCAGAAAATTGAAATTGTCTACGCGAAATGTAAAAAATTTTGCTTCAGACTTCGGCCGCATATTAGCAAAAACGCCATATTCATTCATTCATTAGGTTATTTATGAAAAATACTTTTATTTTCTAATGTTACACGTTAGTGCGTATGCGTATGGTTTCACGGTCGATAACGCGTAGAGTGTGTTTCGATTAGCATTCTACTTTCATTCTATCGTAATAAAGTACCTCATTAAAACGCACACTGCATTTTCATGTACACTCATTCAAGGTGAAGGCCTCATTCTACTTAGGTACTTCCTAATCTTATTCTGTTAGCTTCTTCTTTAAATTTCACGCACGTTTTTATACGCAGCTGTTTCTTATGTAAGGCTAGACAGTGAAATATGATTTTAAGAATGTGTCCTCCTTTCGGTAGTTATTTCCTATTTGCATGTAAGTATATCTCAGGTTCAATTCCTATCTCTTCTATGAAGTAATTATCTGAGACAAGAGACAACCCAACACTGTCTTCCTTATGCGCGTGACAGGACACATTGTGAGCACACACACACACATAGGTAAACCGCTAAACTGAAACATATTTGATGTGATTTGCGTTTTCTTCTATGTCCCAATCAATTGGGAGGGGCAGACAATTAATAAGAATATTAATTAATTATCAATTAATAAGAATATTAATAAGAATATTATTTAAGAATATTAATTAATTAATTTACCCTATAGGTAAAATAAAGATCGTTTTATTCATCAAAATGATATAGAGTTCATCTATTGGGAGGAAAAATAAAATGAAGGTGATAAAAGTGACGTCAGAAACATCTCAGTTTTGGGTCGCCCTATAATAAGAATTAATTAAGTAATGCCTAGGCCTTAGGCCACTATGAGTAGCTTGAACATAACATTTTTGTTACTAACACCAGGAGCCACGTTGAGTTCTAGTCACTAAATAATTTTAATGTTGATCACTTCTTCTCAAACTGCGGTTAATTGTGCAAGAAAATGCATTAACACGTTCCGGGACAGTGCCCGCCTACAGGCGTGAAAACAATAAAACATCTATTGTGTCTGGAGTAGTGTCCCGGAACGTGTTAATAGAATAATCTGCTGTATAACATCAAAGTTTCGGGTAGGTGCTTAAAAAAACCCACGTGGCAAGTAAAGATATCTAGAGCTTAATGCAAGCTTGGCACCTCAATTCGCTGGGTGGTCCGTTGTCGTCAAAATCATCGAGCTGCCAAACGACTTTAATTGCTTCTGAGTTCCGACAAAGATTGCATACCGGTTATTACCAGTTTTCCGTCCAAGAAGTACGCACGGGTTATGAGGAGCCTCGGACAAACCGGGCCGAACTGAATTTGCCACTATAATTGGGACTGGGCCAGTTAACCTGATTAACCCCTTTTGCTATACGTGGTCCGCAAATCGGTTCGCGACTCGGCATTTTAATCGTCTCACAAATTTTTGTGGGCGCGTTTTACAAGGTCTCAATTGAACTCTAGTTAATATATTTCAATCAGTGTCATCACGAGTATCTATTTACTTACTTTAGTACGGTAGTTAGTGTAATTTTACACGGTACCTACAGGTTAATTAGCAAGGTGGTAAATAACTTTAGCACTTCATACTAGGTACGTCTTTTTTCTCACCTTCTAAAATTCACTTTCATGGTTTTTTTTCAAGTCAGTGGTGTAGTGAACTAAACCTGGCTCTCCTGGCTAAACCTGGCTAGAGCGCGGTGAATTTATATTCACCTTATGTTATTAAATTATAGTTTTTTTAATGCTTGTGGGTGTACAAATAACCTAGTATTTTTTCATTAGAGGTACCTAATTGTACTCTTACTGTACCTATTATAATAGGTAGTATATACACTGATTAGAAAATAGATCTATTTTAAAATAAAGAATATTTTTCCTCGGAAAATAGAGTACAGAAAGGTACCTACTCAATCAACTGGAGTGGATTATTTTTATGTGCATTTGCGTACTCGCGTTAGGGGACCGACTCGCTTGATAGACATTTCAATTGCACTAGCGAAGTATTTTTTTACGATTTCAGCTATGTTTAAAACTACAACTTTAATAGGATATTTAAAAAAAATTGTTGGTTAACTTTTACCAATGCATATGTGTAAAAGTTATGGGAGGTGTATTTTGCTTAACCTATAAAAACGGTGTTCTCTAACTTAGGAAGCAAAGCTCAATGTTTAATTAGTTCTATCAAAAATATTGTCAAAAATATTGGCGTTTCGCGAAAAAATAAAAAGAGGCAAATATTTTAACGACTCTCGATGTAAGGACAAAAACTTGTTTTGGAGAAACATGTCATGTAATTTCTTGAGATTTTGTTGAGGCAAGATGATTATTGGTTTGGGACGAAAAAGTAACCTACCTAAAACGGAGCTAATAGCATTAATTTCAAATAATGTTTTGTATCGAAGGTGCAGTGGCCTCATTAATGCGAAGTCAATGAGGCTGCGACCTTAGAATGTGTACCTAAAATACACATGGAAAATCGTTAGTAAAAACTCAGGGCAATAGATCTGTCTGATGATCATTAAAAAGTTTTATTCATCTAACTTTATTTTTGTTTCAGAAACTGCGGTACCCGAGAGCAGTCGGATTTATAGTCACAAATGAGTTCTGCGAAAGATTTTCATACTATGGAATGCGAAGTAAGAATTTTTTTAATTCAACATATTTTCATCTGTAAGGTTAGACCATAATATTTCGGTTAGTGGACTGTTTTGTTGCCCTAGTGCAAGTGGCTTATGCCTTTGGTCATATTATTTGTGGTGTGATTCGGTTTCTTTCTATCTAACTTGTTTGTATTCAATGTGGCATATGCATTTTCCGACCTACTTTTAACGAACTGGTTTCCACTTATTATCAGTGAAAGAATTTGTGTCATAGTTTCGCCATCAACACTCGTTATCGATAAATACACCACTTGTATTTGTACTCAAGATACAATATTGAACTAATAAATAACTAATGCATAGGTTCTATGGGAACGTCGAAAGAAACAACTGCTATAACAACAGTACAGTATTAACAATGCGATTATGTTAACAAAAACTACGGCAAAATATGTTTACTTTATACTACTTTTTACTTTATACTACTTATGTGTTTTTTAGGGTTCCGTAGCCGAATGGTAAAAAACGGAACCCTTATAGTTTCGTCAAGTCTGTCTGTCTGTCTGTCCGTCCGTATGTCACAGCCACTTTATTCTGAAACTATTAGCATCACACCGCTGAAACTTGGTAGGTAGGTGTAACCTCTTTACCGCTTTCCGATTCAGGTACAAAAAATTTGAAAAAATGATATTATAGGGGCTCCCATACATGAAACTAAAACCAAAAAAAAATTATTTTACTCAAACCTATACGTGTGGGGTGTCTATGGATAGGTTTTTCAAAATGACATTGAGGTGTCTAAAACCATTTTTTCTAAAAGTCTAACGTTTGAGATATAGACGCTTCCAAAGTGGTAAAATGGGCGTCCCCCCATCTTACTTTTGAACTAAGGAAGTGAAAATTTAAAAAATATATATGTAATGTAGATCTCAACATAAACTTTTAACGAAAATTGGTTTAAGCGAACAAAGTTATATTTGCGGTCAACAGAATATTGTGGTATTTTGGCTAAGTGGAAGTAAGAATGCCTAATTCAGTTAAAGTTGGCACGGAACCCTCAGTGCGCGAGTCCGACTCGCACTTGGCCGGTTTTTAAAAAGCCATCTTCTGCTGGACTCTGGACTGGCCTCTAATGAACTTTTGGAAGCCATTATAAGTACCTAATTTTTATTATAAAGATTTTTATTTCAACTTTTAGTAATGATAATACAAAGGTATTTATTTGGTATAAAAATAAATTAAATTAAATGCCATACGTAAAAAATACCTAGCCTTCTAAGTATCGAAGCTCCTAAGTAATAATACAGACACATTGCAGGGTCTCTAAACTTACCCCCTTATTCATAATAACTCAAACGGTCTATCAAACCTATTTTTATTAGGTTATTATATTTATTTTTGTCACTTTCTGTCAAAAGATGACAGCGCCAAGAAAGAATGAGAAAAAACAGTGTAATAGCTAAAATAGGTTTATAAGACCGTTTGAGTTATTATGAATAAGGGGGTACGAGCATGGTACGAGTATCTAGTGTCAATGATGGCCTAATATTTCTTTCAGTGCAATTTCATTAAAATTACTGTATAACCAATGTTTATGGATGACCTAACCTGTCATTAAGTTATATTTGCAGTTAGCTTCTGAGAAATCAAATTGGTATCTACATAATAAAAGTAAAAACCGACTTCAAAACCAAAATGCACTAAAAAGTCTTAAATAAACTCTTCAAAGGACTCCATTTTAGGCAAACCATTTCTTTTTGGAGTCGGTGCCCAGATAGATGACGCTTAAGGTGGTGCTCGAGATAGTCGTTCATCAAAGTGAGAAGACAGCCAATGCGATGGCACCGACTCCAAAAAGAAATGGTTTGCCTAAAATGGAGTCCTTTGAAGAGTTTATTTAAGACTTTTTAGTGCATTTTGGTTTTGAAGTCGGTTTTTACTTTTTTTGTAAAAGTTAATTTTATTTGTTAATTTTTAGTGTTTATAGAAGGGGGGAGGGGAAGGGGTTGTACCTTCTGACTCTGATCTTTTAGAAGCTACAAATTACCTTTCATAAGTTCTGTCATTATAATCACTGAACTCCTAAGCGTTAAGGAGTTCCACCATCAGCTCAGCTCCACACAGTGTTGCCGTAACAACATGTCAACATTAAGATTTTAGTACAAACACACTATACGTGCCTTTAAAATTTGAGGGTTTCCCTCGATTGCACCAAGATCCCATCATCAGACCTCGACTTGGGGACAATGGGACCAACTAGAAGGTATAACCTCTAGGTAGGCGAAAAAATTTTTCGAATCGGTCCATAAACGACTACGATATGAGGTAACATATAAACAAAAAAAAAAAAAAAAAAAAAAAAAAAAACATACAGTCGAATTGATAACCTCCTCTTTTTTTGAAGTCGGTTAAAAAGCTACCGCAATCACAGATTAATAAATGGTTACTCGACTCAAAATTCTCTTGTCTACATTGAGTTTATACATAAAATTATTTCTCTAAATTGCTCTCGATCCATGTTCACATTTCTAGCTTACCTTGTTTCATTCAATTTTGCATGCTGGCACTAAGAGCACTACAACACCTCTCTACATAGACCAAAAATTATTGGCTATAGATGAGACTTGAAAAGTCGCAACGAATTAAACTCAGTGGCTATTGTCATACAAGCATACTGAAAGAGAAGGCCTATCAAACTTTCAATAAGTGCTATCTGCTCGATACTTAATCTAAAAATTACTAACTTATAATCGTTGAGTAGTGCTTACTTGGTCCATAGCAAGTAACACGCATATCTTATTGAGTGCTTCTTATGTTGTAGCAATCCTCTCCCTCTACCTTCGGGATAAGCTGGGCTACTCGCCAGATGGAGCTACCATCATCTACCACACGTTCACCATGTTCGCCTACTTCTTCCCCCTCATCGGTGCCATGATTGCGGACAGCTGGCTGGGACGATTCAGGTAAGTTCACAGGAGTATGGTTAAGTTGCGTCGGCTGACTTGCGCACGCCAGTTATAATATAAGTGAACTTACGGGGCTAAAAAGTTAAGGCGTACTTATTTCAGTCTTTTTTTATTCGAAATGGGTCTTGACTCCAGACTAGAGTAGTCAGAGCCTCTGTCAATATCACAGAAACTGACAGCAAGATAATTATGGTAAACCCAAAGTTAAGGTAGTTGATAATATCGTGCCAGTGGACCCTAAACCAAGGCCTTTAAACAAACAATGTTCGTACTACTCTAATAGTAGTTACTCTAGCTAGACAGTCACGTAGCGTACAACTGATAATGAAATGAGGAAATTATGTGAAAGAAAAGAATACCGTAGCGTAGATCAAGTGTATGGTAAATACAATAGGTAGGTACACAAATATTCTAAACAACAACATGTAAACGTTAAATAAAATATCAAACTTAATTGATGCAGATGCAGTACTGAGTGATAGACTGGTCATATTTTTTGCTATTGTATTGTAACTAGAGAGAACGAAAGTAAATACAATAGAGCGTAAACCTGTCTTTTGCATACGTAGAACGTGCAATGCAATGTGTTTTAAACATCAGTGTTACTTGGTATCTGTATAATAGGCTTTCTCTTAAGTCTCTTGCAAATGAATAATGATTCATCTTTAGTACCTACGAATGACTTGTATTGTTTCTAGCCTCGTGAAATAGAGAAGGAATTAATTCGATTAGATTTTATCATCATTAAATTTAAGAGCTATAGTCTTGTCGGTGAAGTTGTTTCCTTTAACTTCAAGAAGGTTCAAATTAGGTAAGGTAATGAGTTGGGTGGTTTTCCACCCCACTTTTTTATTAACCTTCTTACAAGAAGCGGGGGTTCCCCACCTCTTAATGCCCAGTCAAAAACCTTTCCTATATACTATACTACAGGATGTTCCTGCCACCTAACACCGGCAACGCCTATTTAATGGCGGCGTTAACTCGCAATAGCACATGATCGTCAGTGATTATGGTAGCGTTCAAAAGAGAAGCACTTCCTATTAGAATCCCCAATAAATTATGGTATTTAATCCGGCAGCTGTTTGGTCCGGGACTGCTTAGTCAACATATTCGCAGCTCACCACCATATCTGGAGGCCGTTCACTATCCGGCACCTGTGACCCCGCTAGTAAAACAGAATAAAGGTTGGTGCAGATCTAACTGCGCGTTATGGGAACGATATCGTACTGACATCAAATAGGCATCAACCATGCGGTAGCACGGTACGTAAAAGGATCAGCAACGGCGCGGCATCGAATCGGCAACCTATAACAGACGCCTCGCCTATGTATGGATCGCGTTTACTACAACTTATGACAGTTGTTCTTGTGAATGTAGCACATTTGGCAGAAGAATAGATGTAAGCGTGTAAAATCGCATGCGCCGCTCTGGTCGAAAGTGGGTCCCGATTTGATGATCGCGATCCGAGGATCGCGATTCTGTTACGCTACGAATTTGATAGGTGTACGTTGCAGCATGGAATTTCATATAAAGAATACTGTACATGACGTGGTTATATTTGCGTTGATCTTAAGTTTTGACTTATTTCTAGGAAAAAAATACTGTAATGACAACTGTGGCAGTAGGCTAGAGCATTTTGCCATTAATTTTACTAGTAAGTTATCGCAAACCTAACTGAAATAAAAAATTCCAGGACGATCCTGTACCTGTCGCTGGTGTACGCAGCGGGGAGCGTGCTCATATCACTCACAGCCATGCCGCCTGTCAGCCTGCCCGCGACGTATGTATACCACTGTGTATTATATACACTATTAATATCATACACTGTTTATCTACCTACCCGCAAAAGTATATACTCTCATTAATAAGGTTGTAGTTGGTCTGAGCGCAGTATGTTTCCCATCTCTAGGCACTGAAACATCGATGGTTGGAGGAGTTGATGTCAACTCCTTTACGGTCATATATTCTTTCGCATAGTATAGCATTTATGTCTTTCTCGGTTGACCCATCCACTAATGAATACATTGCTTTCGTTAGACAGTCTATTTCTTCTGTATCTCGGTTGGCCTCTTACCTTCACGATTTTCTTATCTTTTTATTTTACCCTTATTATTAACTTTCAAACTACCTTTTGTGGACCCTGCCCATTTTTGTCAGTCCAATCAGTAAGAGCACAAATCGATTAGCCATTACAATACTAATACATACAATACAATAATAGCAATTACGTGACAATACGTAACATTCATATGCGAATTATGCGATACGTTCATACGTAACATTGGAAAGCAATCTAGAGCCTGTATCCATCAAGGGATGTCTTGCGGCTTGTGGTTGACAATGATGACGATGTCAGTCGATTACTCTGTTTGCGGCTACATTTAACTACAATACTATCTTTGTTGGTGACTGACATTTCGAAAGAAACAGAGAATCATTGCCTATGAATGAACCTTCCTCTTTCAAATTGTCTCATGTTTTAATTTTCCGCTTGAATCATTTCAATAATAATTTCATAAACATGAAAATAAAAAAACGAGTACAATTACCTAAACTTGATCAGTGATTGCGATAACATTTGCATCATTTCGCTGTCTGGTATTCGTAGCACAAGAAAGAAAATTCCTTACCACGAAACCAGACAATTGGTGTGTTGTCTAGCGCATATTTTTATTTCTATTATTTCAGGGAGTTCACGATCATCGCGTTGCTCCTGATAGCATTCGGCACAGGAGGCATCAAGCCCTGCGTGTCAGCGTTTGGAGG
Organism: Pyrausta aurata; assembly: GCA_963584085.1. NCBI lineage: Eukaryota > Metazoa > Arthropoda > Insecta > Lepidoptera > Crambidae > Pyrausta > Pyrausta aurata. Next base: position 8,870,692 of record OY757251.1, read on the forward strand.
AGACCAGTTCAAGCTACCAGAACAGGCGAAGTATCTTGGGTACTTCTTCTCACTGTTCTACTTCTCGATCAACGCGGGCAGCCTGATCTCCACCTTCCTCACGCCGATACTGAGAGCAGACGTGCATTGCTTCGGAGACACTGACTGCTATTCGCTTGCCTTCGGTGTGCCTGGAGTATTGATGATTGTGTCCATCTGTAAGTCTAGTGTTTGCATTTATAGATGTATTCGAAACTGAATGTAAGTTCATTGTATCATATGGTTCTATCGAAGCATTTTGCGGAAAACGTTATACGTGTGAATATTCCAAGCGTATTTTTTTTGCGTCCGGGCTGAGAATCGTTATGTACTAAAAAGATACGCTTTTGTAATTTTTTTTCTTGAAAGTAAACTTTTGTATCCATACCAGGCCATAAATATAAATTGTATAAAATATTTCAGTTACCTACTTGAAAAATATTAAAGTACCTCGCAATTCTAATTTTGGTGGCTTGTCCGCAATCCGTTTTGCTGGATATTTCCCTCAGTCTAAAGAAAATTACAGGAAATTTTTCAAATTCATTTATTTTATTTACATTTGGATTAATTTTCCCATCTGCTGTTAGTGATATTTTCATATTTGGTGCGTTACCTAACCCTAGAGCATGACAAGATGGTCTGTCCGCGCGAAATTATCAATTTTGGTGGCATTTATGAAAGAGACAACCTAACCCGCATAAACAAACAAAAAAAAAATATTGTTCCCGACTCTCACTCCAGTCAGCCGGGCACTCACGCGCAGTGAAGAAACAGGTGCGCTATCTCATTGCGTTTTTCTGCCAAAAATGAAAGTATTCCATTTTTTTACCACCGGACAAAAAATCTGCAATTTTGGTGTTCCTGTTTAAATTACTTTTTAGTAATTAATTTGTTGTGGAAATGCAGTGTTTTATGAACGCATGGTGTTCTTTTAAAGTGATATAAAGTAAGGTAGAATATCCGAAACAGTTTTTTTTTACGTATTTTTTTATATAAAATTTCAATTTTGGTGGTGCAATTTTGGTGGTTTTGGTGGTAATTTGGTACACCAAAATTGCTTAACTAACACCAAAATTAGATGAGATCGAGAAGTTCTATTGGCAGTTGTACACCTCAGTTGCCAAACCCGTTGATAGCTCTGTCAGAGACCCAAGAGCTATCCTAACCCGTCACTACACCAAAGACATCCCAGACATCAGCCTCTACGAGATTAGGATGGCCCTGAAACAGCTTAAAGCAACAAGGCACCTGGCCAGGACGGAATCACATCAGAGTTTCGGAATGCGGGTGGAACACCTTCAGAGACTCTTTAATTCCGTGCTGCTAGAGGGCATGATGCCTGAGGCATGGAACAGGAGTGTGGTGGTGTTGTTCTTCAAACAAGGAGACATAACCTTATTGAAGAACTATAGACCCATCTCACTCCTGATCCATGTCTACAAGCTGTTCTCAAGGGTCATCACGAATCGCCTCGCACGTAGGTTTGATGACTTCCAGCCTCCCGAACATGCTAGATTTCGAAAAGGCTACAGTACCATAGACCACATCCATACGCTTAGGCAAATAATACAGAAGTCCGAGGAGTATAATATGCCTCTACGTTTAGCGTTTGTGAACTATGAGAAGGCCTTTGATTCGATCGAAACTTGGGCGGTGCTTCGGTCTCTTCAGCGGTGTCACATAGACTATAGGTATAGGTATATAGAAGTGTTAAAGTGTCTGTATAACAACGCCACCATGTTGGTACGTCTTCAAGCTCCTGGAATAGGAAGGATTCGGCATCAAAGTAAATGGCGAATACATCATACATCTCCGTTTTGTCGATGATATAGTCCGTGTGGCAAAGACGCTGGATGATCTTGGCACTATGCTCGAAGATCTTAAACGAGTAACAAGTGGGTCTTAAAATGAACATGGAAAAGACGAAAATTATGTCGAGTTCCCGTGTTGTACCCACTCCGGTATCTGTTGGGAACACAACTCTTGAAGTTGTCGATGCGTACGTCTACCTTGGACAAGTGGTCTAATTAGGTAGGTCCAACTTTGAGAAAGTAGTCAATCGACGAATCCAACTCGGCTGGGCAGCGTTCGGGAAACTGCGCAAGAGCGTCTTCTTGTCTCAACTACCTCAGTGTCTGATGAAAGTCTTTAACCAGTGTGTGTTACCTGTGATGACATACGGATCCGAAACGTGGTCTCTAACTATGGTAACTATGGGCCTCATAAAGAAGCTCAAAATCACACAACGAGCGATGGAGAGGGCTATGCTCGATGTTTCTCTACGAGATTGAATCAGAAACGAGGAGATACGTAGAAGAACTGGTTTACGTATATACTACGGAGATACGTAGAAAAGTAACAGATATAGCCCTACGAATCAGTTAGCTCAAGTGGCAGTGGGTAGGGCACATAGCGCGTAGAACTGATGGTCGATGGGGCAGAATACTTCTAGATTGGAGACCTTTCGACCAAAGGCGCAGCGTAGGACGACCACCGACAATGGACAGACGACCTGGTAAAGATCGCAGGATCGCACTAGATGCAGACCGTTTACAACCGGTCGCTGTGAAAAGCCGTGTGGAAGGCCTATGTTCAGCAGTGGACGTCCTTTGTCTGATAATGATGATGATGATGATGATTTCTAAAATAGCGGCGGATAATCATGGCGTTTTATTACTAAGCGCGGTTTCTCGCAACTTCGTCTGGTGATTGTCTGAGGCACAGAGAGCTTAAACCATTGAACAACTTAGTTAGTTAGTTAGTTTGGCTGGGGTGTTTCCGCACTTAGCCTCACGATTGGGCCATTGTACGTATATCCCTCCTTTTTCATTCTAACCACCCCAGGCTCTCCCAAAAGGCTAGCAAACTGCCTAGATTGCTAAAGACCTCTGGGAATGTTGCCGGGAATTTGAGAAAGTTTGCTAGTTGTTCCATCACACCCATACACTCCATGAGCACATGCTGTGGTGTTACTTCTGCCCCCATGCAACCTCTGCATAGGGGACTGCCTGTGACACCTATAGTGAATAGATGTTTGTTTAAGAGACTGTGGCCAGTTATAGTGCCTATAACCATGTGCAGCTTGTCTCTTGGTAACCGGATGAGGTTGCGGGCAAGCCTTTTCGAAGCTTCCGGAATTGCGTTCTTTGTTTACCTGCAACCTTTACCATTTCTCCACTCTGCTTGGTGTGCTGCTTCGGTTTCTGCACGTAGCCAAGTTCTTATTTGGACCTGCGGTATGGGTAGTAATGGTTCCGGGCCATATACTGTTGTCGCCGAGCCCCTCTTGTCTAGTTCGTAGGCAGCGTCGTTGCCTAGTGAGTTACTGTGTCCTTTGATTCATTGCAAGGTTACCTCATTTGTGCTTGCTATGGATTGGAGTGCTTTATGGCACTCCCAAATAAAGACAGATTTGATGCTATTGTTTTGTAGGGCCTGGAGCACCGATGCGCTGTCCGAGACGATTTTAATGTATTGGTCTTTTACGTTTCTGGCTGCAACCGCCTGTGTTGCTCTAGTGATGCCGATACATTCTGCTTGAAAGATTGTATTTAGCTTGTCAAGAGTAGTTGATATATATTAATATTTAGGTCATTCGAGAAGACTCCAGCTCCTGTACCCTGTGAGGTTTTGGATTATTATCATTGAACAACTATTACTAGCTCAAGGTACTGACACCACGAACAAATATCGTGCCTCATGAATTGACGCCACTGGCCGTCAACTTATACAAAAGGTTTCTTATTCGAAATTCAAATTTCAAGGAATTCGTCACAATTTTGTCGTCGTTTGTCATTTTTGCTTGACATATAGCTTCTCTATAAGTAGTAATATTAACAACTCACTGGCTAAAACCTACTAGTGTGTATAAAGCGAGGTTCTCGGTATAGTGGTAGGCACACGGCACCGGTGTCACATCATTCTCCTCAAATCTGTCGAAATGTTGCAAATGATTTTGGTGATTCCTGTGTTTGTTTTGGATGGAAATGTTAAAAATTAATCGACAAAATATAACAAATCAGGTAGGTCGATGTGATACCGTGTGTCCCACTCACTAAGATACTTATTATTAACATTCAAAACCAAAAACACAGAATGTTGCCTTACCGTCTCTGATGGATTTCTAATTTTGGTGCAGTTGATAAATTTTGGTGTCAGATTATCTAATTTTGGTGGCCTATGATAATTTTGGTGGGTGATCAATTTTGGTGTTTCAAATATTTCAGAAATTATTATTATTATTTTAATTTCATTGACGTTTCATGTAACTGTAGACAACACTCTTGCTTACGATTAAACAAATTTAGCCAAAAAGTTATAAACTAAAATTACCACCAAAATTAGACAAAAATTCATGATTGTTGAGATTTGCCCATACAAGTGAAGAGTATGTTAGTACCTATGTAATTTGAAATATCAGACAATCGTTTGACAAAATTTTACCTAATGTTATTTTATTTAAATTGAAACGTCGTACAAAATCTGACTATAGAGCTTAAAATTTAAAAGAGTTTATTCGTCTTCAATTTGGGATAAACAAATTCTTTTGGAATCAGTCCGTAATGAGTTAAAATTACACTAACTTATTTTCGGTTATCATCGGCTGCACAAAATGACTACGAAATTGATAATTAAAAGCAATTTTACCTGACTGTAGTAGATAAAGACATAGTCGAGACACTCGTGTAAATGGAGTGTCACATTAAAGGTCATTATGCAATTAAGATTACTCGTAGTACAAAGAACTTTGAAATTGGTGTCAATAACAAACTTTTCAGTATCTAGATGGCATAGTTTTCTTTACTTGTCTAGCCGGTTTTAATACTTAGTTCTACATGTTAGACAAAAAAAAACAATAACTTTGTTAATTTTGAATCTAGCGTTAGCGTGCTGCCTTTGAAAATACTGCTTTGCCGATACTGATAGAAATATCTAATTAATTATGTAACTTTTTTACGATGCATTATTTTCTTTACAGTGTTCTTCGTAGCGGGAAAAAGGCTTTACATTATCAAAAAGCCTGCAGGGAATATATTTGGCAAGGTTTCTACATGTATCGGAGTAAGTACTGCTGTCACAATACTCACTACTTTCTGGGCCCCTATTTTTGAATCACTCGCATCAATATGGCGTGTGATTTCCGTTCGAAGAAGAATTAAAATTCAAAGAAAATAACTAGTTTTCGAACGAAAATCACTCGGAATATTGACACGAGTGATTCAAAAATAGAGCTCCTGAACTCACATTTTCGATGCAATAGTATGTTCTAATACCTCTAGTATTAGCACAGAAGATATAACAGTACCTACTGTATTAGATAGTGAAGCGGGCCGATAATATATTAACTTGATTAATAGTTAACTGTTACTATTATTAGACATTATAATAGTGGTGGAGACCAACCCCCCGATTCAGAACCATTATTACGGATTTTCACTTATTAGTAAAAATATAATAGCCTGGATTTACTGTTGAGGCGTAGTGCAGTGTACGGGGAGAGTAAATGATACCAGAGTAATTCAGAAATACGAGATGTATATAATAATATAATATTTACATTTTGCAAGTACACAAGAGAAATACATAACATGGAATGACAAAAGCTTTCAGAGAATCACAACATAAACAAACAATACAAATCATCTGATTGTTCTATTTGGCACATGTCGATATATAAAGCATGAAGGTTGCTTTCCAACACACCCCTTCAACTCATGCTTTACTTTATCACATGTTGCCTCAACCAGGTAATGATCGTAATCCTAACGCTTTCCCCAATGAATCATGTCTTACATGCGTCAAAGGTTTGGTGAGTATATCTGCCAACATATTCTCTGTTGCTAAATGCTTTAAAGTAATATAATCTTTATTTTCGCGAAGCACATCCCTAATAAAGAAATGTCTAATATCAATGTGCTTACTTTTCGCATGATAAACACCCGGATCTTCGGCAAGATAAATCGCGGCTAAGTTATCAGCATGCATATTTACCTTTGATAAATGATGTAGACCAAGCTCCTTCAGCAAACAATTTAAATACACTGCTTCCTTAACAGATTCAGCTAAACTAACAAACTCGGCCTCACAGGTCGATGTTGCAACGATACGTTGCTTTTGTGATGCCCAGGAGATACTTGCTCCACCTAAAATAAAAACATAACCCGTGTAAGATCGTCTATCTATTACACAATTACCCCAATCGGCATCTGCATACCCTTGTATGCATTGACCTGTCGGTTTGTAACCCAAACCATGATTTAACGTACCTTTTAAGTACCTTAAGATTCGCTTTGCTGCTTTCCAGTGAACTTCTTGTGGGTTCTGTGCAAATTGTGCCATCTTTGCCGTAGCATTGGCAATGTCTGGTCTAGTCGCGACACTCAAGTACATCAGCGCTCCTATAAGCTCTCTGTACGGAAAGATTTTCTCTTCTTTGTCACTCCTTGGAGTTTTATCTTCTTCATCGCACATTAACATAATATTTCCTACTTCCATCGGAGTTTTAACTGGATTACAGTTTTCCATGTTAAATCTCTTTAAAATAGTCTGTATATATCTTTTCTGCGACAAATGATATCCATCACTAGTTTTGTTAATATCAATCCCAAGACAAAAAGTAGCCGGACCGAAGTCTTTCAATTCAAACTTACAAGCCAATTCTTGTTTGAACTTGTCTATGGCCATTTTCTCACGTGACGCGACTAAAATGTCATCGACATAGATGACAACAAAAATATTTGCTTTGTTCTCATCACACTTATGATATAAACAAGGCTCACTAACTGTAGGCTTAAATCCCATCGCTTTAAGCTCTTTATCAAGTTTGACATTCCATTGTCTTCCCGCTTGTTTCAAGCCATACAAAGATTTTTTTAAAAGACAAGTATCACCCCCTGCGTTAATATCTTCAAGCATTTTTGACGCCTTTTTGCCAATGTCACCATCGCCATACAAATGAATTAATTTTTCCAAGCTTTCTTTCATTAAGTCTGGAATTTTCATATAAATCGTTTCATCGAGATCTCCATTCAAATAGGCGGTATTGATATCTAGCTGATGAATATCCATTCCCATTTCAACTGCTAAAGCAATCAACAGCCGCACCGTCGCTATTCTTGCAACTGGAGCAAACGTTTTGAAATAATCTAAACCATATTGTTGACTGTATCCTTTTGCAACAAGTCTAGCTTTCTTTTTCTCTGTTAAATCTACATTAAGTTTCGTTGTCAACACATATCGACATCCTACAACATTTCTATCGATTGGCTTTTTCACAATCTTCCATGTGTCATTATTCACCAAACTTTTTATCTCCGACAGTATAGCTTCCTCCCATTTAATCTTTTCGTCACTTTCTAGGGCTTCCTTTAGAGTAGTTTCAATAATTCCAGCAAAATCATCACAATCAAGATATTCTTCCACCTGTGACTCACTGTCATTATTATCTGTTTCTCTGATTTCGATCATGTTATATATTTTACGAGGACGACCAACATGTCCTCTCTCTATCTTTGGTCTTCCAGGACCCCTTTTTAAAGTGATATTCGTGTTAATTTGATCACTATCACTAGTATTTGTACTAGTAACATCTTCCACAGTCTGCACATTACTCAATTGCATAAATGGTGCATTATTAATAGAAATTTCAACGTCTGAAGGTTGAGTTTCTAGAATTTGTTCATTAACAAACTTAGGAATCTCCACTTCGATAGTTTTTCTCTTAGAATCGTCGTCTTGTCTACATTGTAAATCTAAAGATGATTCCTTTGGCACGTCACGATTAATTTGATTTCCTTCCAGAAACTTAACGTCTCTTGAAATCACAATTTTTCGCTTCTCAGCTATCCATACCTTATAACCATTGGATTCTGCCGGGTAGCCAACGAATATGCCTGGAGAACTTCGTGCAGCGAACTTATCTTTTCCTGGTTCCTTATTCAATACATGTACTTTAGCACCGAATGTCCTGAAATATCCAATATTCACAGTCTTATTAAACAATTTTTCATATGGAATCTCACCATTCAAACTGCTTGCCGGGCATCGGTTACGTATGTAACACGCGGTCGCTACCGCTTCCGCCCAAAAACTCGGAGGTAATCCAGAAGATAATAACATACATCTTGCCATTTCCAGTAGAGTTCTGTTCGTTCTTTCTGCAATACCGTTACTCTGTGGCGAATATGGTGTTGTAAGTCGTCTTCTTATTCCCTCATTGTTCAAAAATTCATTGAAATCATTACTCAAATATTCACTACCATTGTCCGTGTGAAAATATTTTATTTGACATCCTATGACATTTTCAATTTGACTTTTATAAACTTTGAACTTTGACAATACGTCACTTTTATTTTTTAGCATGAAGACTTCACACCAACGACTACTGTCTGTACTGTACTGTCATCAATAAAAGTAACAAAATATTTATTTCCCCCATTCGATTGAACTCTCATTGGACCTACCACATCAGAATAAATAATATGTAATTTATCATTACATCGTTGACTGGGCTTCACAAAAGGCAACGAGACCATTTTCCCCATAGCACACACATCACAATCTTGCAAATTAATATCGCACTTTGCAACGTCGATACCTGATTTTTTAAGAACTTGCAAAAGATCTCTAGCATTCAAATGTCCCATGCGCTCATGATATTGAGGCGTAGTGCAGTGTACGGGGAGAGTAAATGATACCAGAGTAATCCAGAAATACGAGATGTATATAATAATATAATATTTACATTTTGCAAGTACACAAGAGAAATACATAACATGGAATGACAAAAGCTTTCAGAGAATCACAACATAAACAAACAATACAAATCATCTGATTGTTCTATTTGGCACATGTCGATATATAAAGCATGAAGGTTGCTTTCCAACATTTACCGGTTCGAATATTTGAATTTATTATTTTATTTTATTTTTTATCGAACTGACATATCGACATCTGATCAAGATACGACATTAATTTTAAAATGAATGGAAAATATAAAAAATCTAGCCGAAAGCTAAGCCATAGAAAGTAGTATAGTATAGAATGACAAACGCGGATTTTCAGCGTAACCAAAAAGTTACTTTACATGTGTGCGTTCAATAGTGATGTGTATCTTATGGTGGTCCAAGTTTTATCGACGAGGTTACGATAAATCATGTAAATTGAAACAAAAATAATTAAATTAATGCACTTTTAATTACATAATACTTTCTATTTGATAAACAAGACAACCTCATTTTTGTTAAATTACATATTTATTTATTTATGTATGAAGACATTCTAGAAACACTTATACACGTTCCAACATAGACCTTACCACAGCACAGCTTCGGGCCAGTTGTGTGGGCCAGTGCTGAGAAGAAGCTGTGCAAGAATTACGGTTACCTAAAAAAATCAGTCAAAAAATTTATCGATACTGATGTCGTCATCATTTAGTCAAGCCCTAGTGTAAAGAAACGGTTTCTTATTTTACTGAAAATACCTGAATTAATCTATTGGAAACTTTGATATATGGCTGCAAATCACAAAGGAAGTCCTAAATTTACTGTACAATTTGGCATCGGAGTCGATTTCACTCGCAAATTTTATAAAGGAGGCGGTCGGCGCGCCATACATTGCTTGCCCCAAAAGTAAAAATCCATGCGTCACGACCAAACCTAATTTTATGGGTTCGTTTCTTCGCCTTTTAAAATAATATAAAGTAATATAAGCCGTAAATAGCGGGGTTTTCACATAAAACGAAATAAATTGTGTGGGTTCAATCTCTTGCACAGGTCTTTCTAGATCATAGCGCCATCTGTGTCGAAAACCCGCAATCTAGGCCACCAAAACTCAAACATAGAAAACTGCCCCGCTAGGGTGCGTGACGCGTGAAAATTACGATGACGCAAACAATAGCCAACGAAAAGAAGTTCCTTGTCACAGTTTTTTTTCAAGTTTTAGGAAGAGGTTGGTAGGTTTAAAGGTTAGTACCCATGGGAGGCAAACGTCATCTTCCTTCTTAAAATAGCGATTGCGAGCGCTTACTTATTTAACTAACTGCCACATGACACAGTATGACACAATATGCCATTTCGTTAAGCGGTCGTCAGTTTGCTTATAAGTGCTCGAAACCGCTATTTTCTGCCAAACAACAATTGTTGGGGACAGGAAATTGTATTCAATAGTTGTCCTATTTTTTTGTAGATTTATATGCCGCTAGATAAAAGCAAAGTAAATTAACAATATTGTATTAAAAAGGAGGCGGTCGGCGCGCCATACATTGCTTGCCCCAAAAGTAAAAATCCATGCGTCACGACCAAACCTAATTTTATGGGTTCGTTTCTTCGCCTTTTAAAATAATATAAAGTAATATAAGCCGTAAATAGCGGGGTTTTCACATAAAACGAAATAAATTGTGTGGGTTCAATCTCTTGCACAGGTCTTTCTAGATCATAGCGCCATCTGTGTCGAAAACCCGCAATCTAGGCCACCAAAACTCAAACATAGAAAACTGCCCCGCTAGGGTGCGTGACGCGTGAAAATTACGATGACGCAAACAATAGCCAACGAAAAGAAGTTCCTTGTCACAGTTTTTTTTCAAGTTTTAGGAAGAGGTTGGTAGGTTTAAAGGTTAGTACCCATGGGAGGCAAACGTCATCTTCCTTCTTAAAATAGCGATTGCGAGCGCTTACTTATTTAACTAACTGCCACATGACACAGTATGACACAATATGCCATTTCGTTAAGCGGTCGTCAGTTTGCTTATAAGTGCTCGAAACCGCTATTTTCTGCCAAACAACAATTGTTGGGGACAGGAAATTGTATTCAATAGTTGTCCTATTTTTTTGTAGATTTATATGCCGCTAGATAAAAGCAAAGTAAATTAACAATATTGTATTAAAAATTCAATATATTTTTTGCAAAATGATATAGTCAAGTCTCTTAATGCTTTTCTTTAATCAAACATTAAACGACTCTGGGGCAATTTACGAACGTGTCCTTTGGATTTCAATTTTTTATCAATGATTCATATTTACTGGTGGAAAGTATGATTTTCGGGATTGTATCCTCGGCGCACTTCACAGTTGCTGAAAGCACAAGTCATTTCATCTGAAATTGTTATACAAAACTTAAATTAAATTATATCCATTCATAATTTTTCAAAAATTCCAACGACGGAAACTTGACGTCCACTAAATCCATTATTTCTTAGAAAACGGTCTCGCTGTCATAAGGTCTTTCGCTGTCAAATCCTATAGAATTTCAATAAGTCGCACGCTCTTTTTAAAGCGAAGATTTTTTTCTTTCTCTATGAGCTAAGCCGAATGTCTTATCGAATGGTCTGAAACACAAGTATTTCTTAAAGTACCTATTTCTTACTTACCATAGCAGTCTCCACAAACAAGTGATAACAACAATAGCACAAATTTTTTTGTAATCTAATTAATACCTACTTGTTTGTGGTGAGAAATAAACACATTATTTATTAATATTATTTATTGTATCGCTAAAACGTGACTTTTACTGCAATTATGTTTACAATGTAGAAATGATACACATACATACACGCAGGTGCAAGCGATGCAACGGCGAAGTTAACGAAAGGTGTAGGTTTGTTTGTTTGTTTGTTGCAAATGAACGAATTTACCTTTAAATTAGCTTGACTGATTTTGACAAAGATTTAAAGAAATAAAATTAGTCGCAGCTATGACATACCTCACAAAATAAATTAAAGCACATTTTCGAAACGCTTGACCGTTAGCCTCGTGTCTAATCTATTATTTAACTAACAGTTTTTTTTTCTTTTCAGCATGCTGTGATGAAATCCTGTAAGAGTAAAGATAAAAGGGAGCATTGGTTGGACCACGCCGACGACAAATACGATAAGGATCTCATCGAGGACGTCAAGTCGTTATTACGAGTATTAGTTCTCTTCATTCCATTGCCCGTTTTCTGGGCTCTCTTTGACCAACAAGTAAGTTATATTGTATTTAGGTATAATCTAAATTACGTATAATATAGTTAGTTAACAATAGTCGTGGTATCAACTAAATACGGGTTGGAAATTGAAAAATTAGGTACTATGTACTCGAATTCAATATTATTTCTTAGCTCTTTACAGATGTTTTCAAACACTGGCTTTGGTCAAGTAGATGCTTGTATTTGTTGTGGTTCTCAATAGCTTTTGTTTGTGACATTATTCTTTAGGGTTCAAGATGGACATTCCAAGCTGACAGAATGCGACAGGATATCGGAAGTTGGACCCTAAAAGCAGATCAGATGCAAGTACTGAACCCTCTGCTTATCCTGATTTTTATCCCCATCTTTGAAGTGGTGAGTGCATTTCAGGATCATTCTTCTTTAGGTAGTAGATACTCATTTAGAAAATTATAAAAAAAAACAAAGTCAAACGAGCCGAAAAAATATTTGGGAAACGCAAGGGTTTAATTTTATCTTACTTAAAATGTCGTTTCGACCATATCGAGTGATGCAACATTGATATTTCGATTCAGGTCAGCCAATCAATTAAATTCACTTTTGCAATATTATTATTATACATATTTGGTAGCATATAAGTGAGGTAACAAAACAAGAGGTCAATAATACGCCCACCCAAATATTTATACAAATTTATTATGGTGCTCTAAAGCCAGAAGTAAGACACAACCTAGGCTACTACTAAGAAGTATTACTTGTTTTCAATAACCAAGTTATCACAAATGTTCCCAAAAACTTATTTAACTCCCGGTTGGATCAAGGAAATCATAATTTTCGATAATGCCTTGGGTATGGTTGTTGTGGTCCCACCGCCGTTGTTTCTGTTTTCCATAACGCAATTGCGTAAGCTACATTCATATTTTTATTTATACTTTAGGATCAAAGCAATGTATGTTTCTTATTAATTATGTAGTTATTTTCAGGCAATTTATCCATTCCTGACCTGGTGCAAACTCATCAAGAAACCACTGCACAAAATGATATGGGGAGGAATACTTGCTGCAGCCGCTTTCGTGATATCCGGAATTGTTGAAATTAATCTCCTGGTATAGTCATTAACGGCTAATCAATTCAGCTTTACTACATTAGAAATATCTTATAAATTGTCGGTTTTCTTCTATTTCAGCCCACTTACGGCACCCCAGTTTCACATGGTTTGGCTCAATTAAGAATCTATAATGGTTTCAATTGCAATATAATGCTTGACTTGCCAAATTACAACGAAACGAATATTGCTATTGAACCATTGTCAGCTTACGAAAGACTTGATATTGAAGCCGACCAATATTTGGAACTGCCTTATAGCTTACAAGGTCAGCAAGGCAGCGAATGTGCTCAAATAAACCTTAACGGTAAATTCCAACTGAAGGAAAAAACGGCAAATTCGTTCTTCGTTCATGGAGGAGGACTCTACAACTTCACGGACAACAACGACAAAGCCATCGATAGTGTCCATGTCAGGTAACCCGAATCAGAGTTCATCATGTGCTCTTTTTGAGCAATGGTTTTTGGAATAAATTGTTTCATAAATGCCATTCCAAAATTCATACATCGTTTCTTCCGATTTGGTGTTATCTAGTTTTGTAACATTCCCAAAATGCATCAGATATCGAAGTTTCAGGGTTATTGGTTTCCACATTATGCCTGATCGGGTATCAGGCGTGGGATTACCAGACTTTACGAAATTTGCCCACATCTCCGTAATTTCTTTCACGAATATTTTATTACGATTTCGCGTTTCTTGAAATTGATTAACATAATTTTCGTTAAGAGGTTCACATCTCAAAATATAACATAGTTCATCGCCGTTTGAAGCTCCTTTGACTTTAGTGTTGGAACCTGCCAGTGCGGTTGCTCTAACGGCATTAAAAGGGCCAACATAGTTGAATTTATATACAAAAATGGCAGCTTCAGAAACTTTCAAGTGATCATTTATGAACTTCCAAATTGGGTATTTCTTTAAATCTGTGGTATACTGTAGGAAATCATCTATGGACTTCTCACTGATACTATTATTGAAGTAATAACTCTTTATTCTGTTGGATACTTGTTCGTAAGAACTAGACGTGTAATTGTATGTGCACCCGTCCGCAAAAGGGATCATGAACTTGAAATATGATTTTAAGTAATTCAAATAATGCGTATTATGTATAAATGGTATGACTTCCGAGATACTTTCACGGCTATTAAATCCAACTAAAATTGGTTTGTTTACACGTTTTTTAATGAATTTGTAAAACATATCTGGGCGTAATAGTAACAAAGATGTATTCGATGAATTTTCAACGATGGGTGTAAAGGGCACCACTGGTTTTTGGAAATTAATTACGTCTTTGCTACTGTATATTTTATGGGAAGCAAATATTATGTCCTTGGTGGAGGCTGATAATACACTCTTAATCCCTGCTTTTTTTAGATTACTGTATAACCTTTCTCTTTCTACTTTGTAGTCGCTTTGGAATATCGAAGGAGAGAATATTGCCCCACTTTGCAATATCATCTTTGAAAACATTTTACTGTGTTTTGTCATTAACAGAAGCGACAAAAAAGTTGCACCAGAATCACTTCCCATAACGGTGATACGATTTCTATCTCCTCCAAAATGCTTGATAAATTTTCTTATCCATTTCAATGCCATCACTATATCTTTTAACCCCATATTAGCATCAGATTCAGTATCATTAATTTTTAAAAACCCAAATACACCAATTCTGTGAGTGATCGAAATAAATACAATATCCTTCTCAATAAAGAAATCTGGCCCATATACGTGGCTAAAGCTTGATGTAAAAGCATAACCATGGATGTAAACTAACACAGGTTTGAGTGACTGGGCATTCGAATCTCTTGGTATCATTGGCGTATGGATGTTTAAAGTTAGACAGTCTTCGTATCCAAATATTTTATCCATATGAACAATGTGTGCTTGAGCACAGGTGCCGTGGTATTCCACCGTCGCATCGAACGGCTGCTTCCATCTTTTAGGAGGTTTTGGATCTTTAAATCTTAGTTTGCCGACGGGTGGTTGGGCATACGGTACTCCCCAAAACACATTGTAAATTCTGCCTTCAAGAATAGTATCGGCAGTCGTTCCGATTATAACACCTTGTTTTAGTTTTACTCGAACTTCGTGAGAACTCACTTGCGTAACAAACAGAAAAACAAAACACACTCTCTTAAAAAACATCACTCATTTTCAAAAATTCCAACGCAAATGTTACGCGTTGGAAGTTTGTTTATTAAATGAGGAGCAATAAAATGCACTCACATGTGAATTGTTTTAGTAAACATAATTAAATTTTGTTTTCATTTTCAGATTCTTATCAAATCTGAATAACATTGCGCAGATAACTTTATTGGATAATCAGAAGAATAGAACGAAATTAATTTTATCTAGTGATGATAAGGAGCAAAAAGCCGTTGAAATGGGAACCAACGATGTTCTTATTAATGGTCAAACAGTATTAAAAGACTTGAAGTTCCTAACTGGTGCCGTATATACTATTAATATTTATGAAGATAGCAATGGAACGTATGTAAGTGTTTTTTCTCATTTCTCTATTTACTTATTATTATCTATTTATTTATATATTTCAGTCTAAATCAAGCAATTTAGTCTTTTATCTACAGATTTATGAATCAGTGTAGTTTTGATAATTTTATTTTTTTTAAGATGAAAAAAAAGATGACATCTTATAAAAAAAATAACCAAATGGCATATGGTCCGAATGTTACAACAACTGAATCTTATTGAATAATCTTACGACAACACTTTCACAGAAACATAGGTGCCCAAGCTCTAACCCACCATACAATTGCTGACGGTTTCATATAAAACATTTAGTTATTAAAACCTACCTCACCTTACCTCAGGTAGCGAACATCGTGAAGATAACTCCAGAGAACTCCGTCCACATCCTCTGGCTGATCCCGCAGTACGTGGTGATGACGATGGGGGAAGTGATGTTCTCCGTGACCGGTCTGGAGTTCTCCTTCACTCAAGCCCCGGCTAGCATGAAGTCAGTACTGCAGTCTGTCTGGTTGCTGACTGTGGCGTTTGGCAACTTGATTGTGGTGCTTATAGTGGAAGGAAACTTTTTGGACGCGCAGGTAAGAATCCTGAAACTAAAACAATGGAAAGCGACAAACAGACTCAAAGGAAAAAAAATAAAGCCTAAAAGTAGTAGCCTACTTTTTAACTGCATTTTCATAAAATTTAAGAGCTAGGATCTTGTCGGTGGAGTTTATTCTATTTTTGGCTTCTATTGTCGTTTTGATGAAGTTGTCGTGTCGTATCAGGTGTCCCAGAATTAGCCCTCTTCTACATTGGACTATAAATATTTACTACAGTTCCGCTTATTATCTGATAATAGCGGCTCCCTGCCGCTTCACCCACTAAATATTGGATCCAATTAAAATAATTATAAAATAAAGGCTATATTGCGTGTTATATTCCAGTGTTTGAACGACATTATTGTAAATTTTCATCAAAATCCGTTCGGTTGTTAAAAACACCCATTCATCCATCCTTACAAAGTTAAATATAAGTAGGAAGTAGGTTGCCATTACTTACCATGACTAGCTCGAGACATTTTTATTATTCTCATTAGTCTGAAACTAGACGGTATCGACCAACTAATCCAACATGGCTTCTCCTCTGTTCCAGTGGAAGGAGTTCTTCCTATTCGCGGGCCTGATGATGGTCGACATGCTGATATTCACGGCCATGGCCTTCCGGTACAAGTACATCACGCCGCAGACCAGTGAGGAACTGCCGCCAGTCGAGGAGATCAGGATGCCAGAGAAACCAATCCAGGATTAGAAGACTTTATTATTAATATTAAACGTTTAAGGATAGTTTGGCTGACGTTTCACTCTTACTTTAGATGTTTTGGAGCCCTATTTTTGAATCACTCGCGTCAAGATGGCGTGTGATATTCAATGTTTAAAGTCGAATTTTGGAATGAAAATCAGTTGTAATCTACACAAAAAGGATTTGAAAAATCTTTGCTCAATTTTTGAATACTCACGTCTATATTTCACGTGGTTTTCGTTGACTTTACCATATCCAAGCGAGTGATTAAAAAATAGGGACAGCCATATTATTATTTTAACAGAAACCGTGACAAATAAAAAAACAGTTGACTATTAAACTAACGATCAACTGCCAATAGCCTCATTTCAGTTAATCAAAACTCAATACTTTGTTCCATTATGTACATTATATAGAGGTCTTACAATGCGATATACAATAAAAAGACGCAAAATTAGTAATAGAGATATCATATACGAGTTAGTTGCACTTGTAAAAAGCAAGTGTGTCAGGACAAGGAAGCAAGCCTGTTGAACTTATATTATCGAAGTGTCTGTGTGTAACCTCATCGATGTTGCGAATTTGCTCCTTCAACATCTTAATCGGAATATTTAATGAAGGAAGCCAATACAATAGATTTTCATTCCTTTTTGAATTACCTATAGGAAATAGAAATATCAAATCCTGTTATCATTAAACTAGAAATAAAGTTTTTCCTTACCGTGCGGTTTTACAAAACTCCGTCACGGTTCAGTGAACAAGATAAAATCCTCGCACAGCGATTTCCTACAGGATTGTTTGTGCGCCAGACAGCTCTATTGATTTCTTTTACAAATTTATGGAGGCGTTGTAAGATCTGGGGTGCAAAGGAGTTAACTTTTTCCTTTACTAAGAAGTAACTATTAAGTAAGCACAGACTTCCGCTAGAAGTTCCTCATTAAGTGGGTTATTCATGCTTTGTTAATAAATAATCCGTGGTGGTAATTAGCTTATTACTTTCATTTATTAAGTTGTACCTACTACAACGGGTTAAAAGTCATACATAAAATTAAATAACACATCTTTCTTACTAAGAAAAAAACATCATCATCATTACCTATCAGCCGAAGGACATCCACTGCTGAACATAGTCCTCCACCACGGCTTTCCACAATGACCGGTTGTAAGCGGTCTGCATCCAGTTTGATCCTGCGATCTTTACAAGGTCGTCTGTCCATCTTGTCGGTGGACGTCCTACGCTGCGCCTTTGGTCGAAGGGTCTCAAATATAGGACTTTTCTGCTCCAACGGCCATCAGTTCTACGCGCTATGTGTCCTGCCCACTGCCACTTGAGCTTACTGATTGAAGAAAAAATTCCTTCGCCAAATATCAGAATGACGAAATGACCATTGGTTGTATTAAGGAATTTTTTCGTCAAAACACTCAATCGTAAATAAGAATTCAACCGCTGGTAACAACATTTTGCTATTACTATCGATCACACAATTTTGGCTCAACTTATATTCCAAAAAAATAACGACCGAAACATAACAAACATCAACCCACTAAAACGCAAATATTGTCCGATGTCCGATCCAATTCAAATGTTAGAAGAAGTGCCTCTTACATACAATCTGTTTAGTTAAATGGCGTGAACACATTAGACAATTGGTTTTGGGTAATTTGTGTGTAGTTCCCATACGAAGCGCGTGTGACGACGCCACCCTCCGCGGACAAATGGGGTCGATGTGGCACCGCTTGCCAAACTTTATAGGGTCCATAATTTTGTTTACCTGCCTTGGTGGCGCAGCGGTTAGAGCGTCGCATTTTAAAGCGACGGCTGCGCCAGAGATCCCGGGTCGGGCCAAAAACATGTACCTGGGTTTTTCTGTTCAGAAATTCTCAGGGAAGCCCGGAGTATGGAAGTTGGCGGTGTTTCACCCCCGTGCCTCGAAAAGCACGTAAAGCCGTTGGTCCTGCGACTGATCTCTCTCCGGTCGTGTCAGATTGCTGTCCCATGGGGCTATGAGAGTAAAAGGAATAGAGAGTGCACCTGTGTTTGCGCACACACTGTGCACTATAAAATGTCCCGCGCAGTCGGTTATTCGTTGTGTCGTTGTGTTTAACGCCGTTAGTACACCAACGCATCTGCATGCGGTGATGCGGTAGCAATGCGGCTGACCGATACCGATAAAGATGCAACTATATCAATGTTAGAGCCAGACATAGCATATGCGAAATTCGCATGCGAATGCGTTGGTATACTAACGGCGTAAAACAAGATGCTGTGAGCCTGTGATTAGTTGTGTTAACATTCGTGCTGTTATGAATTAAGAAACTGACAAATAAAAAGACAATAAAACCAACCAAGAACACAGAGAGGCTTAAATGTACCTACTTACACCTGCCAAAACGCAATTAAAGTATAAAGTTATTAGATACTAAAAAAGAGTTATTTTTGCAGATCAAAATAATAACATTCGCTTAGTTAATGGTGTAAGTATAAAATAGTCTTCAGATCAATTCAGTTCAGTTTCACTTAGTGCGAAAAATTGGTCTACAAAATATTATTTATCTGTTTTATGTATTCTACCAAAATTAGATGATTTATCTTATCAGAGTCAAAGTTTGAGAACCACCCTCGTGCAAGTGAAGTGCTGTGCCTGCGGACGACTTGTTAATAATTGCGTATAATAAATGCTTAAACACAACAAACAGACACACAAATACGGGTTGGGGTCGTTCAAAGGACCGATTCGGTTTCCACTCTATTGAGCGCGTAGCGTCTGTGTGCACTTCAAACAAATCACTGTAGGAGATAGTGGGGATCTAACTTATATCTAGACAGATAGATCGAGTTTCATTAGTAATAAATACAGATCATATTCAGCATTTAGGTAAGCCTGATGATTTGATGACTCATTGGAGTAGGGGATTATTGGGCATTCTAAAACAGTTTTTTTACATCATCGATCTCACTGTCGTTCGATCAATAATGTAAAAAAACTTTTTTAGAATGCCCAATAACCACTTTGCCAATCGCATACTTACTGTATTATTAGATTTCACTGTACTTTATTATTTTCTGTATTGAAAATTTTCACTGCTAAGTTTAAAACAAGTTTTTAATTTATTAACACTTCTGTCTTTAAATCATTTTGTCAAAATCCTTCAACGAAGACGGTCGAGTAAAAAAAATCAGAATGCGATTTGTGAAACAAAAAGAATCCTTAGAATTGGAATGTATTTGCCCTGTAACAACAAATGAGGAACGGCGTCATGGAAAATTATTGCCAAATACTATACGAAGCATTGTTTGTGGACCATCAAATTGTGGAAAGACCAATTTAATAATAAGTCTATTGCTACATCAGGATGGACCACGTTTTCGCAACTTATATGTGTACTCTAAGTCTTTATATCAACCTAAATATGTTTTTTTAGAGAAAGTTTTGGAGAAAGTTCCAGACACATCTTACAACAAATACAGCCACAATAGTGAAATTTTAAGCCCACACGAAGCTTTGCCTGATTCTATTATAATATTTGACGACGTGGCATGTGAAAATCAAAACAATATACGTGATTATTTTGCAATGGGTCGTCATAAGAACATTGATTGTTTTTATATTAATCAAACTTACACTAAGGTACCTAAGCAGTTAGTGAGAGATAATGCTAACCTCATCATATTATTTAAACAAGACGATATTAATCTAAGACATGTTTACGATGAACATGTAGGGTCTGACATGACGTGGTCTCAGTTTCGAGAAATGTGTTCAACTGTATGGAGCAAACAGTATAGCTATCTCGTCATCAATAAGGATTGTGATCGAAACAAAGGCTGTTACAGACTGAAATTTGATACATTTATAGTATTGGATTAAAGTTTTATATAGCTGTTACATACATCCCTTCAAATCAGTTAACTTTGAGAAGTTAAACAGTGTGGAATCTCTACAATGGAGCGGAACCTCAAGGAAGAAATCGTTAAGTCTGCGTCTGCTGTAAAGAGAAAGGTAGAAATGATAAAAGATTTAAGAAACAGAAATGATAAAGCACTAGAAACAATATTTAAACCTATTATGAACCCAATTAAATTATTAACTAATAAAATTGGCGAAAACGAAGAGCAGAATAAATTAGTTAAAAAAAGTAGACATTCGGAAAGCGAGTCGCCAAATACTTCTGCAGAGGATTTAAATTACTTTAAATCAGCGGTTGACGATGAAAGGAATTCAGATAATGAAGAAAATGCAGATGTTTGTAAGACATCTAACGACACCCTCACCACATCATCCTGTGAGGATCAGGATGATCATGAAAACTCATTTAAATCTCTTCAGTCATCACCAAGTATTAACAATGATACTTTATCGTGGTCGATGTCCTCTGAAGTAATGAAAGGAAATATACCTTATGGTGTAAGAAATGTAAAGGGAAAACTTATGCTCGGCAATACCCGTGTTTATGACGATGATCGTATTGTGAAAATTGGAAACCGAAGCTTAAAAAAAACTCCTGGCATCAAAGAATTGTTGTATAAAAAAACACCAAATTTAGATGTTATAACAGAGGACGACTTGCTAAATTATAAATTAATACTCATGGATACTAATGCACACAAACGTAGTTGCGATCCATCCAAACCATTAAACAGTAACAAAGGATTTAAATATATGCATGTAATCAAACCGTTGTTTAAGTTCTCTAGAAGTCATACAAGCAGTGTTGAAAGTGTTCCACGAGGTGAAGGAATTGATATTTTAAAAGAAGCTAAGAAAGATACAGATTTGGTTTATTGGGATGATCCAAACGAGTTAGTGGAAAGATTAAAATTGCTACTTGGATCATGGGCAGCTGGTAACACTGGAGTGCATAATGAAATTTATGCAATAATCGAAGAACTGCATGAAGCAGGCATCATAAAAGACATTAAATATATAAAGCTGCCGTCGGGAAGAACGGGCAGTATCATTAAGCTACAGAAGCAAACAAGACGGTAATGAACATAGACAAATTTGGTCATCATGTTCATAAGCGTTTACGACTGTCTGAATTCACTGATATTCTTACTGACGCATTAGTAAGGTCGGATGTAGGTGATTTTGATTTGAAATCATCCCGATTGAAAGGATTACAATTACCGGAAAAAGAAGATGAAGCTGTGAATAAAGAATACGTAGACAATTGTGTCAAGGATCTGCAAAACGAATTGAAAACTATTCAAAGCCATATCAAGAATTACCTTAATAATTTAGAAAAACTAACTACTAATAATTTGAGTACATTGTATTACACAAAAAAAGAAATCGATCGCATGATAGCACCCAAACCTGCTCAGAATGAGTAAACAAGATATAGTGAACGAGCTTCACAAAGCAGCTAGAAGAAATTTTTCACGTCGTCATACCATCATAAAAGGAATAGATGATTTATGGCAAGCTGATCTTATAGATTTTCAAAAATTTTCTTCGATTAATAAAGGAAATAAGTATGTTTTAGTTGTGATAGATACTTTATCAAAATATGTATGGGTTAGACCGTTAAAATGTAAATCTAAGTCATGTGTTACGAATGCAATGCATAGTATATTATCTGAATCAAAAAGAAAGCCGAAAAACTTACAAACAGATTTAGGTACAGAATTTTATAATGATTCATTTAAACAGTTAATGAAAAGTAACAATATAAACCATTATTCCACATATTCTGTTAAAAAAGCATCCATAGTAGAAAGAGTTATAAGAACAATAAAAACCCATCTTTACAAGAGATTTAGTCTATGCGGTCAATATCAGTGGTTTCAAAATAATTTAAACTCTGTTGTGCATCACTATAACAACACGTTGCACCGCATTACTAAGTTCAAACCAATCAATGTTAATCGATCGAATGAGGATCTAGTTAAGTCTAACATTATGAAAACCCAAAAGCCATACAATATGAAGGTTCGAAAAAGTTCATCCTTTCAAGTTGGTGATTTTGTTCGTATTACTAAATATAAAGGCGATTTTTATAAAGGTTATACACCTAATTGGTCTACGGAAATATTTCGCATTGTAAAAATTAATCGAACATGTCCCCTAACATATCAAATAGAAGACAAACACAATCAAAATATTCTAGGCTCTTTTTACGGATACGAGCTTCAAAAAACAAATTTTCCAGACCATTATCTAATTGAAAAAGTAATAAAGAGAAAAGGAAACAAACTATTTGTAAAATGGTTAGGACTAAGTGATCAAGAGAATAGTTGGATAAAAACAAGTGAATTACTGATGTAAATTGATATATAAATAACATATAATAATTTTATGTCCACATTAAATGCCTATCAATGAAAGAGGGCGGTGGTTTTATTAATAGCTTGATAGATCATTTACCGTTTGAGTTACATTTACCTGGATACCAATTTTGTGGCCCCGGAACAAAACTTCAAAAACGGATTCTAAAAGGCGATCGAGGGGTTAACGAATTGGATAAAGCTTGCATGCACCACGATATCGCCTACACTAATAAAGATTCCGCAGCTCGACGCAAAGCTGACTTAGAACTTTTAAGTATGGCTAAAAGAAGGTTGAAATCGAAAGATGCTGGTAAAGGAGAAAAAATTGCTTCGTGGATAGTAAAAAATGCTATGAAGGCAAAAATTATGGCAGGCAGTGGTATGAAATCATTTAAGAAAGGTATAAAAAAAATACAGTCCCAATTGAAAAAACTAAAATCAAAAGACCACAAATCTGCTATAAAGTATGCCTATGCAGCTGCAAAGAAACTATTTAATAACAAGAAAGGAATATCATTGCCACGGTTTATTCCTCTTCCAAAGTGTGGGGGTCTTTTACCACTTATTCCCATATTTGCGGGATTGTCTGCGTTAGGTTCACTAGCAGGCGGTGCAGCAGGTATAGCCAAAGCTGTAAATGATTCTAGAGCTGCACAGAAAAGTCTTCAGGAATCTGAGAGACACAACAGAACAATGGAAGCGGTAGCTCTTGGAAAAGGGCTATATATTAAGCCTCATAAAAATGGAGCAGGTCTATATCTGAACCCATCAAAAAACTAATTAAGCGGCTACCTAGACGTGCGCTCACAAACCTCGATATATTAGAACATGCTAGTGATATTCCTTACTTTCGAGGCGTTTACATGAGAGATACATTACCTTTGAAACCTAAAAAGATAGAGTGTGGAATATTGAATTTGGATAGCAATATAAATCCTGGTACACATTGGGTAGCCTTTGTAAAGCAAAACAATTACGTAGAATATTATGATAGTTTCGGTAATTTAAAACCACCTTTAGAGTTTATGAAATATATGCATAACTTACCTATAAACTACAATTATGTGAGACACCAAGCTTACGGCAGTACTAACTGCGGTCATTTGTGTATGCGTTTTTTAAAAAAGTATTGGAAAAAATATTTATATAATAAACAAAATGAATAAATGTGTCAGTTCAAAAATGTCTTTCACTGTGTCTATAACTGGGAGAGGAGCCTCTTTAATAACAAACCATTCTCCAACGTTGGAACTCTCAGGAGAATATGAATGCGGTCTTTTGTATTTCTCAACTTTCAATTCTATTCCTAATATCGATGAACGAAACAATAAGTTTTACTATGGTGAAAATGATGTAATAGAAATTCCTGAAGGATCTTATGAGCTTCAAGATATTTGCGATTATTTAAAAAGCAACATAAAAAACACTGCATTAAAACTATCATGCAATAATAACACATTGAAAACCAAGATTTTTTGCTCAAAAGATGTTCATTTTAATAAAAGTGCTTCACTGGGTAAAATTTTAGGTTTTGGATTAGAAACAATAAATGCAAATATAAGTACGGATTCCCAGTATCCTGTTAGCATTCTATCAACAACCATCGTGCGAATCGAATGCGATGTAGTTAGTGGTTCATTTGTAAACGGAAAAGCCAGCCATATAATTTATGAATTTGTTCCTAATGTTCCACCTGGTTATCGAATAATTGAGATACCTAAGAACTTGATTTATTTTCCTGTTAATCAAAGTTCTATAAGTGCTATTAATATAAGGCTATTAGACGCTGATAACAAAGAAATAAATTTACGAGGTGAAGAAGTGCAACTGTATTTGCATTTTAGGAAAAAATGATAAATTTTAATAAAAGTCCATCTACATCGTGTACTCAAGCCAGTTCTAAAAGATCAGCTCACAAAGACACACCCCTTCAGATAAAAAAGAAGCTAACAAAGACCAACAAAGAGTTTCTCAAGCTGATCGGCTTAATAAAATGAATATTTTAAATATATCTCAACAAACATCATACGACAACAGCATTGAAAGTTTTGAGTATCATTCATACAAACCATACGTGACAAGTTTTAACAAGAATGATGAAATAAGAATTCCTATCAATCAGCAAGACCTGTACGTGCTGCCCTCACTTAGTAGTTTGTATATCGAGGGAAAAGTTAATTTGTACAATAGCGCTACTAAAGAAAAAGTATCGAATGTACATTTCGTTAATAACCCAGCATTATTTCTTTTTCAAGATATTCGATATGAATTGAATGGAGTGGAAATTGATAAAATTAAAAATGCAGGTGTTACTACAACAATAAAATCATACCTATCCTTAAACGAGAATGAATCAAAATACGCTCGAGTTTGGGGCTGGTCAACGGAAGGAACAAATAATGTTAGTGGGGGAGCATTTTCCGTGTCCATTCCATTAAACAAAATATTGGGTTTTGCGGAAGATTATGAAAAAATTATCATTAACTGTAAACACGAGTTAGTATTACTTAGAAGCAATACAAATCTTAATGCGGTCAAGTTAAATGCAGGACAAGTTGTAGATGATATTACAATAAGTAAAATTATTTGGAGAGTGCCACACATCAAAGTATCTGATCGTGAAAGAATAAATTTACTGAAGTATTTAGAGAAAGATCGAGCTATTCCATTAGTATTTCGTAATTGGGATCTGTATGAATATCCGTTACTACCTAAAACACGCAAACATACTTGGTCTATAAAAACTTCGTCCCAAATAGAGAAACCACGGTTTGTTGTAATCGCCTTACAAACCAACCGCAAAAACAACGGTCTATCGTCAATGGCTGAGTTTGATCATTGTCATGTACGTGATGTTAGAGTATTTTTAAATTCAACGTATTATCCGTATGAAGGATTAAATGTTAGTTTTTCAGAAGACAAATTTACTTTATTATACGAACAATATACAAGATTTCAACAGTCGTATCACGGACGTCGGTCAGAACCGTTGATGAGTATAAAAGAATTCAGAGACGTCGCTCCTTTATTTGTTATCGATTGTTCGCGACAGCACGAAACCTTAAAGGGATCGATCGACGTGAGGGTTGAAATCGAAACAGATCAAGAAATACCTGATCAGACAGCTGCTTATTGTTTGATTTTAAACGATTGTGTATTTGAGTATAAACCTTTGAGCAATATTGTGAAAAAACTATCATGAATAACATCACAAACAATCCAATAATTGTAGATCTCCAAGGATTCAAAAATGACAAAAATGAATTTATAGTTAAAGAGTTTGCCATGGCTTCTAAAGAGCATACTCACACGTTTTTAGTTAAACCTCCGTATCCATTTACTTCATTATCTTTTGATGAGAAAAAACAGGTTCGCTGGATCGAAAAAAACAGAGGCTACAAGTGGAGTGAAGGTTATGTTGACTATAGAGAATTTCAAAGAATTATCAAGCCTTATCTAAAAGGCAGAAAGATTTTAATAAAAGGTGATGAAAAGATTAAATGGATACAAGTTCTATGTGATGACGTTAATGATATTGTAGACATAGGTTCTTTAGGCTCACCTAATTTAAATACTCTTTGTAAACTTTATTGTGTAGATAATCCTACATTATATAACTGTTTTATTCATAAGACAATTTGTGCGTTAAAAAATGTAATAATCATAAGGAAATGGTGTACTGAAAATAAAATTATTGTATGATTTTTGATAAATAAAAATTGATTAAAAATAAAAACACTTTGCTTTTGGATTTCTTATACCAGTAAAACAAAATTTTATCGTAAAATATATATTTATTAAGTCATTAATAAGAAAATTACAAAATCTTTATACTAACAGAAACACAAATGAAAAATATTTAAAATAAATGTCTTCTCTGTAGGTCATGCATGACTAAATAATTATGTCATGCATAATCACCTAAGAATATTAATGTTCAAGTTATTTGACTACAAGTTATTAAATTAGAAACCGTAGCTGTAACCACATACTTTTTTTGAAATGCAGTTAATGACATTTTCTGTCTGATCCAATATTGGATCGATGTTTTCGGTCACGACGTACTGTGCACGTACGACGCTTTCATCTTCGCCACTACGAAGATCACCAGAAGCTTCCAAATCTACGATCTCTATGCGTATCAATTTCCGTCCATTCTGCGGTTTGTTTTCTACCACAAACGACTCGTTTTTGTTGATACGATGTATAATTTTCGATTTCTTCTGGTTCTCCTTTTTCTTGTGCATAGCTCGTCGGACTCTCCTTTGCAGGGATGGAAACATTTCCTCAAAATTGGCCAGTGGGTCTTGCGCATCTTGCAAATAGCTTGAAGATAGCTGATCAGCGTTGCAGGAATTGTCGACTGTTTGCGTATTCTGAAATAACAATAAGTCAATATGAGCATAATCGATTATAACACATTAGAATAGTAAGATACGGGATTGCTACCATGTAAACTATTCCAATGTTAGTGACCATGAAAGTTTAAAACAATAGATTACAACACAATTTGTCTGAATCATAGCAAAATCAATTTTACACAATTAAATTATAACAGTATTATTTTTAAGATAAATGTGAGTACTTTTACTTACCATTTTGATAGCTGTTGTAGAAAGTCAGCCGTTGCCTATAGGTTACTGATAATGATTGAA
This sequence comes from Pyrausta aurata, assembly GCA_963584085.1. Lineage (NCBI taxonomy): Eukaryota > Metazoa > Arthropoda > Insecta > Lepidoptera > Crambidae > Pyrausta > Pyrausta aurata. Next base: position 8,898,428 of record OY757251.1, read on the forward strand.
ACTAAATCAAAAGTTACCACAGTTTAATAACTATTTATATGCAACCTTATTGCATGTTTTGGTTGAATTTAATCAGGTCTCTACAAGTTAGAAATAAAAAATGCTTATTAGTCAATAAAGTAAAAAATATAGTAAAGTATTTCATCTTTCAACAATAAAGTATTTTATTTTCATGACAAAAAAAATTGCTGAGCACAGAAAATCTAATGGTCTGTTTACACGTAGCGAGTAATAAAGTGAATATTGTTGCTGTTTGTTGTTGTGCAACCGAGCGCGCTCTCGCTCATTTTTGTACAAAATGAGTGAAACAAACAAACGGATCGCTAATTTACTCGCTGCGTGTGAGCGGACCATAATGCTAATAACCTAATTAATTACTAAGCCACGTATTAAAATATTGCTACCCAATAGTCAAATAAGCTATTGAATTTCGCAGTCACAAATATCTGTTGAGTACAGCAAATCAGTTACCTAAATTTAAGTTACACAATGGTAGTTACGATTCTATAGGTACTCAGTACAGTTAAAATTTTGAATTTCTAACATCATCACAATGTATCACAGTGACCCCAAGATATAGTAGAAATTTTGTTTTTTAAAATGATACCTACGTCTCTCGTCATTCGCTGATAAAGCCATCTTGTTCTGTTCTTGCATACATATTTCATGCTTCATCATCATCATCATCATTATCAGCCGAAGGACGTCCACTGCTGAACATAGGCCTCCCCATGGCTTTTCACAACGACCGGTTTCATGCTTAAGAGACTTAAATATAATATTTTTCTTTCTCAAAAGACATTTTGATTTAATATTCTATAATGATCCTTAACTCGTCAAGTATGTGTGAACGAGACACAATAGAAATTCCATTATTATGCGACTCCCGGCAGTCGTTTGATACCTGACTGATTAAAATGTACATTTCTGAAAACTTGCTTCTGCATTCCTTTTGCTTTTTTATACTCTTTCTGCATAGTTTGGTTGGATACAATATAACTTTGATCGCAAACCAACAAATTCGGAAATAAGATTACCACTTATTTTAGAATCACTCGCTTGGATATGGCGTGTGATTTTCGTTCGAAAACACATAAGAAATCAACGGAAATCACTCCAAATCTAGACGTGAGTACTCACAAAATTAAGCAATGATTTTTCAAATACTTTTTATAAAGATTACAACTGGTTTTCATTTCAAATTTCGACTTTAATCATTGAATATTACACGCCATCTTTACGCGAGTGATTCAAAAATCGAGCTCCTGGTACCCTTTTATTCTGACTTGAAATACTGTAGATGTTAGTAACAGGATAATTACTAGTGTCAAAGTATTGAAGCAAATGTAAGTTTAAATCACTGTAAAAGTCTTTACGTTCTATCTATAGAATAAAGAAAACTATCAGTACCCGTTTAACAAAGTTTTAACTTTTTCTCGTAAAAAGGTTTCATGATAGAATAGTGAAAATCAAAGATACGACTTTTAGATAATTCTAAAACGAAAAAAAACTAATAGGTTTATCTAAAATAATTGGTTCCAGTTTCATTTAAAATGTTGTATTTATAATAGTACTCTGGTATGTACATTATTTTTCACAAAATTAGTACACCCAATCATATTTTAAAACAGCATCGCAGCTAATATTAGAATCCGCTGACTGTCAACGCTTGCAAAATAAAGCTCGGTGTACACATGTCAGTTATGTGCACATTCCTTTTAAATTTTATTTATATGAAAATCTATTAAAATATATTCTGTTAGTTAAAAATACGTAGAAATTAAGTACCAAACTTATTAAAAACAAAAGTTGCTGTTTATTCATTGTAATTGTAGGTATGATAAAAAATAAAACAAAAAGTACAATTAACATGAATTATTGATTGAACTATTTGCATTGCCTACTCCAAAGTTAACTAGAAGAACATGTTTAAGGCATTAAGTCGCACATTGTAAAATACAATAGCATATACAAATAATAATAATAAACGCTATGATAAAGTAATTGAAATAATATTTATTGATCTTGTGAACTAACCTTTACAGGTGGTGATTCGTAATCAGTAACTTTGCAAATTATGTTATTAATTAATTAATAAATCAAAATAGAATCTCAGCAATTTCAATTGTAAATTGATATTATTGGTTTTAGAAATCAGTTTGACATGTATAAAATCTTTAGTAGCGTAGGAAAATTACGAGTGTTGTTTCTCATAGGATAAAAAATAAACTTCTTCCTACATATTTCCTTTTGATTACTTTGTATTTTAAAAATTGTTTTGTTCTTTATTATTTATATTGAAAGATAGTAATGAAGGTATGTTTATGTAGGTTTATTTTTAAGTTTTTATGTATGTATATTAGGAGTATATAATTAATGTAGCTTTTTATGTTCTTTTACGCCGCCTCAACGCTTCTGCTTCCCCAATGGTTGACTGGTTGAGAATGCTTTAAGCATTAAGTCCTACATTTGTACTTCATTTTTGTCAGGGCAATAAAGAATAAAATAATTAAAAAATGAAACCATTTCTTAGTTTTTTTAATTAAACCATATAACTGGAAACGGAAAGGTTAGGTTAACAATACTATATTTTAGTTCAAACATGGAAATGATGTACGGAACTTAATATTTATTTTACACACGGACTTGATTTGCGACGCGTGACGTAGCTGAAGGTTAGCAGAAACAGTATATAATGCCTGTATTGAAACATTCTCGTTCAAATCAGAAATGTTACATCTACTTGATGTGCAACTTATTCGGGGATCCAGTTCTGGAAGACCAGAAAGCCCCATCCAGTTTAAGTTGTTCCATCTTGTAGTTGTTTTTTTGAATGGTACAGACAGATATTTTTCGGGGAACCAGTCCTGGAGGCCAGGAAGCCCCAACCAGTTAAATATCTATTCTTGTACTAAACCCATTGAAACTTGAAACAAATTTACATCAACTCGATATGCTACTTAATCGGAGATCCAGTCTTGGGAGGCCAAGAAGCTCCATCCAGTTTAAGTTGCACCATCTTATTGTTGTTTTTTGAATGGTACAGACAGATATTTTTCGGGGAACCAGTCCTGCAAGTCAGGAAGCCTCAGCCAGTTTAATATCTGTTCTTGCATTTTACTTTACTAAACACAATAAAACTTAAAACCTAATTTACATCAATTCGATACGCTTCTTAATCGGAGTACCAGTCTTGGGAGGCCAAGAAGCTCCATCCAGTTTAAGTTGACTTATTATATTTGCTCACAATGAAATAAAGTATTCGATACTTAACTCTCTCACTGACAGTGACCGCCTATAGGCGTGAGAACAATAAAATTTATATTGTGTCTAGAGTTCTGTCCGCAAAAATGTAAAATGGTACAGATATTATTCGGGGAACCAGTCTTGGCGGCCAAGAAACCCCAACCAGCATAAGATCTGTACTTTTGCTACTTTACTTATCACATTAAAACATGAAACCTAAATTTAAATAAATTCGATGTGGCATTTAATCGGAGATCCAGTCTTGGGAGGGCAAGAAGCTCCATCCAGTTTAAGTTGTATTATCTTATATTTGAATTCTATTTACTTATAATGAAACAGAGTTTTTAATTACGTTTAAAAACAAAGCCTCAATCAGTTATTTAATTTTTATGTTAATATGCTAAAAACATCAAAACCATTTCTATCTGTTTTAGTAAAACAAGTTACATCTATTCGATATGCTACTTAATCGGAGATCCAGTCTTGGGAGGCCAAGAAACTCCATCCAGTTTAAGTTGTATCATCTTATATTTGAATTCTATTTACTAACAATGAAACAGAGTTTTTAGTTACGTTTAAATACAAAGCCTCAATCAGTTATTGATTTTTTGTGTTAATATGATAAAAACATCAAAACCATTTCCACTGTTTAAGTAAAACAATTTACATCTAATCGATGTGGAACTGAATCGAGGATCCAGTCCTGAAGAACAGGAAGCCTCATACAGTTGTTATTTAAATCAATTTGCTTATAATGAAACAGTTTTGCGAATTGGTTATTGGGCATTCTAAAAAAGTTTTTTTACATTATTGATCGAACGACAGTGAGATCGATGATGTAAAAAAACTGTTTTAGAATGCCCAATAATCCCCTACTCATTGGAAAACGTGTTAAGTGAAAACCTCTTAATAAGCAACTTAATGAGAAAGTTTATTTGCAAGAATACATATTTCATTATAAGGCCTTTAAGTAATAATAAAGTAAATGTATTCAGCCTGCATGCAGACGTTCATAATTGGTACCTACATAATTAATTTGTCTCATAATAATCTAAGAACCCCACAATACTATAGAACAATACAACATTATCCATTCGGTTAGTTTTCTTTTCATTGCCAGGCCCACTAAAAAATTTTGACTGTTGGTAGGTGGTATACAAAAATTCAACTAAATTATAGTATTGTAACAATTGGTTAAAAGAATTTAACTTGAGTTAAGACATCTTTGAAAAAAAATATTATAAATTAATGTCGTAACTACGTTTTTAACTAAGTATATTATAGTAAAAATCACATCACCGACCAACAAAGTTAACAAGCGCAAAGTTAATAGTTTTCAATTTCACCCGTTTAACCTAAGCTCTCGCCATGTTGTCGGCGACATGGCGAGAGCTACAATAACAGCGATTAACCAGTGTGACGGATTAATTAAGTACAGTCAGAAAAACATACTTGCGGGAGGCGTCTAGTCGCGGGCACTCGGGTCGTCGCGTGCGCCGCTCGTGGCGTCCACGTGACCTCAACAAAGAATCCACCCCCGGACCCCGCACTCGACGGATAATCTCCGCTGAGCATACGCAGACAAATAAATAAATTAACCAAACGAAAAGCCGAAAGCGGTTAAAAATTGAATAGAAATTAAGTAGCATGCGAAAAATAAACTCGAGAAAGTTGGGCACTGGATTTGAGGTTTTAGAGTTAAGAATTGTGTTGGAGAACACCTAGCGATAAAACTTTAATACTAATTAGGTCTACACACTATGTGTGTAATAAGGGCCTTTTTCACACCGTCGCCAATTAAGGATTTACCAACGAATAGTTCAAATATGGAACGTCATTTTGTATACAGCATTGGACATTGTAACGATAATTATAACTTACTCGGACATTGTGAAACAGGCCGTAAATGCGTTAATTATACGACAATTCTGAAATGAAACTTAAAAGTACTTAAGGTTCTATTTGGTTAGAATGTTAGAAGTCTCATTCGTTTTTAAATAAATAACTCGTATATGTCTAGTTAAATTGCCTATTATCTACCTGCCAAAATAATTAATTTAGTAACTTACTTTTAAACATCAAAATTTAATTATTACCTAGTTAACATGGCTAGATTTAATTTAACAATACCGATTTTCCATTAATCCAATGTTCATTTTCCCGAACAGTACCTATAAGTCACAATTAAGCGGACGTATTAAATGCCAGTAATTGGATATTCAATTAATATGCAATTAATTATGAAATCACTTGGCCAGTGCTAAAATTGACGGGTCAATTGCGTTATAAGGGCCTTTTTGGAATTCGATATACCTACTTTGTAATAGGATTGATTAGAATGTTATCTAACACAACACATTATATTTTATCTAAACAGGGTACTTAAGGAGCTATGGTAAAACTCTCTTTACCATTGTCTAGTGTGGAAAAATAATATAGAACTGAATAAGTTCAAGAGGTAGAGTACTCCACAAGAACTTCCAATAAGCCCACATGAATGAACATTATTTTTGCGCCAGCGATTTCTTTTTCTGACTTGTCCTGGTTCTAAGCACCAGCTGCGGCGCAGGGATAAGCGATCTCACGCGAAAACCCATTGAACGTCATCCACGAGGGGCGTGGCCACCGCACGTCAGTCGCGTGCGCGCGCGCCGCTGCCCTTAGCGCGACAAATCAATTAAAGGGTCGCGGCCGACTGTACTTCCGAACTGGAATTAGCGCCAAATTATAGACCCGCGAAATTACTTGTTTATAGAGGGTGACTAGCTAATTTATAGACATGACAAATTCGGGCAGCGAATACTTAATAGCAGGCGTACGGCGCGTTTCACACGGTCGATCTTGTTAACATGAGGAGCCATGTCGAAAGGGTATGTCAACGCACAGAGATTCTTACATTATTCATTTAATGTTTGTTTATCAAAGCGTTTAGATACGGTAACATTTAGTTGTAAGTAAATTATTTTATTATTTCTAACCAAAATGTATACCTTTGTATGTTAACCTTTGATTTCCAGAGAATTCTTTGCACCGCACCGCATTGAGCTTTGGTAGTCGGCACTATCTGTCAATAGGCTTTCTGGGGGTTGAATGGTAGAAATGCTCGTAATCCCAGAATAATGTTTATTTAAATACAAATAATTTAAACTTAGTCTACTTAAAATCTATCCCACACAGATTACAGTCTGTAACATACAAATAGATTTTTCGTTCAGCCGTTAACGGCAAGTTTACCTTCAAACGACAAAGGATAATTGTAATACCCTCGACCTGAAAGTTCTAGCTCTAGACAGAGTCTTAAGGCCGCCACCGATTAATTATCTGTACCTAATGACCGCGCTAAAATAGCTCCAGGGGCCCTATTTTTGAATCACTCGCTTGGATATGGCGAGTGATTTTCGTTCGACGTAGTGTCAAAAGCCATAGAAAAAAAATCGTTTTCGAATGAAAATTACTCGCCATATCCAAGCGAGTGATTCAAAAATAGGGCTCCAGAGCTTGGGCTTTTCTAAAGTGTTATTTCCATAACGAGCATCGATCTGAGACGAAAGCCGTTTAGGCGGGCGGCCGAGCTGTCACCAGCAGCCGCCCTCGCTCCAATGGACCCCCCTAACCGCCCATCAAGGGGCCCACATTGGTTGCTGAATGAAGCAGTAACTGACAAACGACAGTTTTATTTTTTAACTTTCTAAATCTGAAACTATTGAAAACGTTCGCCTAGTGAAAGCACCTTTTGGAAAGCTGTGGACGTAAAAGTTGATTCGTAAAATTCACGTGCATGTTCACGTGAAAATCGATCTGAGGGGATGCTCAGTAATAGTGAATAGAGGTTCAATCAAATGCACCTGTAGAGAGTACGTAGCCTATTTAAAACTTTCTACTAACGACTACATAAATTAATCATACTGTGGAGCATATACGAGTATACGCAGCGAGTCAGTAAAAGTGGGTAAAGAGTGGTTTAAGCGTGATGCAATTGCTAGCTTCGTAAATTTTTACTAGAGATTAGAACAACGCCTTCACAAGATAACCTATGGTATCCATAAAACAATTTACAAGCACAATACGCCTGAAAACAGCGAGTGCGAGGTCTTCATGGCACATTAGGGCTCTTGTCGGTGAAGTATTTTTTTATAAAAACTCCAAAATTAAGGAAATTAGTGTGGTGGTTTCTCCTTAGCCTTCCACACTGCAGTTAAGAACCGGCTTCCCAGTAAAAGTCAGTCAGTTTGCCCATATTTCTAGTCGTAAGTTTCGGCCGAAGTACTGAGAGTGGCAGACATACAGGGAAAATAAAAATCATTGGGATTGAATGATGATAAGGAGAAACCCAGAAAACAAAGGAGATGGAGACTGAAACCAAATGAAAAACTACAGAATCTAACAGTTCGACACAACATTGGAGAATCCTTATTCAAATGGTTCTGAGAAACTTAGGCCATATGACCACGATCATCCCATTTTTGGAAATGATGAAATTCCCATTTTCCCAGTTTTCCCGGGTACCCGTAGGCCCCGCCCACTTTCTCTCAGTCCCCTAAGCGCCTCCCCTTCGGCAGGGGTTGGTGCGCACACAGACGCCATCCGACATGATTCACACCCCAATACGAACTTTATTCTGCGCTTATTATAGCTCAAATTATTTGTCAATATGACAGTTTGTGACCGTAACAGTAAGTCCCCGATATGGACAAAATGGCTACCCTTTGTGGTATAAAAATATTTTACAACCGACCTCGTGGCTCAGTAGAGTTGCAATAATCAGTGAACGTGATAATCCGCAGTGCCATTTAGTGTTAATAAAAATTTTAAATTAAGATGTCTGGGGCCAGAACCCAGCTGGCCGACTCATCTACCTCTCCGCCTTTAACGTAAGTCATTTAAATATTTTCCATAATAGTTTACAGTGTAAAATACAGGATAATAGCTCATACACGGAAGGAAGTAAAACCAATGGGTAACAAGAGGATTGTTTTGGAATTGTTCTGGTAACAATAGTATTAATTACGTCAACACTAAGAGTTATCAAATTCCTTTGTTCATAATTATTTATTGTTTTATTTATAGTTGGTTGACGTTAGTTAGAGCTTAGCGAATATTTTAGGTTTTTACGACACTACTTTTTAAGTTTATTATTTACCGCTTTTCATGTTAGAAGGTAGTCCTATTTGAAAGCTCTTTTAACTTAGTTATAAAAGACGCGTAGGTATTAGTCTAAGTTACATCGCATTTCAGCTATATTCATAAAATTTTCTAGTGTTATTTTTTAATACTGATTTTTTTGCAAATATTGAATGAAATTAATAGAGATATAGCTACTCCATTTTGCTACCGCGAAATTAATCATAAAATAATTATTAATTATTACAGTAAAGTTGTTTTTATATGGAGTTTCTTTTTACAAACAAGCTGCACTTATTGCAAAAAAACACTAAATTAAATAGTTATTTTTATACCGTAAAATATGATTAGTAATGTTTTAAGTGAGCCTTAGCGTAAGTTTTTCACGACTTTTAATAGCCTGAGTATCTGTAAAAAAAAATAAAATAATTTGGTTCTTAACCGTTTAAAACCGCGTACCCACACGGTGGTGGTGTAGTGCTCAGTTCTTAAAAATCTTGTAATAAGTATATTTTTTTATACAGTGTGTCGCGACATCAGTGTCGGAGCCTTTAATGCTATGAAATATAGATTTTTTTATCGACAAATTGGCCCTAAATTTTTTGTTTTCTGTCACGGTTGTATTATTGCGGCCACATCATATTTTAATTTTCATGTGATAAAAAATAGAAAAATATATTTAAAGACCAACAATTTTTTTATTTCTGTGTATTTTTTTATTATTGGCTTCTTGTGATAAATCTAGAGAATTAAATTGCTTATTTTTTAGTTTAAAACGATAGAAGAGAATGGTTACTAAAATAAAGTCCGAAACTTCTTTGGACAGAAACCAAAAAATTGAGACCAATTTGTCGATAAAAAATTCTATATTCCATAGCATCAAAGGCTCCGACACTGATGTTGGCTCGGGACACATTGTATATTTACTTTTGATATAGATAAAAGCCAACAATTTTAAACCATTTACAATAGTTGTTACAAACCACTGACTTGGGATTAAAATATAATTTTCGGATTTTTCGCGAATATTTAATTTTTCATCCCAACGCGACGTTTCGAACATTATTCGAAGATTGTGTTTTAATCAAAGAGTAGTATATGCGTAAACTTCTGACACACTGACTTTGGGTTGTAGCGGTTCACTTAAATCAGCCGTGCCCACCGACGCAATATTACCGGTTCACGGGTACGATCTGTTGATTGAGACAGGGGCCCCTATTTTTGAATCACTCGCTTGGTTATGGCGAGTGATTTTCGTTCGAAAACGTTTTTTTTTCTATGACTTTTGACACTACGTCGAACGAAAATCACTCGCCATCTTGAAGCGAATGATTCAAAAATAGGGCTCAGGAACTGATTTAATATTTTGTTATTTTCGCATAAATACTTTAAATTAATCTTGTGGTGTGACCGAAGGGCGTTTAATATGTGCAGCGAAAGTCGTCGTGTGGAGTACCCCGGCCTGAAGTTTTCCTACGACGGATCCGACGACGAGGGCACCTCTCTAGCGGCCGAGCTGCCGTCGTGCGTGTACGCGGCGGCGCGCGGGCGGCTGCAGCTGCCGCTGGCTGCGTACGTGCACCAGCACAGCCGACAACTGCACACAGGTACAGCACTATCGCTTATTTGCGTCGCTCACCGCTAGATGAAGGTCTCTTACGATACGACGGCTGCAGTTGGAGCTAGCCGCGTGCGTGCACCAGCACAGTCGACAGCTGCACACAGGTACGCACTATCGCTTATTTGTGTCACTCACCGCTAGCTGAGGGTCTCTTACGATACGACGGCTGCAGTTGCAGCTAGCCGCGTGCCTGCACCAGCACAGCCGACAGCTGCACACAGGCACAGCACTATCGCTTATTTGTGTCACTCACCGCTAGCTGAGGGTCTCTTACGATACGACAGCTGCAGCTGAAGCTGGTCGCGTGCGTGCACCACCACCGCCGACAGCTGCACACAGGTACAGCACTATCGCTTATTTGTGTCACTCACCGCTAGCTGAGGGTCTCTTACGATACGACAGCTGCAGCTGAAGCTGGTCGCGTGCGTGCAACAGCACCGCCGACAACTGCACACAGGTACAGCACTATCGCTTATTTGTGTCACTCACCGCTAGCTGAGGGTCTCTTACGATACGACAGCTGCAGCTGAAGCTGGTCTCGTGCGTGCATCAGCACCGCCGACAACTGCACACAGGTACAGCACTATCGCTTATTTGTGTCACTCACCGCTAGCTGAGGGTCTCTTACGATACGACAGCTGCAGCTGAAGCTGGTCTCGTGCGTGCATCAGCACCGCCGACAACTGCACACAGGTACAGCACTATCGCTTATTTGTGTCACTCACCGCTAGCTGAGGGTCTCTTACGATACGACAGCTGCAGCTGAAGCTGGTCGCGTGCGTGCATCAGCACCGCCGACAGCTGCACACAGGCACAGCACTATCGCTTATTTGTGTCACTCACCGCTAGCTGAGGGTCTCTTACGATACGACAGCTGCAGCTGAAGCTGGTCGCTTGCGTGCATCAGCACCGCCGACAACTGCACACAGGTACAGCACTATCGCTTATTTGTGTCACACCGCTAGCTGAGGGTCTCTTACGATACGACGGCTGCAGCTGAAGCTGGTCGCGTGCGTGCACCAGCACAGTCGACAGCTGCACACAGGTACAGCACTATCGCTTATTTGTGTCACACCGCTAGCTGAGGGTCTCTTACGATACGACGGCTGCAGCTGAAGCTGGCCGCGTGCGTGCACCAGCACAGTCGACAGCTGCACACAGGCACAGCACTATCGCTTATTTGTGTCACTCACCGCTAGCTGAGGGTCTCTTACGATACGACAGCTGCAGCTGAAGCTGGTCGCTTGCGTGCATCAGCACCGCCGACAACTGCACACAGGTTCAGCACTATCGCTTATTTGTGTCACTCACCGCTAGCTGAGGGTCTCTTACGATACGACAGCTGCAGCTGAAGCTGGTCGCTTGCGTGCATCAGCACCGCCGACAACTGCACACAGGCACAGCACTATCGCTTATTTGTGTCACTCACCGCTAGCTGAGGGTCTCTTACGATACGACAGCTGCAGCTGAAGCTGGTCGCTTGCGTGCATCAGCACCGCCGACAACTGCACACAGGCACAGCACTATCGCTTATTTGTGTCACTCACCGCTAGCTGAGGGTCTCTTACGATACGACAGCTGCAGCTGAAGCTGGTCGCTTGCGTGCATCAGCACCGCCGACAACTGCACACAGGTTCAGCACTATCGCTTATTTGTGTCACACCGCTAGCTGAGGGTCTCTTACGATACGACGGCTGCAGCTGAAGCTGGTCGCGTGCGTGCACCAGCACAGTCGACAGCTGCACACGAAACAGCACTATCACTTATAATGTCACTCACCTCATTCAGGACTCTTTTGACGAGAAGGGTTGCTGGCGGCTGAAATCCATCAATCGGCTGACCGTTTTGCGTTTACTATTTGTGTTTGAAGGTGAATAAATAAGTGTATCAAAAGCACCATTCAAGTTGTTATTTTAAAAGTATAGGTAGCTATAATTTGTAAGCTATTCGAAAGCAGTTATTCAGCAGTTCATGCAAGATTAATTAACATTTTTTTTTACTTCTGGTCAAGGTTTCGAAAGACCTAAGTAGGTATACTTTTGATCAAAACCAGGTCTAACCATGTTTGTTTCGACAGAAGCGCTACTGGAGAACGGAGCGGAGAGCGAGTACGGGTGCGGGGGTTCCCCGTACCGCGTGCAGCGCGCCGCGGCCAACGTGCGCGAGCGCCGCCGCATGCTGAGGTCCGGCCCCAATGGGTACCCTACCATTCTCGCACACGACTTTTATTTAACTGTTACAAGCATGTGTGTTTGGGATTGTCATCATAGTACCTAACTAACGTCGTGTCGTGTGTAGCGTTCAGTGCGAATGTGTCTGTCAGCCAAGCATGTGTTTTTTTGTGACCGGCTTTATTTGATAACACCTGCAAATATTAGGAGTGGAATATTTAGTTATCGTGTTCAGTGTGACATTTGGAATGGTTTATCCACGGGTAATGAAAATGACACGGCAGGCTGCACGCAGTGAAATCAATAACGTATAACGAGATAGCTTAAGACGTTAATCCAGGCATCAAAAATACAATCATATTTTAATAAAAGTATCAATCATATCATAACATCTTAAAATACTGAGAAATAGTATTTTTCACAATTATTTGAATGGTGGAAGGATTTTGATACTGATTTGAACAATTACTTATCATCTTAGATAACTACGCCATTAACTTCCGCCGTTAAAAATATTACAGTAAATGTGTTCATTAGGACAACGTGTACAACACAAGCAACACACGTGTAGGTATTCCCTCAGAACGGTTTACGAACAGTTACGTGCGCGAGCGCCGCCGCATGATGAGGTCAAATTCAAATTCAAAATCTTTATTTCAATTTAGGTTATGAAATGACACTTATGAACGTCAAATAGGCGGACTTTTAAGTCCCTTAATGAACCCTCGGACTGTTTTCCACGAATGCTAAAAAGCACAGACCGTTCCTAATTTCGTGCACACCACTGCATGTTCGCTTGCCATATAGATAAGAAGAAGAATTCAATTTAGAATTGAGCAATAAATTTTTTTGTGACTGCAGTGACTCATGGTGGGCCCAAGTTTGTTTTAAGTTTTTGGCAGACTTTTTTGGTAGATAACCAATATTTGTAGTGTGGTGATGATTGTTTTCACTAGCACATTACTTTATAGTCCCTTTATATCTAGTTTTATTGACGCTTTTTAGGGTTCCGTAGCCGAATGGCAAAAAACGGAATCCTTATAGTTTCGTCAAGTCTGTCTGTCTGTCTGTCTGTCTGTCCGTCCGTCCGTATGTCACAGCCCCTTTATTCTGAAACTATTAGCATCACACCGCTGAAACTTGTAGGTAGGTGTATCCTCTTTACCGTTTTCCGATTCAGGTACAAAAAATTTGAAAAAATTATATTAAAGGGGGGCTCCCATACATGAAACTAAAACCAAATTTTTTTTTTACTCAAACCTATACGTGTGGGGTGTTTTCGGATAGGTCTTTCAAAATGACATTGAGGTTCCTAAAACCATTTTTTCTAGAAGTCTAACGTTTGAGATATAGACGCTTCCAAAGTGGTAAAATGGGCGTCCCCCCTCATCTAACTTTTGAACTAAGGAAGTGAAAATTTTGAAAAAAAATATGTAATATAGATCTCAACATAAACTTTCAACGAAAATTGGTTTGAACGAAATCGAACTAGCAGTTTTTGAGATATAGTACATTTTTATCAACCGCAAATATAACTTTGTCTTTCATACAAACACTATGAAAAACAAAGTTACATTTGCAGTCAACAAAATATTGTGGTATTTTGGATAAGTGGAAGTAAGAATCCCTAATTCAGTTAAAGTTGGCACGGAACCCTCAGTGCGCGAGTCCGACTCGCACTTGGCCGGTTTTTTGTATGTTTTACGAGTTTACGAACTGAAAAAATAACATCTAACCGTTTTCGAAAGAACCCAAAGTTCATACCTTGCGAGGCCAATACGTTTTACCCCAATTAGTTCAACTTATTTGTTTCACCATTTAAACTACGGATTCTGTCACCAGCAAAGTAATTAAAAAAATAATTAGGATAAAAAAACCACTGCATATCTGCTTAATAGCAACCCATTTACTCTTCCCTTAAAGATATATTTAATTCATTAGCTATACCGTGTGCCTGCCGTTCTGACTTTAGCAGTATAAACTCGGCGTTCGATGAGCTGCGCGTGCACGTGCCAACGTTCCCCTACGAGAAGCGGCTGAGCAAGATCGACACGCTACGCCTGGCCATCGCTTACATCGCGCTGCTAAGAGAGGTCAGTCAGTAGCACATTCTTTTTTCAATGTTTCAAAAAAATAAGAAAAAAAAAATAAGAGTTAAAATTAGAGCTAAGGATTGAAATACTTCTGAATCAGCTAGTCCCAGTTTTTATCTAATTTAGAAAAAAGCAGCAAGCGAAAAATTGCCTTAAAACAGAAATTAAAAAAATCATAACTCGATCATACTATCAAAACTCGCGGAACATAAATGGGGGTGATTCGGGAAGCCCTAGTAATGCTCCTCTACCTCAGGGTGTCGGCGGGCACTATTTTTGGGGACAGCCTGTACCTATACATATTTTGTGGTAGCACTCCGCTAACATATAATTTTAATAAGCGTTTACTTACACTTCAAACTATGGACCTTATAAAGAAGCTCAAAGACACACAACGAGAGATTAGAGAGGGCTATGCTCGGTGAATCTCAACAGTCTATTGGTCAATGTAACAGACATAGCCTCCCAGATCAGGGCAATAGCACAGCAATAGGCTGGTCACACGTACCAAGAACTAATGTCATGGGAACCGCAGAATATTTCTTAAATTGGAGACTCTTCGATCAACTTCAAAAACCGTAGGATGTCCACAGGCAAGTAGGCCAGAAGACTTTGTAAAGATAGCAGGATCACACTGACCATCGGAACCGAAATGGGAGTTGATATTTTTCTTTATAATTGATTACCGTGAAATTTTGCTAAGCATATGCAAAGATAAGACAATCGCCCGTAAATACGGCCGCAGCTATGGGCTTAGGGAGTAGACGCACCAATGGTCGCAGTGAAAAACTATGGGACCAGACAGTGAAGACCATGGATGTAAGTTTTTGTTAGTTGGGTGGATTTATTTTGTCTACTCGAAACTGATACAATTTTATTAAGATTTTAGATTCCGAAAATTATTATTTTTTCAGCTGTAACTTTTCCCATACCTTTCAAAAACTAAACCGGGCTTAATTTTGAAGGTGTTGGACGCAGACTACGACCCGCTGACATACGTGGAGAAATGCCTGCGCGGGGAAATAAAAGCTGACCGCGCGCACTGGAATACTAGTGGTAAATTATTTTTTTATTATAAGAGCGCTTTCACATTTAGGCAACTTAAGGCAGCGTGACCCGTCGCGCTGCTGTCAATTTCATACCTAAATGACAGCAGCAAGCCCTTCACATTATTTTAGAACGACGCGATACTGTCGCTCTCACTGAATAGATATTCAGTGGTCGCTCTAATGTGAAAGCGCACTATATCGTTATTTTATATCCTAGAAATGTAAGCAATTTGTTCGTGGCCGTTGTAGCTCTAATCAGCCTAATCTATGACCAATAATGCTGTGATTCAAAAGACTTTACATCAATATGTATAAGGGCGAGTAGGTATACTCAAACGGAAGCACTGCACTTTACTCGATATTTGTCATTTATCAAGACAGAGTTCATAGATATTCTCTATTATCTAACGACTAAATAGTCAAACTAAGGTTACATGAACCAATGCATGATTCTAGAGTTTTATACACATCCATTACCCATTGACCACTGCATCACTGACTGGCGAAATGACACGCACGATGTATGCAACAAGACAAAAAGACGCAGCAAATTTATCTTTAAATGCTACATAAGTATCATCGAACGCGTCTCTTAGTTAATTCTGAACTTCATACAATTTAGTATTCGTAAGTATATCTTAATTTTGTGTCCCCAGATCTGACAGCCCGGCTATCCTGGATCAACTGGGAGAACCTCGGCGTGAACCCGCAACGGCGCAGCGTGCTGACATCGCTCGCTCTCAGCTCCGACAACCTGCAGTTCGCGCACAACTGAGCCGCATGTTTAGGCGCGCAGGCGCATACACAACGTACGGACCTCAGTGTAATACGTAGATTAACACTGCCGGGTAGTCAGCGATTAGGTTGTTTGTCCAGGTTTGCGAATGTATAGTGTTGATTCTATTGTCTGTATTTCTTTGATTGTCCCATAATTTAAACAATCTTGACAATACTTTGTAGCGAAATTATTTATTTTAAAATAAGATGATCACAAAACTCACAAACTACATAGGTAATTCGTCGGGAGATATTTTTAATTCAAACAGATAATAAATTTTTCATACTGATATTATTTTAAAAGTTATTAAAAGATTGTTTACAATATTCGACAAGCAAACAGGAACGAACTTTACTTAGACAATTAGTCGTGTCTAGGCGCGCTGCGCAGACACACCTAACATACCTCAGTGTAAGTAGACTAGCGTTGCCGGGTAATCTGCGGTTACATCGACTACCATGTTAGATTGTTTGATTTCAAAATGTATAAGGCTATGAATTGTGTTCATACTTTGCAATTCTCAACGCGAAATTTGAGCACAAATAAACCGAACATACTTCAGTGTACGTACACTAGCGTTGCCAGTGAATCAGCGATTAGAATAGTTTCAAAATGTATAGGATCTGCAGGCGAACAACAAGGCGCGTTTGCGCAGACATACTAGACAGGCCTCAGTCAGTGTACCTATGTAATACGTAGAGTAGCAGCGTTGCCGGTTAATCATAGTAGTTTAACCAGTTTTCGAAATGAATACTAGATCCCTAGTATTCATTTTTATAGAGGTAAGTATTCATTCATTGATAGAGGGATATATATCTCCTTTTTTTAACAGACTTCAAAAAGGATGAAGTTATCAATTCGACTGTATGTTTTTATTCAATCAACCTGCAGTTTACGCTCAAATGGGCCCCTATTTTTGAATCACTCGCTTGGATATGGCGTGTGATTTTCGTTCGAAAACACATAAAAAATCAACGGAAATCACTCAAAATCTAGACGTGAGTACTCACGAAATTGAGCAATGATTTTTCAAATCCTTTTTGTGTAGATTACAACTGGTTTTCATTCCAAAATTCGACTTTAAACATTGAATATCACACGCCATCTTGACGCGAGTGATTCAAAAATAGGGGCCCTGAGATGCGTGTTAAGAGCGTTTGCGCAGACACGTTTACGGCTAATCGTGCCTAGCAGTGACTAGAAGCGTTGCCGGCTAATCGTAGTTAGCTTTACCTAGTTTTATAGGGATCCTACGAAATTTATAGGGCTATTGATAAAGGAACACTATTTATTCAATTAAACTGTACAATTAAGACGTGAGTTTAGGCGCGTTTGCGCAAACACCGTACAGACCTCAGTGTAATAAATAGAGTAGCTTTGCCGGGTAGTCATCGATTAAATCTAACTAGGTAATGTTACATTGTTTAGTTTTAAAAATCTATAGGACTACGGACAGTGTTACTACTGAATGTTAATGAGTTGAATCATTAAAAAATAGGAATATGGTTTTTTTAACCCGTGGAAAGTAAATTAACTGTTTCTTAATTAAAAAAAAAGTTAATCATCAAAACAAAGTTCCTGGGAAGTTATTATTTTACTATGATAGCATAATGCACAAAAAGAAAAAAAATTGTTTCCAATTTACCAATATTTAAAATACCTTGAATGTTTTTGAGTGGGTTATAAATAAATCCAGTAGTAAAAACTGTAAATAAATCGATACGCAACGCATTTTCTGTCAATACCAACACGATCGTAGTGTATAAAAGGAATATTTTTTCACCATAACATTACGTCTCACGCGGCATACAGCGAACTAACATTTTGATAGCTCTAAGGAGATAATAACGCAAGTTAACTAGTGTTTTATCGATAGTGTTTCACTCACAGCATTACTTGACATAGAATAGCATAGTAAGTTTCACTCACAGTACCGAACAATTAAGATTAGCCGTTCATTTGCATGAAACAACGACATTTTAAATAGGTGTAGGTTATTTATTAGCAAAGCTAGTACATCATAATGTACAGTCAGCATAAACCTCTTGATTAGACAATTAACGTGTATTTTTTTTATGTCTAAGACTCTGTTGATGACGATTGGACATTAGGCTAAGACACAGTTTTTATTCAACGGAGTATAGAATCTTCCTTGAACGCTAATGAATTTACCGACGAACATTTAACTCATCAAATGATACTGTAATTTTTAAATGACTTTCTGCAATGTATTCTGATCTCGAATAACTAGTTATAGTGTAAATTCTGACGTGAATTTTGCAGTTGACTGTACATAATGATATTAATGCAGCTTAACAATATAATGTATCTAGTCATATTTCTATATTAAATCGTAAATAGTTAAGACACAATCAAAGAGAAACGCAAGCTTAAAACAGGGCAACAGTTTAAGAACCAAAGAAAAAACTTAAACTAGTAACTTATTCAAAGAACATTCGTAGGGTAGTGTAACTTGTTCCATTTATTAAAAAAAACCGATGTGCCAAAATATCGCATGTATTTGTAATTCCAGTATAATTGTGATTACGAAGCCAAGGCAATAAGAAACCAAGTCACATAGATAGTTAACAAACAGACTTTAATGATGGAGATTATACGTCAGTATTCAAAATTATCTTTGATTTTAAGAGTCAATAAAATAACCTTATTGCCTCTTCAGTGATTGTATTATGCGATGTGCCAAGGGTTATTGCGCCCGATTTTTTGTTTCGAAAATTCGATTTTAAAATGTTAAATATTGGAAACTGCCAATAATATCACTGTCTTGTCAAAATGGTGCAATATAGTTTGTAAGTTAGTAAGTAGTACACAATTTAAACAATCAAAATATTTTGCATGTAAATGATAGGAGCATATAGATCACTCAACATTACCATTACTTATTTTGGTACAGTGAAATTAATAATATATCAATAACGAAATTGTGTTTTATTTCACGTCACAAGAGAACGAATAGGACAGTACCTAACCATACTAAAAGAGAAGTTTTGTATTTTTTTTTTTCAAATGTTGTTTATTGTTGTTTATTGAGGAAATCAATAGCACATACATTGCTATAACTTACGTCTAGTTTAATACATTGGGTATGGCCAATTACAGATTTCCCTATTACAGATTTCGTAATCCCGAATAGGTTTAGCATCGAGCTAATAGAAGAAAAATCTTTACACCAAAATTATTTGTACCAATTTACTTCGACAACAACACAACTTGATTAATAGAGGAATAAGGGTAACTCATCGTTATAGTAATTGTGTAAATCGTACTATCTACTACTGATTTGCTAATTAGGGACAGCAAAAATGCGTGTCATAATATGTAAGTTAAACAACTTGCGTAAGTATTTTTGAACATATATTTACGTTCTCATATTTTAAATAGTGTATAGTAGCAGATTTTCACATTATTTATTACAATGTAGAAATACAATATATTCAAAAGAATATTTACAACAATAGTTAATATTATAACACCCGAATTAATTATTATACCTAAGCTTCACCATCAGTCTACCTACAGTCTATAAGAAAGGGCACAGCTAAAGGTTTTCGTGTCAACAGATTCATTTGCTTACCTACTTTAATCTGATTCTTATGCTATCTCAATTACTTTAAAAACCGTTACTACAATGACTACTAAGATGTGGTAACTGGGCCCCTATTTTTGAATCACTCGCTTGGATATGGCGTGTGATTTTCGTTCGAAAACACATAAAAAATCAACGGAAATCACTCAAAATCTAGACGTGAGTACTCACAAAATTGAGCAATGATTTTTCAAATCCTTTTTATGTAGATTACAACTGGTTTTCATTCCAAAATTCGACTTTAAACATTGAATATCACACGCCATCTAAAAATAGGGGCCCTGGTATCGGCACAGCCAAAACATGTGCGTTGTTACTTTAAATCAGAAGATGCAGCATGTATACAAATTCCAGTAACAAAGAAAAAAAAATTGAATAAATTCTCAACGATTAATTAATTGCTAAGGATTAACAGATGCATAGATAAACAAATAAATATAAGGTTTAATAACCCTTTTTGATTGTTACAATAGCATTCTAATGTTCAACGATATTTTTTTATTAATTGGGAATGTTAAAAAAGGTACAATGTTGATCGCAAATTAACAATTAATTCATTTACACTGTTCGAGTTTCATTTTAGTTTTCGCAAACATCATTATCACACAGTAGTGGTTTCATAAATCAATCGTCGATGGATATTGAAAGACAAAGGAACAACTATCAAGGTAAGCTCAAAGTAAAACTATCAAGTTGTCAGAAACTGCAGTCAGAGCGCCTTGGCCGTAGAGTACTGGCAGAAATAGAATAAGTTGGATATTCATTAAAAAATACGAAAATATAAATATTATAAGGTTTAGTAGTTAAGTACTACTTGACCCACACACTAAGTTGAGATTTCACTTAAGTACAGGATACTATATTTAGTATGTAAGGAGGGTTTAGGTATAAAGAAGTAAAATAATAGAAATATAAACCGAATAGAAGCGCAGTAAAACAAGAAGCATACCGAATAGATAGGACAACACATGAATACAAATATGCCTACGAACTGCTGGAATAACTAAAAGGGCTATAGATCTGTACTCTAATTAAATTGACTAGTCAGCAGAGCTGCTTGGACGATTAAATAGCAATAACCATAAACAATAGCAAAATATTAACAATTCTATGAATATTCACTCAAAATATTGGTCATGGATTGTCTGTCTAACCTATAGTTAACAAAACTAATAAAACGTAATATTTAATAAATAATGATTTTTTTTGCTTATATTTAATTTATACATTAATGTACAATACTAATCAAACACTCTTTAGTTCACTAGCGAATTCAGTATTGGTGTATCGTCTATATATATTTCGATTCCCTTACTGTGGGCTTGTGAATTGACATATTTTATCATTGCACCAATAAAATTATTTTTAAGCCGCCTTTTGACTGTGATATATTTTATATCCCGAGTTAAATCTTTCACCCGTTCACACTTTGGGATATATAATGTCCACCACCGCGGGGAGGGGCGTGCGGGAGGCGGAAAATATGTCTCTTGAATCGCTCCAAAACATATTATAGCTCGGGATAAAAAATATTATATCTCTCAGTGAGAAGGGTTCCATTGTAAACTATGGTGAGCGATATCGAGTATATATCGGTATATTGATATATATTTCCAAGTGAATAGGCAGCTTTAGAACCATGAAGCCAATAAATATTTGAACAGAAATAGTATAGTTTCTTACTCTATACTTTAAAAAAATGCTACTATCATAATATGACTTACAAGGAAATGTGTCTGATTAAATGGACTCTGCTTAGTACCTACATTGCTCATCAAGGAGTAACTTCGCATTTTCATTCTTCATATCAATAAATTTTCATTTAATAGCTAAAATATTTGACTATGGCCAATCTTCATGAACATTGTGAACAGTGTGCCAGACTAAGCCATTCCCGCTTGGCGTATGTGCTGAAGGCAGTAATACATGTCTCAAAAATGTCCTACCTTGTGTTAATCCCAGGAAAAGTTTCCAATTCTTTTCTCTACCAAAGTTGTACGGGTTTTTAAATGTTTTCTGTGTTTTTTTCAATGTAGTATTTATATGAGCTTCAACACTTGTTTCACCGTTGCTGATATTTTTACCGTGCATTATTACTAATGCTCCGAGGGCAAAAAATACTGATAAGCATGTCACCGCCATGAAAATAACAGCTTTTCTTTTCCACGGGTGCGCGCAGATCCGCTGGGCCTCAGTTATCGGCGGCACGGGCAAATCATGCTCTCTCGGAAAGTTAATGGAATCATATTCAACTATTACTTTGACTGGAACTAACACTCCACTTTGATTCATTTTGACTGGATGTCCGATTAGATCAGGATCATTGTTTGGTATTATTCCTCCTGGAAGATAGAAGGATAACTCTTTATACTACTGATAAAAATAAATAGTCATGTGCAAATAGAAGATTCTAACTTGACATACCTGTATCATTGAGCCACAGGACTTGGTACCCAATATCAACACCAGCGATTATAACAAAAGTGACTCCAACCACCATATAAACCATATAGAGGTAAAAGTATCTAGCGTTGAAGTATCCAACGCAGTTGTTTAACCAAGGGCAATGATGATCCATGCCCAAGATACAACGGTCACATACTGAACAATGGTGTGTCCTAGGCGGTTTAGGAGTTATGCATTTCTTGCATATACTTGCTGCTTGAGACACCATTGACCCCTGTAAATAAAAATGTTATTTTATGAAAAACATGCTGTGTAACCTGACCTGCAATACACAATAAATGTTTTGTACTACATGAATTTTTATTAAAGGACTGTTTAAAATCAAGTCAATATACAATGAAGACATATACACATACATTTGGAGGATATCCTGGTGGAGTTGATACTCCCATGTAGTAATGGAAGACTATGTTCAGAAGTAGCCAGTTTCCGAATATAACAAGGAATACTGTTATGTAGGGATCCCGGAGCCACCAGTATGGAAGCCCCACCCAGTAGCAGACGGCAACTACAGCTGCTGTTAATACACTTACACAGAATACAAACACCTGTAAAAAATATTTAATTATAACTTTATTTATTTTACAAATAGAACCAGCACATTTTTGTTTTATTTTAAGTATATACATAGTTCAAAAAAATAAACATAGTGTAAAATAAACTATATACATAGTTAATTGTTGTAACAATTTTTTACAGAATTCAGGAGTCAATCTTAGTGGTGGTTCCCTACAACTTTCAATGCGGTATTTTGTACTATGCTAGTACAGTACCAGTATAAAGTATATTAATGTAAGTATGGTTTTGAATTACAATTCATTCATAGCACAACATTTTCACACTGTCAACTCTCAATGTTGACTCTTGAAAAATAAGAAATCAAATTGAAAGCAAAGAAACTTTTTCTAGAAAAAGTTAAGGCTTACCTTCCCTAAGCTTGCAGCAAAGTTGTCAACAAACCAGAATATTGGTTCCAGCATACAGTCCACAGCATAACCATAACTCATGTGTTCATTGTATGTCAAAGATCTGGCAGTCATTACTGCTTGTGAGTATTTCCACACCAGGTATTCTCTGTAATGTAGTGAATAAAATAAATTGATGACAATGTAACTATTAAAACTGCTTATCTCAATTGTGTAAACAAGCATTCAGCAAAGTGTTCAGTAAAACTATGAGTGCTAAATTGAACTATGAAATGTACAAGCGGACCCAGCAAATTTTGTTTTGCCGAACAACAAAATCTGTCCAACCATTCTCAATTAAAAATAAGTGGTTTAACCAATACAACTTTTCTTTATACTTATGAAAAAGGAATAAGATTTAAGTAAATATGTAATAATATTATATTTACACATATGTTTATAGTAAATATCTAAGAACTTACTTTATTTGCCAAAATATCCGTCGCCATTGGAATTTCCATTTTATAACCACCATTTTGATCTGTAAAAGTTTTCATTGAAAGCATTGTTTTTAACAATTCAAGTAAAGTAACAAGGATCAGAATAAGTATTGTTTCTCCACGTTTGTAGAGTACATGTAATTGGAGGCCAGAAGACTTAGATCAGGATGAATCAAAGAATGATAAAGGATAAATAAACATAGTACAGTTATTCTCATACAAAAACATTAATCAAATCGAAACACAAAAATAATAAATAAACCACTTTTTAATGAATGTTTACTTACCTAACACGGTTATAACGAAAAAAAATTGGAGTATTTTATAGTTTCTCTCCTCCTCGTGTTTGATACATGTAATATTTACTTATTGCTGGCTTTCTTTATCTCCTTTTAAATTTGTATTGTATTGAAAACAAATCCAGAAAACGACAAAACGACGAGCCATGCCAAATAAAATATAGCAGACGCCAATTATGACAGTGGCAGTCAGTGTCACTGTCAGTGACAGCACTGACAACCAGAGACAATACAGAACTGCCTCTGGTGGCTTGGACACACGTTTCATAGAATCCTATTTCTAAAGATAAGATAAATAATTTTCCCTACAGACAAAAACCTTATTTAACCTAAATTCAAACACGAACGCACTTTTTATATCTTCAGTATTTTTGCTGATTTCCATTAACATCGAATTAAAGCATTTCGAAACGCGACAAGGTAATCTTGAAGTTGGCTGTACGGACGTTGCTTGTTTGACTGAAAAGAAAAAAATGCCATTGAAGATTGACGGGCATTTTTGGCGAGCATACGACATTAATTTGTTTTTGCGCGGGAAGAGCGGGAAGCGTTTTCGAGTCCATTTATGAGTATTTGTGTGGTTGCAATCATTGAACTACACGTATGGAAATGACATCCCGAAGGAACCTCGTGCGCGATGAGTTGATGGTCTCAGACCATCAACGCATGCGCGGTATCACAGTCACTCACTCCCGCTCGTAGCGTTAACCAATGTGACATTTGGTCAATTAATTTGTCAAAATGCCGACTTGCGTTTTTAAAACATGCAAAAATAAAACCAACAGGAATCAAAACGATACCGGCGTTACTTACCATCGGTAGGAAATTAAAATGTTAACTTAAACCAACATAAATATTTTTTCAAAATGTTATAAATGTTTTGCATGAAATTGCCGCCATTTTATTCGAAAATCAAAGATTATAAAAAGTGACACGCACAGAATGGAAAAGTAGGTAGGTAATAAATAGAGGTTAGACAATGCGATGTTGTGATATTTCTTTTAAGGTGTTTTGCATTTGTAGTTGTATTTTTCTAGAATTATCTCGTATGAAAAATTTGAATGATAAAAATCATAATAAAAAAATAGTAAATATCATTCGAGTTTTTGACCTACAGATTTTTATTTACTAAACTTTTATTTATTTAGCTCTTTTAAATAACTATTGATCAAAGTAAGTAACGATTAAAACGTTTTGATAAAATAATATTCATTCAGTACAATTAAGTTAAGTAGGCACAAAGTCTGTGTCACTTCTGCGGTTTGATATTCAAAATTCAAAATTTATGGAATACGTCAGTCTGTTGACAGTTCACGTCCAAAAAATGCGCACATTTTTTGCTTGGCATAGCGTCTCTATACGCAGTAGTAACAGCTCACTGGTACCAACCTGGCATTTTGATGCATCAGCGAGCAAGGCCCCTGCTGGACTCACTGACTCAGCGACTCGGCTGTACGTACTACTCGTATTATAGGCACTTATCTATTCAGTGATAGGCACAATCTGCCTTTTGTGATTCTGTCGTCTCTGACCCAGCTTAGTGGATGATATCACTTTAGTTAGGATGTTTTTTTTAAATATCTGTTACTTTCTCAATATAATACCCATTAATCTAGAACATTCTATTATTTGGTTTGTATTTTACCTTTCAAAACATAAAAATAACGACTAGACTACAATATTTTAAAGTTGACCACGGTTGACGTCACCAGGTAGATAATATTTTTTATATTATGTTACTTTTATGGATTTAATTAGTATTTGATCTTAATTGTCATGTATTTGGCTTATCATATTTTTCATTCCATCGATTTCAGTCCACAATTTCGAAAGGTATTTTTTTCACGTAACGTTCCAGTACGAAACACGAATTTTGATTCTACTACAGAAACTAAAATATTGTATAGAAAAAAATGTTGTTCTTTTTTTGTGTAACATTTTAGGTCTTCTTTCAACTCCTATGGGGATTTCACTTTATCCAGGGTCACCAGAATAACACAACGCAAGTCATATTATAATTATACTAGCGATCCCGGCGAACTTCCTTTCGTTACCCTCAGCGGCCAGTCCTTTCCTATATTTTGAACCTTTGAAACCTTCCTGGGACTTCCACTAATATTTCAAGACCAAAATCATCCAAATCGGTTCAGCTGTTCTCGAGTTTTAGCGAGACTAACACAAATAGCAATTCATTTTTATTATATAGATTGAGAAAGGCAAAAAACGTAAAAAGAACTCAGCAATGTATTTACTGCAGCCCTGGCATTTGCACAGGTATGCAAGTGGTAAATTGTTTATAATTTGTCAAAGTGTTGTTTGGTGGTCGCAGGCAAGTGCTGATGCATTCGTGTCGAGTTTCGAAATTATTTTGATTACCGCCACAACCAGAGTAAATTCGACGCTTGCAAGTCCTGAAATTTATATCAAAAGTTAGTAATAAAGTTAATGCTGCGCGATAGAATAACGGGGCAACTAAGTATAAAGGTAATACTACAGTATAACCCCGATAGTTCGATTTTGTCAGGACCCAGTCAAAAAATCGACAAAAGACCCGTTAAACAGGCAAAATAATAAGTGATTGGCATGCCAGCACCGACATTTTAAATGTATTTTTGATCGCGTTTTAGTAGCTACAATCTTATTACATCATGGCATCATAGAATATTATTTATTGCCTTTCCAATCTTCTGCAAAATTGACATTTTAAATTGTCCCAATATGTAGGACAGATTAATTAACAAAATTGAGTACAAACAGGTACAAAAAAAACAAAAGTACACGATATTATTAGAAATATAGACGCATCTGGGAGCTCTATTTTTGAATAACACGCTTCAAGATGGCGAGTGATTTTCGTTCCAATATGAATTAAAAGTCAACGAAAAAACTCGTTTTCGAACCATAATCTCACGTAATAATGAAGCGAGTGATTCAAAAATGGAGCTCCTAATATGATAACGGAGATAACATCTTTATTTTGCAACTCAACCAGGGCCCCTATTTTTGAATCATTCGCTTCAAGATGGCGGATGGAATAGTCAGGGCTGACTATCCAACTTTAAGGATGCGGGAAATCGTAATTCTGCTGTTATGAAAAAGACTTACTTCCCGACTCTATCCCAATACCAGCGATTGAAATGTCCAAAGCAGTTTCCATAGTCGAATGCCAGTGCACAAAAGAACGGTATTTTAGCTGAAAACAAAACGTTATTTTTATGTAAATATAAGCTTTGAATCATAAAATAAGAGAACAGCAGAAAAATATTTCAACCTGATGACATTGAGGTATTGAGGTAGCAATAATTCATACAATCCTGTTCTTTCTCGAAGCGATTTCCATTTCCTTGACAACCGCCCCAATAGAAGCGATAACATTTCTTTTCTTTTATATCGAAATAATACTGAATAATATCCGCTCTGCAAGGTCCAGTGTCAGGTCGAAGAAAACATGTTTTGTGCTTTGCTGAAATTACAAAAAAAACATTGAGATATGAAACACACTGAATAGGCACATAACGAAGAATCTCTGAAAGCAGTTAATTTAGGTATATCTTCGTAGGCGTTGAAGTAATTAATCATAAATTTCTTGGCCTTAATACCTCCTGCTTTTTGATTTGAGACTAACAAATGTAGAGTCCATGAAACAGAAACATTCTAGTGCTGACTTCAGTCTTTTACCAACTTATGAGCTGCAAACACATCTGACGAGGTTTTGTGTTTAAGTCAACAGCACGTTATCTCTCGTCTCTGTCCTAGAGAAGACATTCCAAAGGAACGTCATCAACAAAAACTTTGGGACGTCCCTCTTGCGAGAGAGACCTTTAATACTTTACGAGTACTTCAAAATTCCGTCAGTGATAGTTGTCGCGCTAGGCTCTTGGCAGTTTCCTGCAAAGACTCTGGCCACTGGCTTCATGCTTTACCATCAAAAATCTGGGCACTCTCTTTGATAGTGAGTCTTTCCGGGTGTGTGTGGGTCTTCGCCTTGGTACTCCTATTTGTGAAATTTTTACGTGTCCCTGTGGCAAGGAGGTTGACAAATTTGGTCTCCACTGCCTTTGTTGTCAGCAAAGCGCTGGGCGTCTCGCCCGTCACGCCACTCTTAATGACGCCACCAGAAGAGCTCTTGCCACCATTAATGTTCCTTCCACGTTGGAACCACGTGGTTTGGTTCGTGATGATGGCAAGAGACCCGATGGCCTCACGCTCATTCCCTGGGAACGGGGTCGGGCCCTAGTATGGGATGCAACTTGTGTCGATACTTTGCCCCCTCCCATCTCAGAGAATCAGCCCTTAAAGCTGGAGCAGCAGCGGAGTTGGCTGAAACCGCCAAGCGTCGCAAGTACGGCTCACTTGCAAGTGATTATGTATTTGCGCCGTTTGGCGTTGAAACGTTTGGGCCGTGGGGGCCTTCGGCTAAATTGCTGTTAAGAAAAATTTCGCCAAAACTAAATTCTGTTACGGCCGATAGTAAAGCTGGCTGGTTCCTAGCTCAAAGGATTAGCATAGCTATCCAACGCGGCAACGCAGCCAGCATTATAGCCTCCTTGCCACAAGGAAATGGTTTCGTTTTTGAATAGGGTAG
Organism: Pyrausta aurata; assembly: GCA_963584085.1. Lineage (NCBI taxonomy): Eukaryota > Metazoa > Arthropoda > Insecta > Lepidoptera > Crambidae > Pyrausta > Pyrausta aurata. The sequence continues at coordinate 8,926,869 of OY757251.1, forward strand.
TCTTTTTTTTATGTTGCATGTCTTAGTTTTAATTTTTTCTTGTTTGTTATTAATACAGCACGTCAAGGTAAATACTGCGCGTTAGTATCCAACAAAAATGTATAATGCCTGATGTGCTGGCTACTGTGCCTTGTCTCTTGTTTATATGATATACCGGATAGATACTAAAATGTATTTTTCATTAAGTAAAGTATTCACCAACATACCTCGAATAGTGTTGTCTAACTTCGTACAAATTGTTCTACCATTGGGGCCTGGCGGTTGAGTTGTTCTGTGTTTGCCATAGTAACGAACCCGGACATCTTTTTTCCGACATTCTGACAGAGTGACCAATATTAAAAACGCCATCAACAGTGTTCTACATTTTGAGTCCACCATCCTTGCAGCATGGCTGCGAAAACTTACCGGATTGAATAAATTTTATTATTTTCGTGCCATAAAAACATTTTTATTGATATGCAAGAAAATGACTATAAAAACCCTCGACCAAAACTAGTATAATACTTCATTCTGATATTTCAACCGTATGTTTGGTGCTTCTGTTCTCGTAGCAAATCTACTTACCTCTATATTTTTTTCCTATCAGGCCTATAATATAAGGATGATCACGATGAATCCACCTGTCTGATGATGTTATTTAATAAAGAACAACAGTAAAGTAAAATTCATACCTCGTCTGGTGTTGATTATTAATGTTATGGGTACCTACTTAAAGGCAAACTGAATTTCATTGGTTCAGCTACTAGACCGTACTCTACCGACAGGATAACGACGCATAGGTACATAATTTGAGTAAAAAGTAGGTAATTAATTAATTGATCCTGTTGAAAATGGACGCGGCCAATACTTGTGCCTGCATTTAGCGTGATTTTCGTTGACTTTTAATTGATTTTCGAACGAATTACTCGGAATATTAATGCGAGCGCGGCAGCAGGACATTCGCGAGCTAAACTCTCTTAATCTGGGGTATAATATGGGTACCTTCCTATTGAAGTTAGAATTTAACTAAATACTTTTTAAAAAAATTTAAGGGACTTGTTACTTAACTATAACTTTTCAATGTTTTTTAACACGAAAATCGCATCAAATATCTACCTACAATGTAGTTCCAATGAGCACTTATGAAGTTATAACTCGCTAATCTACTGATTGTTGATTATAAATTGCCAGCACCGGTTTTGTCACTAATAGCACGTCATTATTCGTGAAGTAGCGAACGAAACGAATGCTAAGCGGTGGGCGGGGTGCGTGCTTTTTGCTCGTGGAGCCGACCGCGACGGCTGCGGCTGCGCGGAGTGCGCGGGCGCCGGGCGCAGGCACCGCACCGGGATCGATCCTTATTGTATTTTATTCCGTTCTTTGCGCTCACTCTCGACGATCGTCTCGCAGACACAACTCATATTTTTTAAACTCGACACCTCTCCGGCTTAACGCTATGCCAATATGATAGCTCTACCCGGCCAGACACCGCCGCGTTTATTTTCTTTTGTTTTGTTTTGTGAATAAGTGTTTTATATAAAACAGTTTAGTACTTAATTTAAAGAATACGCGACAGAGCGACTAACATAATGCATATCGAATGTTTTGTGATGTATTTATTTCTTTTGAATGTAAATAATATTGCCGATGGTGCTGCGCCGGACCTTAAGGTAAGAATGAGTTTTTTTTTGTTTTTTTTTTATATAATATTGCTTGCTGTGCTTATTATCAATTTATCAAATGAATACTAAGTAGCTACCTATCTTTTATGTGTAACTTATGCATGTTATATTTTCGTTTGTCTGGGGCCTATTTTTGAATCACTCTCTTCAAGATGGCGAGTGAGTTTCGTTCAAAGATGAATTAAAAGTCAATGAAAATAACTCGTTTTTCATATGAAAATCATATATTGAAGCTAGTTATTCAAAAATAGGGCACCTGAAGCTCTATTTTTGAATCACTCGCTTCATGATGGCGAGTGATTTTCGTTTGAAGATGAATTAAAAGTCCAAGGAAATTACTCGTTTTCGAACAAAAATCACTCGTAATATTGACGCGAGTGATTCAAAAATAGGGCTCTTGGTCCTCCTACTCTTTGTATGTAAGGCTGGCTCTCTATTATTATGATAAGGTAAACATTATATAGGATGTCCCAGAAATCTAATTTGTGTTGTCAAATTGGTCCGTTACCTACTAGACAATGGATCTTCTATAATAATCTACCTTCTAATAAGCGTGGTAGAGCTACATAACTTTTTCTGTTGCTATAGTTTCAAAACAGTATAGGTAGATAAATAAAAAATGCAAAACCTAGGAGTTCAGGAATTCCTTACCGAAGTGGAGATCCTCGGAGACTCGTATAAGGTGTCAAACCTATTCTACTATTCTTTTGAATCCATCAATATTCGACGCTTTCGCATTCCAGCCGCGAACGATGAATCACAATTTTCTCGAGGAATATTAAGCATTATTTAATTATGCATACGATCGATAGTAAACTGCTACAGATTCACTAACGATAAAACGTATTAAATTCTATCTTTTTTAACAATTTTGATTTTACATAGATATTTGCACTTAGCAACAAGTCATTCACTCAATTGGTTGCGAATTGAATTTAAATGCATTATTAATACATTATAATACAATCGAGCTCATTTAATCATACAAAAGCGAAAGATTTAAAGTCTCCTCAAGTGCGCCACTATTCATTGTTCATTTCAAGGAATGCGTGTTTGTTCCTGACTGGATAACATTTTGTGCAATATCTGATTTACGTGTCCTTACAGGGCCCCTATTTTTGAATCACTCACTTCGATATTGCGTGTGATTTTCGTTCGAAAACACATTAAAAACTACTAAAATCACTTGAAATCTGGACGTAAGTGCTCACAAAATAGAGCTATCTGTTTAAAAATCCCTCCTGTGTGGATTTCGACAGATTTTATTCCAAAATTGGACTTTACTTAATCAATGAATAATCACACGCCATCTTGACGCGAGTGATTCAAAAATAGGGCTCCTAAAAGTGTCTGTTTCTACAAGGCTCGGTCGCACCATCACTTACTTAACTATACACCCCAGCTATGTTATTTGTATGACCTTTGACAGCTAATTATTTGACGAATAAGATAGTGCAAGCATGTCTAAGGGCCTGATTCACCATCGACTAATAAGCATATTAGTCGACTTTTTAACTATCGACTAATAATAAGCATTAACCAATGAATAATTCAAATATGGAACGTCATCTCGTATGAAGTAGTGGACAGATAATGCAAAATGGAACTATTCAGACATCATAGAGCCTTAGACATACTATGATGGTCGATGGATATCTCCTACAAACAAGCTCTTTTCGTGGAAATAAGGCCCTTTTAAATGGGAATGTGTCTGAAACAAAAATCCATTGCAGAATTTGACAAACTAGTATCTTTTTGGCATTCGGCTGTTTACGGTTAATGTAACTTGGTGCGGCAGATCCTAAATTGCTAATTGTAACATATATTTCATGCCGACTCGGGATTTTGGGTCGGTCGGTCTTACATCTGTTTGACATTAAAACGAGATTGGCCCAATCTGCTTTGAATAAATTGCCATAAAAACAGGCTGGATAAAATGCTTTGCAAGGCAATTAATGAGCTAAACCAATATTATTATTATAAGGCGGCAAATATCGTACCTACCTACTTACATTAGGTTTATACCTATACATATAAGCAAGGACTACCTGGGAGGCTAGTTAGTACTTTCATAACGCTATCTCCGTAGTCAAAGGCCCTATTTTTTAATCACTCACGTCAAAATAACGTGTGATTTTCGTTTGAATATGAATTATAAGTCAACGAAAATAACTCAGTTTCGAACGAAAATCACTCGGAATACTGACACGAGTGATTCATAAATAGAGCTCTTGGAGCTCGACCTATCTTTGAGTCACTCGCGTGATTATATTTAGGGATTTTCGCTCGAAAATAATTAAAATTTAAAAGTTAACGAAAATCACGTTAAATGTAGACACAATTACCTGCCGTGTAGATATGGAATGATTTCAAAATCGAACATTAATCAAAGAAATTCACCCGCCATATTCAGACTAATGATTAAAAAATAGGATTTGACTGATTGCTCGGTTACTTTTTTGACATTCCTTACTGTACCTAAGCGCTTCCTCAGTACTTATAAGCATTTTCAACAGACAAGCCAGAAAAGCAATGGAACGTGCAACAGTCGCGTGTCAACGTGCGAAGCGAACATCGCGGGCAGCAGACGACCCGTTTGCGGGACAGACGGGCGGACGTACGGGACGCGCTGCGCTTTATTGAAGGTGCAGTGCGCGGGGGAGCTGGTCACCATAGCCCACAAGGGAGCGTGTGTTGGTAAGTGCTGCTCCATGCCTGAAGTTATCCATTATTCTTCGATCGATGACAGGTAAGTAGAGCGATGGATATGTGTACTTGCGCGGTGCGCTGTGCTTTGCTGAGAGTGTAGAGCGCGGCTGGTCACCATAGCCCACAAAGGAGCTTGTGTTGGTAAGTGTGACTCCATGCCTGAAGTTATTCATTATTCTTCGATCAATGACAGGCAATCAGAGCGATTGGATTTGGACTTAAGTAATGCCCTGTGCTTTGCTGAAGGTGCAGTGTGAAAGAGAGCTCACCACCAAAGCCCTCAAGGGAGCTTGTGTTGGTAAGCTTTGCTCCATGCCTGAAGTTATTCATTATTCTTCGATCAATGACAGGTAATCAGAGCGGTGGATAAGTGTAGGTAATTACGCGATGAGCTGCGCTGTGCTTTGCTGAAGGTGCAGTGTGCAGGAGAGCTCCATTACTATAGGCAAAAGTGAGCTTGTGATTGTAAGTGTTGAACGTTGAACTACTCCAACCTGATGGGAATAAAGTCATTGCTAGCAGTCAGAGAGATGAACGGACGGACGATTACCACAACCACCAAATAATTTAAACACCAACCAGGTTTTTAATAGTAAGGTAAAGGCTAAAGACCCAGGAGCTCTTTTTTGAATCACTCGCGTGCATATGGCGTGTGATTATTGAAAACGAAAAAAATCAACGAAAATTTCGCGACATATAAACTTGAGTACTCATTCCAAAATTTTCCTTTAATCAATGAATACCACATGCCATCTTGACACGAGTGATTCAAAAATAGGGCCCCAGGTGTTTCCCAGGGTCCTCCAGTCTTGTTGGATCAAATTTGTTATAGAGAGTTTCTTATACGATTGGGTTAACCGACCGAGCGTCTTGTGGTTTGTAAGTAATGCTCGCCTAAAAACTTTCAGGAATGATGAGCATATGTGTTCGTCAGGGTTCTGTATTTTAGGGGTCACGCTGTCACTGCTGTTGACGTTCGCGTTATTTTATCGAAGCAATCGACCCTAAGCAGCTGGCGAATATGCCAGTGAAAGCTTAGACTTTGCTTCATAGCCACAAATCTCTACCACTCATCCTATGGCGTTGTAGTTAGTCTCCATAGTAGCCTAAATAGGGCAGGCAGCCTACATCGACATGTGACGACAGCCACATCGATATGGTGATGCAGCAATCCCTGCCATATGTTAAATATTCACAGATTTTCCAGTTATGAGTAAGCCAGCCAGATTTCTAACCACATGTGGCTAGGACACTTTGATACAGACACCCACTTAAATTCATATAACTATTAAATAAACTGATGGAATGTTCTAATTGTTTTCAATGGAAAACACCGCTGAACTTTTAAACTAGGAGATATTATCGCTAATATAGCAAAGACATCTTCATCATCAACATAAGGAAATGCGTGTTGTTGTTAACGACTCGCACAATGAATGACTGTCCCAGAATACTGAAGCTGGTAATGAAAAACATCTTTGTCCAACTCTTGGCCTTGTAATCGGCAACGTACCTTACCACATGTTTGGATATAGCTATCTTTGCTCTTGGTAACAAGACATCTACTTATCAGGTTCATTATGCCTTGACTAGGTAAGTGCTATTTTTAGGTATTTCAATACATAAGTATTTGTATGGTTCATACTTTCTTTAAAGAAGCCATGTTAATAGCGAGCTGTCCTCATTTTGGACACCACAGCACAGTATACGATCACAAGTGGGACGAGTTCTCACCATACCACACCTTCCGCTGTAGGTAGGCACAATTCTTTAAGGCGTATTTTTATCCCTCCTAAGTTCATCAAGATGTTGTAGTGAGCACAATTCATAAGAATGAATACGTTATCCATCGGCTAGACTTTGATTTTGCGGAATTTTAAAATAGTTTAATCAGAATTAGTTTAATTGCTAATAAATTAATCTAAGCTATCCCGGAGAAGAAAAATATGACCAAAGTGTGGACTTAAGTTTTTTCCAGCCTGGCAAATAATTAACACAATAAGACATGACACTGATGAATGATTAATAGCCAGAAGGCCAATTGTAGGTAATGGTCGATTGCGCTGCTCAACGCCCGGTCGAGCTGACTCTGAATCAGGGGCCCTATTTTTGAATCGTTCGAAAACAAGTTGTTTTCGTTGACTTTTAATTCAAATTCGAACGAAAATCACTCTTAAAGCGTGAGTGATTCAAAAATAGAGCTACTGACCGTAGCTCTATGCTATCTTCTAAATATGGGATGCAACCTTCATTAATAATTTCAAATAAATATATATTATTATAATGATGAAGTATCACACTTATGATGCTGTCTTCTGATCATTAAAATAAAAAACATCTGAACTCGACGTAAGCATCACTATTCTTCTAGTGTTCGTTATTCGAACGAGCTGATCAATCTCTAGAGTCGTCCTTTTTTAAATGCGTTCCAGCCAGACCCATTTACAGTAACTACAGCAGCTTTTTACTCAGTTGGACTGTAATTAAAAGAGCTGAAGTAGACAGACACTTATGTTGCAATATCTGATCACCAGACGGGCCATCCTCGTGCGTGTTCGCGTTGCGGTACGCTCTCAACGCGCCTGCTGACCGTCGGGCGCCATTCGTGCCTCGGTGCCGGGCTGATGGGACCTACGCCGCGGTGCAGTGCGCTCCCGCCGGCGCTGCTGCGGGCTGCTGGTGCGTCTCGCCTGATGGCAAGCCCTTGCCGTATACGGTTGTGAGGAACGGAAGGCCGGACTGCACGAGGACGGGTAAGCTAATACTCCTTTAAAATCTATAATAATCAGGGGAGGGTGATGAGATGAAGAACAATGCATATTTACTGGTTGAATTGTAGGTGATTGGCTGGACAGGCTGTTCAGAAGTTGCAGGTGTCCTGTCGTAGATTTTCTTGGCTACTGCTTATACTGCAGTTTGCAATTGCTTATAGCTGATCTGCAACATTGTTAACAATGGTAGAGGAGGTAGGTGTGACCTACACCCTGCACTATAATTTACATTGTTGCTACCACCCAATCATTTAAATGAATTCGACGGGTATATTATTGTACATAATTTGATGTTTCGATCTCATGCTGTGCATAAATATCTGGCAAGGGCAACCTCCTTTTTGTTAGAGAGATGTGTGTTCTCGATATTTTACAAACTGCCATAACAACATTAAACATTAAATACATTAGTCATCGGAAATATGAAATATGTTTTTTGTAAAAAGTGGGTACTTTATCTTTCGCACCCGGATTCGAACATCTGCTTTACCTAACTCGCGGTGTAAATAACTGGAAACACTTTAGACTGCGTTTGTAAACAATGGAACCAGATGAGGGCAGTGTTTGTTTACGTTATCCTAGAAGCGGCCACTGAACACCGCTTCTCAAAGACTTTACTCATATCTTGTGAGAAACATTGCACCTTTTATAAAAGTCTAGGAATAAAGTCAGTCACATCACTCACATCTTCTTATTCCTATGGATGACCTAAATAAAATCAAAGGTTTCAATTTGATGTGTTGTGAAGGTGGTATATTCCACTCCCCAGGGTTCTTCCCTGAGCAAATATATCTGGACTTTGTCCCAGCGGTGATCGTAAAAGGATTTTTCCAAACCAATATTTCATTTTGAATCCATCAACTCTGGAACTCACTTGAGACGAGAGATAAAGAAAGAGCCCACTTTTCTATTGAAGATGCAAATGTTAGAGTAACAAAGGTTACACAGTAATTGTAAACATCGGTTATTCAAAACTCCTGTCTGAAATAATGTCTTTAACTTGGAATCTAAGTTCATGTCCAAAACGAATACCTCCTGGAAAACTCCGTACCTGTTATCTACCAACGATTGCATTTGCGCACTGAAAATAAGTATGACTGTGCCAGGGGCTTTGCACTGAGTACTGACGCTCGTGAAAAATGATGTTAACAATTGTTTACTGAAACGATCAAACGCAGCACTCGATGAGAGAGCTTCTAAATGTGCGAGTTTGTGCGAAGTTAGTTGTAAGTATTTTTGAATTCTAAACAACCAATTATATTACACACTTATGTTAAACTAAACGCATCAATTATACCCTTTAATGACGTGCCGTCTTGCTCCGTGACTCTATGTTAATGATACTTATCCTGATATTCCTGATAAATACTCAATTAAGTTTTAAATAGAAAACTATTCGCACATCAAAGTAAGCTAATGTTTAGAACAGCCGACGTCATGGTAGAACGGTAAAAATACCTGTTTCATAAGAATTTTTAATTTCTCTAGATTCCTAAGGTTTATAACACAGACAAATCTATGTTTGGGAAATAACTTTTGTCGAAATAGCTAGCTTCGAGAACTCAGTATGTAATATGTATGATTGCCAATACCGGATTATATTGGGTGGCACATGCAAGACACACATTTTTAGAGGAGGTATAAGCTAATAAGATAATGATTTCAAATAGAGAAGAAACCGATTCTCAAACGGAGTTTAAAAGTTTGCGATCAAGATCAAAGGCCTTTGATCTCTCTCTCTCATTTGAGCTCTCAGTAAACGAAGTATCCAAAAATCGGTGTTTCCCTATTCCTAAATATCGAAGAGCAGAATTGATTCCACCTTTTGTGATAGGGAATGGAGGCCCTATGTGTATCGTCGTATGCGCAATGCATGTAAACACAGGGGGGTCAGGGGCCCGCGCATGCGGAAGGCGGCAATCTAACTTGTTTACTAGACAGGTGCCTATTATTGGATTAGATGACATTGATGCGAACTGTACAATTGATCCCAGGACCTATTGTCCTGATGGAGAAGCGAACTCCATAGTGTTTTTATGAGGAAATTGAAGACAACTGCTTCAGTGGACAGAGGTAGATCGATATTAGGGCAGGGTAAATAGGTTTTATCCACCAAATACATATCCACTTTTGTCTTCTACGACATCATTTTCAGTCCAGTCTTCGGTAATTTACGATGCGGTTTAGCGCGGTTGTTAACACGCAGCACACCCAAAACCACTCATAATTTTATGGCCCATAAGTATTTATTTATCTAACTATTAAATAAGTGATTTATGCTACTTTTGGTGTCGGCTCATTTCATAATCACGCCCCGATCAAATCCCGTCCGCGCTTTTACGATCGATTGGCTAACTTCGATCATGTGCAGCTGTAATTTTTTACAAAAGGTTTTCAAAGATGGCTAACATTTAAAATGCCATGTACATTCCTCTGGAAACCTTATTCAATAATTGTTTAAATATTTTCTCCGAGCTTTAATCAGGATGCAAGAAGGATGCAACCTCTTAATCCTTGGTGATTTCCATTTCTATGTTCTTCGCGCGTCCTGTGGATAGGTACTCAATTTATTGAACATAACCATGGTTCAGCGGCAACATGTCTGAATGTCTGCCACAGTGCACTAGTTTCATAATGATCATTGTTCTAAGCCGTGAGGGGTCACCCTGCAGACGAAGGGTCATCCTACGCAGGGCGACGCCCCTAATCATGTGCTTCCTCATACACGTTACTGCGTCCTTAGCATACCAATCATTTGGGTTATCGTTGGCGATAAATTGTTACCAATTTGCCTTCTCAGCGGTTTGAATTAAATCCATATCCGCTGGTCTACCAACTGATTAGAAGGTAGTAGTTAATTGGGGGTTGTTGTAACATAAGTGTAATGGAAATGGAGTTTGAGTCGTGACTCAAAATCGTGATTTTAACAAAACTCGTCCTATTTTTAGGCGTAGAGCTCATTTAAGAGTCTATACCGGAAATTCTTGTCTTATGAATACTACAAAAATGTTGTAAACTAGAAGTGTTCGATCGGATCAATGAATCAGAGCGGCATAGTAGGTAGATGGTTTTAATAAAAAAGGATAAAGTTTTGTTTTAAAAATAATCCAGGTAGAATCACCGTAAGTCAAGGAATTCGGTTCGAAGTCGATTCTGCATCAATAAGTATAAACTAAGCTGTTGATGAAGTTTAAATATACGTTCAATGTGGTAAATATTTGTTATTTAATTCATAAATTAGATACCAAACTTTGGGGTACCTAATTATGAATGACGTATGACTGATTTGATAAAGCCAGTCATTTGCAAATTCCATCAATCCTATTAGTATAGGCTTAAAGCGATGAAAGCATTAATGCAATCACAAATTGTCTTCGACCCGAGAATAGCTTAGCCATATTTACTTAGCATTCTAGTAGGCACCCACTTCGTCGGTCGCATTGGTAATATACATGTAGGTAAGTCTGGTAACAACAGGGAATATGAAATGGCGCTATTAAACCTTCTCAGAACAAGCTGGATTAATTTTGTTATTGGCTTTATGGGCGCACCTGATCCGTGTCCCTGTTCATTGTGTGGCCTGATTGTGCCAGTCTCCAATGACCATTCCACTTGGTTGCCGTTGTGGGTTGATTAATTCATTAAACTCATCATCGGTTGAGTCAAGCTTATGAATGGGGCTACCAAACAGCATTTCGGCTTGAGGTTAAATATTGTCCTAAAAGAAACTCAAAAAAAAACTCCTCATCTTTGCATCTCGAAGAAAATAAATACGTTATTTTCCACTTTCAGACAGTTTTCTGAAGGGTTAAATTATTAAATTATTATGTACCCGATTTTGAAAAAACTTACACTGAACCTTAAGTTGGAATATACCTGATTGAACCTAAAAAAGACATCTTGCTATGACTTCTCGTTTTCGAGAAATTGTCCACGATAAGCATTCAAACATACATAGGAAAACTTACAAAATTTTGCACACGTGTTTGGAAGCCTGAATAGATCAACTTCTATTTTTTAATACCAACGATATCACATACATGTACATTTCGAATTGATCACTTCCTTTTTTAAGCCAGTTAAAATCATCTAAAGACGTGATTGTTCAAGTGGCGCTAAGCTAATTAGACTTATTTATTTAACTTACGCAATATTATGTCTAAAGATTTTTAATCGACTTGTATTTCTACAAATACTCAAGAAAGCTAAATAATTATGCCTTCACTTAGATCAGCATAATCCATTTGCATAACAAATTAAAATAAACAGACGGTAATTGAAAATCGTCTGCGGTTGTCGTATCAATAGCTAATTCATTTATTGACACATGCGCGATGACGCATGCGTGTTGCGTGTGACCACGGACCAACTTCATTTGGAGTTGGCAAAAAAAGGAACCAACTTTTGATCTTGAATGAATCTGCTAATCGTCCCCACAAACAGCCAATTGATATGAAACTTGGATGTAAGTCAGAAGGCATCTGTAAGATCAGCGTTTCACCAAAATAGAAAGGTTCATTGCGTTGATTTACATGGTATACCAAGCCCTGACAAATAATGTAGTAGTTAAGACAGACACGAAATAAATACAAGATTTCTCCAACAACTACGACCAAGAATTCCAATTAATCAATGCGCTCCTTCGTTTCAAAGATAAGTTGGTGGGACTTGCACCAATTCGTGGAGCCAGCGCCAAGCTAGTCCTTCCATTAATCGGCGTCTGGGGCCAATCAAACGTTTATGGCCACTCGTGGTGACTGGTGACCCGCTTGCACTGAATCTGCTACTCTCTTTAATTACATTTTGACGTCTCGACATGGTATAACTAGAGACTAATTGGACCTCCCATTTATAGACGCAGTGATAAATCTATAAATGATATTATAACGTGGGATCGAGATCTCTCTCAAAGCAAAACTCTTAGAAGGAATTGTGAGATTAGTTAGTAAAGCTTATGGAGTTACAGGGATTAAGTCATTGAGTCATTGTATCATTCCTTGACTTCTCATCCCGTAAGTAATTTGTAAGACAAATTGACTACGTTGAGCTACACAAGTCTCTGGGTACATATGTGAACCCAATTTAAAAGTAAATTTGGTTCACACAGTTCGTGGTGTACAAATTTTTCTCAATGATCTCATTTTCACCATCTCTGTATAAGGTATATACGCATAAGGCCTATAGATTAGGCCAAGGTGTTCCCATAGAAATAGTTGTTTACATTCATTAAGCATGTAGAAGTCAGTGATTCCGACAGCATTCACACTTTGTCGGCCACTATACGGTACGAAAACGAGATCCTTTAAGTGTGTGGTGTTTTCTAAGAACCAGCGGTGCGTCTCAGACTGCTCGTCGCCAGATCACAATAGGCCCCAGATTTTTTTGCCTCTTTTAAAAGCGAGAACCCGACTCAACCATCGGCCGATAGAAAAAACGTTCCAGACCGCGTCCGAGCGCTTTGTTGGCGTAGTCGCGTAGCCAGCGCCTTTGATGTTTTATATTTAGCCCGTATACCTGTGCTGAGGATTTATAAAGACGTTATGAAAGAGTTAAAAGAATGGACCCAATCTCTAATCGCCGGTTCGTTATCGTTGTTGCAACTGCAACTAATCCTACAACTAATGAGACAAAAATCATGTTAAAGAACTTTAAGCTGTAGGTACAAATAAGAGGCAATGATTAAAGCCATTGAAAATGTATGAATGGTTTGTTAAAAACAACGTAATTCTTCGAAAGAAATAGGTAGTGACCGTTACTTAGTTGCTGATACTACACGCTACGTCATGGTATTGTGGTATTTACTGGAGTTGTATTTATAGGAGTTAGGTGTCATAAAGAAGTTATTTGCACTTATGTATTTTATTCATGTAGGTGTAGGTACTTTCATTTGTATATTTATGAGCAGGTGTTTATGCGAACTAAGAAAATAGTCACAGCAAAGCGTTATGTAGAGCAAATAATACGGTTAAAGGATCTAAAACTGGTAAATAAATATGCCTACCAAAGTTACGTTTTACCATAATATAAAAATCTCTAATTTATTCCTATGGCTACTAACTATTCTACTGCGCTTCCCCAAACTGGTATCTGTATCTCAGTAGATCCCTTGGCAGGCGCCGATATGTCTGGGTAAAACTCAAAAGTGCTTTTCCGTACAACCACTCAGACGAATGTCTTAACAGAAAAAATGTTGTGTTCCTTGTCGAAGAAAAAACGGGTGGCTAACGGATAATAGATTGATGATATTGTTTAAAATGCTTACTTAATAAATTGATTGGGTGTAGATGACATTTTAACTACGGAAGATATCACCTAAGTACCGGTTATCTAAATTATGTGTTAATTGTTTGGTATTATAGTTATTATTTTTCGTTCCTTTGTAGGGAAAAACGTGTCAGGCGTTGCGGTTTGCTAGGTACGGCATTGGTTAAATGCTTGGTACTAAATCGTTGGATACCTAGGTAGAGCAGCGCGTCGCGATCTTTACCTACCGGTTTTTGTATCGCTAATGGTGGTGTGTGCATCACTTTTGGACCGGTTGGGCAGACTCGCCCCCCGCGCCCTTCAGGATAAGAGCCACAGAGTAAATTTATTGCTAGTGCTCCTAAAACCCTTGGATATTCGTGCAAATTATGGTTACATATATAGTGTTTCTCTTCGGCTGAACTCTCAGGGTAGGTTAGGTTAGGTTTACCTATATCATGACAAGGTAAATATAGTATATTGATATAGTATGTCAAAACATTAAGATTGCGCATCTATGTAAAATACATGGTTGTGCAAATTGCAGTTAAAACTTTACTAGTTTCAGAAGAACAAGTAAGACCGCGATTTAATGAGGACTTAATGATAGTTTTCGTTTCAAGAGGACTAGACTCCAGATTTATTTCAATTAAATTCAGAATCTCTAATCAAGTAACAGGATAATAAATAAGTTAGGATTTCGGGAAAATTACCTTCAACGAAAGGCTCAATCCTCGGTATTTCTCTACTAGATGGAATCATAAATAAGGAGATACGTAGAAGAACTAAGGTAACGGACATAGCCCTGAGAATCATTATGCTCAGGTGGCAATGGGCAGGGCACATAGCGCGAAGAACTGATGGCCGTTGGGGCCGAAAAATTTAGGATTGGAAACCCTTCGACCAAAGGCGGAGGCGAGACGTCCACCGACAGGTTGGACGGACGACCTTGTGAAGTAAAAAGCGACGAATACTATTTTTTCTAAGGGGCCGTCCATTAATCACGTGAGGTCGTTTTTCTCATTTTTTGACCCCCCCCTCCCCCCTGATGATATTTGGTGAGGTTTGGGACCACTCCCCCCCCCCTCCCCCTGGATCACGTGTATTTTTTTGGAAGTCTATGTAAAGGCAATTTTTGACTGGAAAAAAATATTATACAAATGGCGTTTTGATTCGAAAAACATTTATATGTATTTGCAATAAAATTAATGACTAATTAATTAATTAATTAATGTTGTCTTCGTCCCACGGAGTTGCAAGACTTTCATTTAAGGTTACAACTGGTAAAGCTTCTTCTTCTTCACTGGCAGTTGTTATTGGCAAAGAGGTTTGTGACATATTAACTTCGGTTTCGTCAAACCACTCGGCATCATCATCCTCGCGCACTACGCAGAGAACCTCCCACCCTCGTAGCGTGAGCGTTCAAAATTTCGGTTCAGAAATAGCGCTTTTTTGACAAAAAATAAATAAAATTAATACACGTGATGTCTAACGAGACCCCCCCTCCCCCCTCGTGATGTTTCGTGATGTTTTCCGTACCCCCTCCCCCCCCTTTTGAGCCTCACGTGATTAATGGACGGCCCCTAAACTAATAAATTTTATTTGTGCATGTTCGGAAGGTACTATCCTGACGATGATTTTTCTATGATAGATGCTATAATTATCTTTTATTTGACACCTGTTTCATCAAAATCGGTGAAATTGTTTGACTTATAAAAATTTCTAATTGTATTTCTAGAAAAGTGGCGCCATCTCTGTTCCTAAGGGATGAAACTGTCGCTGCTGCCGGTGAAATTGCTTATTTTGGTCCCTACTATCACTGTGCAAAGTGGCTTGCTTTAATCACAAAGTGCAGCTTTTAAGTCGTAAGACGTATACTATCAACGGCATCGTATTTCTTTGCTCTTTATTGCTCTGTGACAACATTCTGTGAGAATTAATCTCGACGGGCAGTGGGCACGCACACAGTCGCGCGTCGAAACTAACTTACGACGACATTCGTAATATGCATCCAATGCGCATAAGGTAATGATCGTGTCTCCCCTGCTAATTTGACGATGTAGCCTGTCCTCAACACTAATTATATTTCAATAAATATTAAATAAGTGGTTATACTGTGTACCTGCACTATTTATTCAGATATTGCCGTTAAAACGTCTCGTAGGCGTGTTAATGTGATAATTTGTCTAGCTAGGTGATGAATGCAGTGTATATTCTAATTTGTGTTCATTATAGGCGCTATAATGTACATAATATATGCACAAGTGTCTGTTAAACTACAGTTAAACTTTATATACTATTAATCTACACGTAGGTTCTGGATAAGACAGAACAGAATTATACTTGCTTGTATCATAGTTCATCTATTTGACTGATGTAAGTTTTTGCCAAAGAGAGATAGTATCATCTCAAATCTGAATAAACCATGACAACACCAGACTGGAACATTACCGAGTACACAGATATAATCTGAATTCAACAATGTGTATAAAAATATCGAAACTTGAAAAAACCCCAAGATAAAATCAGATAGCCTTGTGAACTTCAATAATTCGCTACAGTTAGTGACTATGTACATTTTAATTTGCAGGTAAATCCCACACGAGGAGGCGTTCTTCGGTGCGAGGTCAACGGAATAAAAGAAGTGAGTAGCATGGCCAACGTTAGTTATAAAACTTAGAACGCGGAACTGATCTTTGTCACTCGATACCAGAACTTTATTGTGCCTGTAAAATGGAGATATGTTTGTCGAGACTCGAGACGTTACGAGGGGCTTACTATGTTAGAACTTGCCCACATTTTCGGTCTTTAGTATCTTTCTCGCTCCTATTGGGAGCAGATGTTGAGTGAGTAGGACGACAGAGGTCGAAAATACAAACTCAGGCTTACATAGTAGTCTGGTTACGCTACAGAGCAATAACGGAGCTCGAACCATAAACGGTGTTTTGTCCATTGTACGCAGATAAAATCGGTACAAACTTACAAAGACACTTGGTGCTTCGTTCTGGCTCGCTTCAAGTATCTAGGTGCCTATCTATCGATCATGAAATTTAACCAACTTTCGCTTCGACCGATCACGGAAACAGCAGATAGTTCGTTTTCCTGTCCGAAGTTCCGAATCTTTGAAAATATTGTAGTAATCGAGACATCAATCAAACGCGTCTTATTTCCCCCAAAGCTTCGTTAATCGGGAGGTGCATTTTTTTCGTGTGGACGCCTAACCCTTATTGCTGTCTACATTATAACAGAATCTTACATAAGTGAACCGTCACTTTATTAGTCTCCAAGTCTAGGGCTTCAGAAGTCTTCCATTTCACTATCACCTCCTGAACTGCAAAATAAAAAGTGACAAGTTGAAACACCATAATTTACCAAACGTTGGATATTCTAGTTTCTATTATGATCAGCAGATAACATGTTTATTTAATTGCAGGTTGCTCCCGCACGGATCGCGCTCTCTTCAACGGGAACCTGATCAAGATCTTCAGCGGGGAGTACGAACGGGGCCGGCCGGGGGCCGCGGGGGCCGAGCCGAGGGAGGTCGCCGACTGGAAGTTCAGAGAGCTGGACAGAGACAAGAGCGATGCGTTGCAGAAGTCCGAGTATAGAGGACTGAGGAGGCTTATCAAAAAGGTTAATCACTTTTATCTTTGTCTTTAATACTTAGTAGCGAATCGTACGTCTACAACGGGAACCAGATACCTACCACATTATTCAGAAATGCTATGATATAAGTTGGATTTGTGCCTCACATTAGCCGTTTACTAGACAATGAAAGAGCAGAGAAGACATAGGTGTTGCGCACACCTGTGCATTCACTATTATTATCTCTTGCACACTTAGCTGCTATTTCTGTTAATAAGGCAACCATTACCGAAACTGGCAGAGTATTGATTTCCACCCTGCTATTTCCCAGGTGGTAAAGCCAAAGCGTTGCGCCCGCGCATGGGCGCGCGGTTGTGACGGCGACGGCGACGGCGAGATCGCGCACGAGGAGTGGGTCGCCTGCCTGCTTGCCACCCCTGAACCGCCTGCACCGGACTGTGAGTACCTCAGTATAGCATACGTCACACACTAACCACTGTTATAGGTGAGCGATGAGATGATACTCGTACAAAGACGAATCACTGGCATACCAGAAGCCCTATTTTTGAATCACTCGCGTCAAGATGGCGAGTGATATTCATTGTTTAAAGTCCAATTTAGAAATGAAAATCAGTTGTCATCTACACAAAAAGGATTTATTTTATTTATTTTTTATTTTTTTATTTCAGGTACACAAACAGTATCACAATCAATGCATGATTAAAATATTAAGTTAAAACTAAAGGCTTTTAATCAGTCAGGTATCAAACGAATGCCGAGAGTCGCATAACAATGGAATTTTTATTGTGTCTCGTTTACACATACTTGAAAAATCATTGCTCAATTTTGTGAGTACATACTCACGTCTAGATTTTGAGTGATTTCCGTTGTTTTTTATGTGTTTTCGAACGAAAATCACACGCCATTTCCAAGCGAGTGATTCAAAATAGGAGCCCTGCTGGCTCAAGGACGCAAGCTAAGTTTCGTTGATCGTGCTTGTCGCACTCGTCGCTCACTTATGACACCTAACAACACTATGTTTGAAGCTAACTTCGGTCCACACAGATGTATATGCACCTCACTCTTACCCGCATGTAGGATTACACACTTAAGTCATTAAACTAGGAATCATAACGAATCAACTAATCATCACACTGCCATATGATGAAGTTGACAAACGTAACATCCCACACATTACCAACTACTTAGATATGATGATAATAAATTACCGAACCATCCATACTTCTAGAATCTAGATTCTGTTTACATATATCATATAATTAATATTTACACAATGGTCATTATAGTTACACATTCTTTTTGAAACAGCTTATGCATTTCATGAGCATAAACAAAATAACTTATTGATCAACGAATTATCTCTTTTTGGTCTTAAACTCGTGAATCTCGTAGTGTAAGTAATGCGAAAGGTAGATACGGTTTTTTTTTATGTTATAATAAAATAATGAGGTAGTGAATGGATCGATTGTTAAACAATGTTTACTGACTAAAAGATAATATAAACTAGCTAAATGGTTATGAACGATAACAATGTAAGGTTTAGCTTGTGCGAACATAAAAAAATATTTTTAAAAGAGGCATTGACAATTTATGACGGAGTTTATTGCGCAGCTTCTTCTCCTCAGCACTATCCCGAAGCTGTGGTAGGGTATATGTTGGGACGTGTATTTGGTATAAGTGCCCCCAGTGCCCCTATATGCAAAAATAATTGACTTTTAAAGGTAAAAAGGTAAGAAAAGATTCTATAAACCTTAATTAAATGTAAATTGCCTATGTTATATGCAGTGTTACTGAAACTGATCACAAATACATCATTTTAATAGATATGCACACGCAAAGCATTCGTGCCAATATAAGGCAATGGTCCCCTATGCACTATGCACTATGCGGTTCATTCATCTTATGGACTCACAAACGATTGATATTCTTGTTATTTCGTGGATGTATCTAGCACAAACAATGTGATGCTGTACGGATGACCTATAAGATTGATCGATACATTCAAGATCAACCTGCCCACGAAGATGACGAGGTGAAGTAGATTCCAATTCGACATGACGTCAAACAAATTTAGTGTGACAAAAAAGGTTCTTCTAATTTATATTGAACTGCTCAGGTTTTCATGATCAAATATTATTGATATGTACTTACAATATGTAACATGAGGTTTCCCAACCACCTATTTCATTTACTTAATTACCAGCAACGTCCATTTTGCCCGATTATGCAAAAGATTTGACAGTATGAGAAGTACTATGAAAAATACTTCTCATACTGTCCAATCTTTTGCATAATCGGGCAAATTAGAGACAAATGTGTAGCATGACATAAAGGTCATCCGGTCAGGGCCCCTATTTTTGAATCACTCGCTTGGATATTGCGAGTGATTTTCGTTCGAAAACGATTTTTTTTCTATGACTTTTGACACTACGTCGAACGAAAATCACTCGCCATCTTGAAGCGAATGATTCAAAAATAGGGGCCCAGGTCTCCCGCGAAATGAAGATAGGACAAAGTTCAGGAAGACGCTGAACTGTAACGAAAATAATTTATTTTAAAAATGTTTACATCGTTAGTTCTCTAAATAGGTGTATCCGTGCCACATAACGATGGCGGAGCAGGCGAGCTAACTAATCCGTAGTAAGTTGTCAAACTCAAAATAGAATTCCGTGTCCAATAACATACTTAATTTAAACAGAACTAGAACGGTTTAGCGCATTTCACTTTCGTCTTTCTCGGCTTGTCGTGTGAGCACTAATACGATCACGATGTTTGATGTGCACGCTAATATAGAATGCTAATGTGTGTGCAAACATAATAATAATATATAGTCTCTCTCCGTTTCTTCATGTCGTTGAACGCAGACGAGGACAGCGGTCCCGAAGCTGAGCCCGACTATAACGAGGAAGAATTGCCGCCCGACCCCAGCGCAGGTGACTCTCATTCTTCATACGACCACAGATATTATTGGGCCTATATATTATTATTAACTAATACCAGTGCTGCATGTTACACTACTAAACTAACAAAAGCAATAATATTTATACGCTCGGAAACGCTTGGATTGTTTTTTCTAGTTGTAGCCCATTTAGCCGATACCAGAAAACCTCATTTATCATCAACTCGTATAAGCCTGCAAAGTATATTTTAATGCAGGCTGAATAATTTTATTTTAGAGCCGTCGAACCAGATTCCCATGCATTGTTCCTCTACTCCAATGTACCCTTATTTAAGATTACTTAAGTAAAGTCATCAATATAATATTGTGACATCCGTTGATACGTTAATCTGTTTCCCAAAATCCCACAGCGTCGCATGCAATGTCGAGAGCAATTTCATAATCCTCCATAACGCGGGTGCTAAGAAGGATTAAGAACTGCCGCCTTTTCTCTCTTCTATACCGCACCTCATCATCATCAAATTTAAGAGCTCTTGTCGGTGGAGTTTTAATCATTCTTACTGGTTTTCCGCCTTCTTCTTTCTAGTCTTCCTCGTTTCCTGCTATTCTTCCCTCTGTTATAGTTTTGATAATATGATCGTGTCGATTTAGGTGTCCAAACCTTCGCCTACTTCTACTTTTATCGTTTCAATATACATTATCTTCTACTTTACCATTCTCAAGACCTCATCGTTCGTTTTTTTTTCTTCCAACTTATTTGCTCCATCCGCCTCCAGCAACATGCCAAAAGCCTCTAGTCTCTCCTTGTCCCTCTTGGCATGCCTCCTACCTATACATGTTCCATTTAGATGTGTTCAAGCAAATGTATAACTTATTTCCCACCCCAGCAGTTCTCCCTGGTATCATGAGGAACTCCTTCGCGCCAGACGGGCCCGATGCGGAGTCGAGACGGGAGGACGAGGCCAACGACTGCATTACCGACCGTCAAGCCGTCTTGGACGAACAGGTGCGCTAAAGCTACCACGTCTGTAACATCGCAGATTCCGTTGCTAACACCTACCGCCTAGATCCTGACTTAAATACCATGCGCAGTGAATAAGTAGACATAGCTCCAAGACGATCTTGAGTATGTGATCTTGGTGTAAGGCTAAGTTAATTCAGATGGACTGTTACTGCTGAAGAAGGCATCAACTTTTCCAACTTTTTTGGCATGTCCTTTTGTTGTTAAAAAGCTAGAGCATAATCTGTTTAATAGATGATAAGTTGTTTTTGTTTTGTTTTATTGTTGTCAAATATTTTTTTTGTTTTGCTGATGCGTAAATATCAAGTATTACAAAGGGAAAATTATAAGTACCGATAATAGAAAAAAAATACAGCATTGACGTTTTTAATTTGTAAAATTATGTGCATTGTGCGACTTCTTATTTAGCCAAGCGATTTGTACATATTGTTTTATGTATTTCGATTTTGACGCTACGAGTTAATCCTGGCTAACGCATACGGTATAACTATGTCTATATCTTGACCATGGTTCAGGTAAACCTGACAAGACCTTCCTTGACCATCAGAAAGCGGGTGGTGCAGTTCTTTACGTGCCGGAGTGCACCGGCGACGGGCGGTATGCGCGCGCGCAGTGCTACCGATCCACGGGCTATTGCTGGTGTGTTCATCAAGACACGGGGAAGCCCATACCAGGGTCATCGGTGAAGGACCGAAGGCCTGATTGCGATGCCACGCCACAGCATGTCAGTCCTATGAGAGGTGAGGAATTTGGATCTAGTTTTTGTGAATATGGATAGTCCGAAAGTCATGAATTGTGTGACAAAAAGTGGCACTCTTGCCGAAGAATAGACCATGACGTTACTGGCTGGTACAGGTGGATCAACTTTACCTGTTATTAGGGAAATGAAGATTTAATATACATGTTATAAGTAATCGAGTAGATAAAGCCTACTTTTTAGACTGTAAGAAACTCCCCTTCCTAAGAATTTAGTATATTACATAAAGGTTCGGTTTAAATTATGTGAAACTAAGAGTTATCCATCTATGAGGTAGTGAAGCAGGATTTCTCCTAGGCCAAAACTGGAAATGATCATGTGAGACAAGACAACTCTCCTTTTTTCAGGATGTCCCGAGAAGACGAAATTCCTTCGCGACTTGAGGAGCTTTTTCACTTCGAAGATGACTGCATCTACGAACGGAACTGGGCCGGGGTAAGGCATTTATTGAACTAATTCAAATGATATTCTTCGGCCAATTACTTACAAATTATTCTGGCAAGATCTGTCAAATGAGGTGTATGTATAACCAATGGCATTCAGCACTGTAAACAGTTTCATCGAGACCTCGCCAGCATTATAGGCAAACTGCTTCATTGAGGCCTCGCCTGCGGTAAGGGTGCGGGCGGGGTGTCCGCTCCGCACCGCTCACGCACCGCAAGCGAAGTCTCAATGAAGCAGTTTACTTAGATAGCGCAAGAATGAGATCTGTCAACCACAGTTTGATAAAAACAACAACAAATTGCTTCTCGTAGTTCTCAAAATAAATTTATCTCTTCAGAGAAATGGTGAAATGGGGCGCATCAATCGAAGAGCAGGCAGCTACATGGACCTTCGTGATGCTAGACAAAGACAAAAACAAAGCCTTAGAGAGGCGCGAGTGGAAGGCCTTTCACCAGCTCATATCGAACGCAGATCAGCTCCGGCGCTGCGGACGGAAGCTGCCCAGGTACTGCGATGTGAATCATGATACCAAGATCAGTATTACGGAGTGGATGGCTTGTTTAGAGGTCACGCAGGCTTCGCAGGGGCATACGAGTGAGTATATTATTAATTATAGTAGAGATTATTACAAAAAAAAAAAATGCTAAATAAAACAAAGGCTGCAGTTCTAAGAAAGACATTAGTTACACACTTACTATAAAGTAGTTTCCCCAAGAACTATGTCGAGGAGCAGGGGCCTAATTCTGATGTCGATCGATCTTTTTGAGTTCCACTGATAAAATCTAGTTATAATCCTCACGAGAGAAGGTCGATTGCATAGAAATTGTGATTCTTAGAAATAAAAAACTGTCTTTTCTTAGAAAGAGAAAATTCGATTGGTGAACTTTTTACGAATGTGAACTGCATGAGAATTGGGGCTCAGAACATTGCACCAAACTGATTATCAGTTTAGTGCGTCGTTCGTCTAGACCAAGGCGTTTTTTGCATTTTTATTATTTCTAACTAATTTACAGATGCGATTGATTTTCTATTTACCCCTCAAGATAAATAAGGTATTGTTTTATTTAAAAATATTTGACGTGTTTTAGCTGAAGCCACGAAACCGCCATCGAATCCCAGAAGAAAAGGACCCAACCCACTAGAGTCAATCTTAAAGGCTGATGATTAACCAGTCACTACTCTACCAAAATGACTTCAACAAAACTTCGTGCCAGTGCTATACTAGTGTTTATGAGGAACGTAGTGATATGTGTATTTATACAATGTGTGACAATCGGTTTTCAAACAACTTCGAATGGATATTATACGAGTATCTTTAAGATCTCAAACATCACTCTCGGATAAGAATCGGCTTAATTTATTATTTAACAAATCCGGGCTCTAACTAGTCTTGTACTGATATCTCAATATTTAAGGCGAGTTTTTTAACTATTTCTGTGTCAAAATAATTGGCGTAGATTATAAAGTATTATCATTAATAAAAATTACATTAACAAAATGTGTGTATCGATAGATGATTATGTTAGCAATAATTTGGTACTTGCATTTAAATATAATTTGAGAATACATGTTTTCTTTCTGTTTGTCTGATAATAAGACGAAATCCGTCAAAACGATAATCGTTTTGCGGATCCGAAACATTTAGTAATGAGGATTCCATACTAAAAATGTTTCGGATCTGAAAAACGATAATCATATTGACGGATTTCGTTTTTCGTAGTAGACCTTCTGGTCTTAAGAAGTTGTTGCCTGAAGTTGGTCTGCTATTCTACAGGCAATGATTCGCAAAACATACACCACTGTGGTGCGGGGTGCGTTTTATCGAACAAAATGAGCCATAAATTTTTCAACAACTAATATTTTATGGTATCCCGGTTAAAATCGAGTACGAGCATTCAACTACATGTTATGAGAACACACATACCGGGTGTAACAAAAGGCTTAACGAAGCCGAAATCCACGTATTCCCCCAATATACACAATCATTTCCCTCGAAACTATATCTGGGAAATGAAGCTTTACTGAGACATTTTTAACAGATAGAAAATCACGCGAGTTATGTCCTGTTTCTGAGGGATTAATTTATATCGGTTTATCTATTGATTTAGCAAAGCTATCAAATAGATACACCGACATTATGAAACCTCAGAAAACGGGGTTTGCCTACTATTGATTATAATAATGAGAGAGTTTTGAATAGGTTTTTTTGTTGTCTTTAGTTGTTCTTTTGTTAATGTTAGTTATTATTATTATCATGACATGTAAATAAGTGAAAATCAACTACTTGAGGTAATAGCATATAACTTTTATTCATATATATTTATATAAAAATAGTTAAAAGATACCCAGTAATTGGGATGCTAAAATATTATTAATTTATCCTGAATTAAGATGTCTCACGAAGACGTCAAACATAATCTTAACTGTATTGTATGTTTCATTATTTGTATTTAAGTACCAATTTCATAAAAACTAGGTACAAATAATGGATTGGATCTCGTTGCGATGTATTCAACCCACCCGTGATGATTTAATAAATTAAACAACGTCTATACCTATAAATTGTGTTGTGTTGATGTCGTCCATATTTGTGTTACGTAGAAAAACCGATATATAGCTAAATTGCTATCTTAGAGTATTTCAAATGTCAAAATCACAAACAATAATAATGAATTCTACTAGAGCAAGACAAATATTATAAGCCGAAACAAACATTTTTATAGCCAATATGAAACAAAAACATACAAAAAATTTTGCTGTTTAATATTCTAAGATAACAATGGATATAATAGCATGAAGATATAATATAATTATGGTCAGGCTCAAGAATTTTACAATAACATTGTTATAATAATTGTCCTTATAATAATATTTTCTAAAAACATTTACTAAATAACAGAGATCCAATATAGTAGGACTAGCCGTTAGCTTAGACAACGTGTTGCATATTCTATCCGATTATATTTTACATAAATACACTTTGTAAAACATGCTTTAAAATCCTTAATTTTGAAATACTACGCGTGCCTGACCATTATTCAGTCTAGCACCCCAACATAATTTTAAAATAAAAACCATGCGTTTTGCCAAATGGCAAACTGTATTTAAAGTATTCTATAATTTAGGTAGTCAGTGTGAAACTATAAGGTTTATGTGATATTTTTACAATACTATTATAAATAAATAATTTAACTTTCAAATGCGTTTCGTTTTGTATACACACTGGCAATTTTTAATATAAAGAACGAATACACAGCTGTAAATGCAATTAAATAAGCCTTACTACTTAACTACGAGTTCAACAGTCATGCAAATATGCAACCGATAACTATATTTACCAACATGATTAAATAGTTACAGATCAGATAATTTTCTGTTTTGCCAGCGGTTGCTGGCGCCGTAGTACGTACGCAATTTACTGGCACTATTTGTCGCACAAGACTGTCCTTTTGTATTCGTCTACGGTTTCGGTGAGTATTCTCTGGAAGATGCTCTCGAAGATTTGATTCTTGACCACCGCTTCGTCGGAGTGGAGGGACGTCCACTCGGGCTCGCAGCGCCGCCACTCGGCGAACAGAATGTCGTCGATGTGGTCCGACCGGCGCGCGCTGACGCCTGAAAAGATTTTTGCGTCAATGTTAAACAAGTTTTTTATTTATTTATACATTTGAACCACAAACAAATTCACAAACCATGTTTACATATGGATTATTAAACACTAGGTAGTGCTTATTGTGAATCCAACAATATTGGTTGGTCAGTTGGTCACATCTTGTTATAAAAACGTTTAAAATTCAAATGAAATCTGTTGAATTAAGATTTCTAGCCTATCTTATTTATCTATCAGAAATATAATATTGAACACCACAAGTGAATAAGCGGATTTTGTAATAAGAGGAATACTTTATCTATCTTAAACTAAAAAAGTTCACCAATAGAAATAACCTACACGACACGTGCTTCATCGTAGTAACGAGATGGCGAAAATATAGATTCTTCAACAACTATACTGCCCTCATGAGCCAAAAAGCGTTAACTCAAAAAAGCGTCTTTCGAGAAAATTGATGTTTTACGAGGGCAGTATACACCAAATGCAAGCGTAAAAGTAATCGGATTTTAACGAGCACAACCGTTAAATAAAGTGAAAAGGTTGCTGGCTTGTGTATTCACTAATTAACAAAAAAAAAAAACACTCACCAGAGACAATCGTAGGAGCGACACCCGCAAGTATTTCTAGTAGGTGCGACGACGTTTTCTTGATAACTTTATCTGTATCGTCTGGAGGCTTTTGGGGTAAGAGATTACACGAGTCCCAGGGCTTGTCGCTTCGTTCCAGCTTCTGTTTCTCCAGTGTTTCGATGCAGAAGTCTCTGACAAACGTATCGAAGGCATCCGTTGGGTCGTGATGCTCGCTTTGCGGGTCTCGGATGTATCTTTGTATCTTTTCTTCGGTAGTTTCGTCGGCGACGTACATGCGAGGCAGCTTGGGTGCGCGAGCCTCTGCTGGCGGTGTGTACGGCGGCGGCGGCTTGTCTGGTATCTCTCTGACGACTAGCAACTGGCACTGCTGTTGTTCTAACGCTTTTATCTGAGGAGAACGAATTCGTGAACGTTAGATTAGCCTGTGAAGTCTCTAGGTCACGAAGAAACATATTTTCAACTAGCGATCCCGGCGAACTTCGTTTCGTTGGCCTCGGCGGCCTCGTCCCCGTTTCCTATATTTCGTACCGTTTAAACCTTCCTTGGACTTTCACGAATATTTCAAGACCAAAATCATCCAAATCGGTTCAGCCGTTCTTGAATTTTAGCGAGACTAACACAAATAGCAAGTCATTTTTATTATACAGATAACTGTACACCGCGATTTTTGTATCATTCGCGCAATGATGATCTGTCTACTATTAATTGAAATTACGGCATCAGTGCCTATAAATTAGCACACGACGAAGAGTGTGTAGGTAGCAATTAATACATAATTCTACAAATGATTTTGCTGATAGTGGATTTAATTTGGAATTGAATGTAAATAGTCAACAAAGCAGTTTTGATATTTGCGCAATAAGATTTGGCGATAAAGTGCGACGTTGTCACATTAAAAAGAATAGTGTGGCTAATAGAGGATTTCAATCGCCATTTTATTTCGTTAATATCTCACACACAGCTTATTTTCAACACTCAATTTTAACATTGACCCGTCCTTGTTGAAAGACCATTTAAAACCAATGACTCACTGGAGTGATCTGACGTTTACGTATTACCAGTTCACCTGTATTTGCGGAAACCCGCTCTTGCGGGACTTTATTCCCTAGTTTGTCATGAACGAAGCGCATCAATATTTAAATTATAGTGGCAATATAGTTTACAAAGTGACATTAGCATCTGTCACTATACTCCAGCGAATTACTCTATAGTTGCTCAGTATTAAGGGTGGCAATGCATTTTGGAATTTAAATTCAAACAGCGAGCGATGGATATGCTCGGTGTTTTTCTATGAGATGAGGAGATACTTACTTACTTAGAAGAACTAAGGACATAGACCTGAGAATCAGTAAGCTCAAGTGGCAATAGGCAGGGAAATTAGCACGCGGCCGCGCTAAAAGGTCGTTGTGGTAGAAAAGTTCTAGATTGGAGACCCTTTGACCAAAGACGCAGAGTAGGACGTCCGCTGACAAGATGGACAGACGACCTTGTAAAGATCGTAGGATCATACTGGATGTAGACCGCTTGTGATCGGTCGCTGTGGAAAACCGAGAGGGAGGCCTATGTTTAGCAGTGGACGTCCTTTGGTTGATGATTATGGATTTTGGGTAAATTGTTTGGATTTTCTATTATGCATACCTCCCGCTCTATAGCCAGCTGTTGCCGCCGAAGCTCCTCCGCTTCGCACGTCGGCGACGTCATCGACGACACTGACGCCGCGCTTTGGCATAGGGACGTGCTGCTAACGCTTGAGCATTCTGGAATTTACAACACACGGTGCAGGCAGATGATTAGATCATCTTTGCTTAATCTGCAGGTTTTACTGGCAGATAATATTTTTAACATTTAATCCACTTTTGTTGATTATTATTTGTTCATTAGTTTTTAAATAGATAAATAAAATAAGTTGTCCTTGATCAGAATGCTTAGACTTAGCATGCTTCAATTAAGTTAATAATAATCAAGGGAAAAATTATGGACCGGTCGCCTGGACTATGTTATTGTTTTCAATTTTGACAGGATTAAATGGAAAATTTTATCATTTGTTAAATAGCATCCTTTTGGTGACCGATTATTGAGAATAAATAAATAAATAAAATAAATAAATAAATATCATTGGACATTTCACACAGCGCCATCTGGTCCCAAACTAAGCAAAGCTTGTACTATGGTAACCAGACAACGGTTATAAACATACTTAAATACTTTTTTTTTGTAAATACATACATATTATACATAGAAAACACCCAGACCACTACAAACAGACATGTTCATGCACACAAATGTTTGTAATGTGAAATGAATGTATCTATTATTTAGCTCAATTAAATAAATGGTCATGAACAAGACCGCGAAAATAAAATTTGAAGTTACTAAACAAATGTAACTATGTACGGACAACAGCATGTCAGCTAAACACTGCGGTATCTTATGCTGTTGGAATAAGGGCAATTTTTCAACAAAAATGTATAGTCTGATGTGCTGGCAACTGTACTTTGATTTTGAATGTACAAAATACCTCAAAAATTCAAAAAAAATCAAAATTCAAAATCTTTATTTCAATTTAGGTCATGAAATGACACTTATGAACGTCAAATATAAAAATTAAAATAAATGTGTAAATGTTTACTTCGTAGTTTCAATAGTCTACTTTCAATCTATTTTTCGGATAACCAAAACAAGTAGTGGGTGTCTGGATAGTAAACATTGCGTTACATTTTCCAATACACTTGGAATATTTATTTATAGAGGTGATTACAGGTGGTCAATTCTGCTTCTAAAATCGTAGAGGAATTGCCATTTTAGACATTGTTATTATCAACTATCTGATGTAACATTTTTTACTAATTCCATTAAGACTTTTAATTTGGCCCCAGGTAAGGTAGGCTCCATGTAGGTATTTGGTATATTCACCTGAGTTAGTTGTGGTCGATTTGGGTATCGTCCACACGACGCTGTCGGTGGCCTGCGACTCTGGTCCGGGCGCGGCGGCTCCCGCGGGCACCGGTAGCGGCCCGGCCTGCCCCGGGGGCGAACCCGGCTCCTCCTTCGCAACCTCCGGTTCAGCCTCCCCTGACTCGCACCCACAGCTGTCCAGCTCGGCCGCACTGTCCAGCACGACGGTCTCAACGCTGCCAATGGTCATCGTCGTCGTACTAGCACCTTCGACCAAATTACTCTCCTCGACTTGAACCAACACATCCTTCACTTCGCAAATCGAAGGCTTTCTCGCAGAAGGAACCTCCTCCTCTTCAATGAGCCCTTTGTAATACTGATCCATCTCCTCGACCAGACTGCGGGCCGTGGACGGCGAGCTCGACTCGGTATCCGGATTTTTGACGTGATGCATGAATTTATCAAACACGTCCATCTCGTTCATCGCGTGATTCGAATTCGTTGAATTCACTATGTTCCGAAGGGCTTCCTCGTTCACTTCGTACTGTTTTCCGTTGCTGAAGATCTGAGGCATCGCAAGGTTATGGAATAATATGTTCAGGTACCCTCCATCGACTACGACAAAGTTTTCGGCGGCCGTGTCGGCGGTTTGGTCCTGAGTGGATCCGAGCACGCTATCTCCGGTCTGAATGCACTTCTCAGCGCTGCAGACGGTGGAAACAGTGGACGGCGCTTCGGGCAGAGGTGCCTCTGACTTGGGCCGAGACGTCGAGCTCTCTTCGCAGCCACTACTTGACAAATCGAAACACTTCAACGGGGCGGTATTACGATCGCTCGGATTACGTTTCAACTTTTTCTTGCATGACAGAATTTGGTCTACGTCGACGCTGTTGTTCAATTTGAGTTCAATATTTTTCTTCGTTTTCATGAGCACCACTTTTCGCTTTTCCGACTGCGTGAGGAGCGCCTTGCGCATCCGCTGCATCTCCCCGCACTCGTGCTGCAGCTTCAGCAGGGCGCCGCGCTGTTTCTTCTTCAGAGTAGATATATCCGTGTTATCTTGCTTCTTCTTATTCTCTAACCATAGTATTTGTGACTTTGTAAAGTCTTTGAGAGCATCTTCTCTCATTTTAAGCACGAAGAGAAGATTCTTGGCTCGCCTTTGTTCATCGCGAATGAGCAGGTTGAGCTGAAATCAATAATGCCTTTATTAAACACCCACTAGCCACTTTCGTCGACACTATCTAACTGGCCGTGTCCTTCTTAAGCTTACTTTAAGATCATTATATTAGTTACTGGTTAATTGAATGGAAAGCGATTAAATAATGATTTATAATGCGAATGGGTGATCGTTACTATACTAAGTGTTTACTGTGGCAAAGAATAACACTCACCAGACAAAGACTCTTCGAAGCCATTGTTTCGGAATCATCAAC
Organism: Pyrausta aurata; assembly: GCA_963584085.1. Classification (NCBI taxonomy): domain Eukaryota; kingdom Metazoa; phylum Arthropoda; class Insecta; order Lepidoptera; family Crambidae; genus Pyrausta; species Pyrausta aurata. The sequence goes on from OY757251.1 coordinate 8,957,511, forward strand.
ATTCGCGCCATTTTCGAGTTTCGACAAGAAACAGCCATACTCCGCATTCCTTACATCGAAATCGGTATTATTTATCCAAGTTTTTACTTTGTTTTCAGTAAAACACTTGTCAGATAGCGAGGAACTCTCTAAATACTGTAAGGATTCAAAAAAGGAGTCGATAAAGTTGAGTTCCCTTTCAAACTGTTCGCAAATGTAGTCACTTTGTAATAGACCACTATTAACTCTTATTGTGCTGATTATGTCCGACGGTTTCACTAATTTAGTGCTATTAAAGACGTAGGAACAATTAAGTGACTTCAATTCGTTCAAGCAATTAGTATATTCGGTGTGTGATTTGTCTTCATGCTCGCGGGTATCACGCAGCTGCTTCTTCTTTATTTCTTTTTCATAAATTGACACTACATTTACAGGATAAGCTAATGGACTAGGTGAATGATTAGACGATGTTTCATTATTACTACCGACGACGTGAAAGTTTATCTTCTGTTTAGTAGTACATGTAACTGTAGCATGGCCAATTATGTAGGAAGAACTATTGTAAAAATTACAATCTTCATTAGTGCAACCGCTCCCTCGTTGTGTTATATCTGAGGCAGGGATATTCAGATTTGGTAAAGATTTACTATACAATTTGACTGATTCTTCTTTGGACTCATTTCTATCCTTTGTTAACGTTACATTTGGTATATCAAGGTTATCAAATGTTTGTTTCATTACATCACCTTGCATTTTTGCATTTTCTAAGGTCTTTGATATCGCTTCACATATGAAATCGTTCTGTGTTACCTTGTCTATAGTAATCGGTATAGGATCAGTTCCCACATTGACATCTTTATAATGTTTATCTTGTTGTACATCAGTACCACAATCTACTTTATGGCTTGAATCAATCACAGGCAAAACTAATACATTTTGAGAATCACTTTCACTGATACTGTCTTTAATATACTTTTCTTCAAGTGGTACATGTATAACTGTAACTGGTTTACGTTTGCTATGTATTTCTCTCAGAATGGTGGAATTATTTTTACGAGCTTGTGTTGCAGTCTTGCTGACACGAGGCTGTTCTATCGATTTTTTATTTAGGTGGTTACTTTTTATATCCACATACAATTTGTGTTTGATTAATGACATCTCTTTTTCACTTTCACTAGTGGTCATCAAATTTTTGCTTAAACTAATTTTCGTTGAGGCGTTGCTAGTTCTATTTCGGATGATATCTAAAATTAAAATATATTTTATTAGTAACATTTAATGTAGATTAGTTATCAGGATTCATAATATATATATTATTTTTAATTTTACCTTTTCCTTTCATATTTCGCGTCTTTGCATTATCTGGTGACAGCTGACTTATATTTGAATATTTTGGTTTGTAGTTGGATTTAGGAGAAGGAGTAGCTTCCTTTCTAATACTTGTATTTGGGATTTTGGCACTTGGTTTAATTTCTCTCGAATCTATAAAGAAATAAAAAGTACGTAAGTAAATGAATAAAGGCAGAGATTGGCAACCACAACTTATTATACAACAAAGAAAAGATACAGAGTCAAGATAAACTTAAAACTTAAGAGCAATAGCAAAGAATACATGAGAAAAAGACAAACGAAGTGGTAGAATCTTAGTTCTAGAGAAATGAGAATGAAGAAATGTATTATGTATGCTATAAATAAAGCCTAAAAAATAATTATAAATGTTGTTCCGTTACGAGTAGGCGGATCAGTAGTAGTTGGCATTAATTTCAGCACTTCAATAGTAACTTCAAATCTTATTCGCTTAGCTAGAAATTGAATGCTTGAAACCAACATAATAAAGGTCCGAGCCTACTACACTGTAACATACCATGACTGTGCTAGGAGCGTATTGAAACGAAACACTATATTTTGCCTACTGAACGGATCTACAGAGTTCTGTCTCACCGTTATATGGAGCGACACTCTTGACACGACGATGTTGGTAGGTGATGGAACGGTCTAGTGACTAGTGGGAACAGTGGTTTTCAATACAAAGAATATTTTTTTGCCTAACACTTTCTCAGCATGGTCATGGTACTTTATGGTGTAATAAGCAGAAAACTTTAAAGGATGATTTATACAACTGCTTCTGTATAATAGGAGGTAAAACAAATACAATAAAGGCAGTGCAAAACTATATTATTAATTTAAGTAGGTACCAAAGCAACAGCAGCTAACAAAAATATGGTTACATAATACATTCGCAAAACAAACCAATAATGGCTGGTATAATTTAATAATAATTTCTTTCACACTGGTTAGTCTTAATATTTCAAATTGCAAATAATAAAATATTATTCAGCAAATCTTAATTCTAACAAGCATGACATAATGTTATAACCGTCCTATTTGAAAAAAAAACATATCCACCAGTTAATAATTTAAAAATAAAATAAAAGTTTCAATCAAATTAAAGTTTGGATGTTTTCTCCTATCAAAAGGCCAGGTGACAAGGTATAGATGGATAAAAATGCAAATAATTCCACAAGAACACACTGTTTTAGCCTAATGCTGATATTCTCGTAATTAACTTAGTGTTGTTAACCCATAAACAAACAAAATAATGAATTAAGCATTCAATTATCTTTAGAAAAGTTTTTCGCAAGAGCTATGATTTGCTTAAATTTTCTACAGAGTAAATTTACAACACTAGGGCCTGTTTTGCCAACGACAAATTAAAGCATTGGCATAAACACCAGCAAATCATTCAAATATGCTTCTATCTAATCAGGGATCTACAGAAATGTAAAAATAAATAAGCTGTAATATTATAAAAGTAGTACAGCAGAACTTATTATGACTTTATGAAACAGGCTGTATATGAAAGTTTACTATTTTTCCTTATTGAAAGACCAGCCTGACCAGATATTTCACAACATCAGAGTTCCCATAAAGAATGCAAAAGTAAACTGCTACACGTAAAACATATACCTAAATTGAAATAGCGGAAGTGGGCAAAATGGCACAATGTATTAAAATATGATTATTAACTGTACTAACATTTAGAAGAATTTGTTAATCTGGAAGTAGTTCTTTGAGATGACTGTTTCTCATTCTTGAATTCAGCTTCAACTGCTCTATTACAGGATTTGCTATTCTTTTTTACATCTTTAGCTGCAAAGAAACAATTTGTAATAAACACAACCAACCAACCACAACCTTTTATCTTTCATATTCAATCCTAGTCAAAACTTGCTAGGTAGGGGAACTTTGTTAAAAAGTACATTTTATTTTGAAAAGGTTGTGTGTCAATTATTAAATGAAACTTACATAATTTGGGTTGTAGGTTACTCTCATCATCTTCAGCAATGGTAACAATCTTTCGCCTGGTTACGGAAGACATTGTCTTCAATGGTGCAATCAATTCTGGCTTTAGTGATCTACTAGTAATCACATCTCGATCATCAAGGGTGATGATGCGGCGTAGACGAGGTTGCAAATTGTAACTTTTCTCAGGCCATGATGCTGCAATTTAAACAACAACTCATTAGCAAGCAAATCAACATGAATAGAGGAAAATTTTGTGCCAATTTTACGAAAAGATGATTTGGCTCAGTCATTTTTACTGTTCACATCATAATAGCGAAATGTAATAAGTGGAGAACTCTGCAATATGTAGATAGATAGTTGACATGTTTCAGATCAATAATAATTGAAACCAAAAATGGGGTTTGGAGGTTTCATGTTCCTTAAATAGTTTGTCTTTTACACAAAATTATATTTATGAATTTTCATAAAATTTAAAATAAAGCGAAAACGTTAGTTAGAATACAGGAAATGCACGACGCAAAAAAGTAACATTTACCTCTTGTATCGAAATGGAAGTCTGGGAGCTTCGTATATTTAATGACTGTATTCTTATGTTTAAAAGGGCTGGAATATGATGAGTTTTCGATCTTCAAAAAGAATCCATACACTTCGTTTACATCGGCGTCCACCCTTGGCGATGCCGAAGCATCCATTATTTACACCATGCACTAGATTTTAAGCTGAAGGGTCTGCATATTATATACTTTGACTAACATGAAAGAAATTAAATACCAAGCTAGAACACTATTAAAGTGTTTATGAATAAATTTTTAGAAATAATTTTACATTTTTGTGGGTGAGATAAAATTTTTGTTGTCCTTTTTTTTCTATTACCATAAACCATAAACAAGCATGTAGATTTTTTATAAACATTAGAGCAAGATTATAAAATAATCTATTTTGTCTATGGTGAGTAATGCGTCGAAGAAACGGCCAGAAACGGCTGACGCACAAACCCACTGATCACAAACCGTGCATGCGAAAGCAGAAAAAAAATGTATTCTCTTCTCCTCTTTTCCCTTTGATCCTTTTTCACAACGGGAAAATTAGAAGTGAAGTTTTTTTTGGCACCCGCGGTTTGCGATAGCCACGAATGGAGTTAAAGGTACAAATCAGACGAAGGCATAACAAAATGTATAATGCCGAGTCATTATATATATTATTGCCACAACATTTAATCTACAACCGAAACGCATTAAACTAATGCCGAGAAAAATGTAGAGTTTAGTTCTTTTTCGCACCACGGGTGTCGCTATTGAGCATTAAGGAAAAATGGCGTCAAACAGTGAATTCATACGTGAAAATGCGATTAAAAAACAATAGAAATACGACGTTTATGATTGATATTATGCGTGGTACTTAGAAGTGATTTCAAAGACGTTTTTCAAAATGAAATCCAATAATTGTGGAATACTTATTCAGGAACGATAAGAAATCCATGGGACAGTGACAAAAATTTTGAGGTTATCTGGCACCTCAAAAACGCTAAGGTATCCATGGAATCTTAGACCCGCAGGACACACAGAATTTTATAAATTATTGGTGAAAAATATGATGTAATTAATGAGTATTAGTGATGTGATGTGTGATGTAGTGTGTGATGGAATGCCCTAAAAGTGTAAAAGTCATTCATTGCCATTGTTTATTTAAAAATATATGTCACAAACTGATTTACTATCAAAATTACATTTTTTTTGAAAATTTCTTCTTATTACTTTGATAAGTCCCATTTGTCCCACCAAACTGTGTTTTAACATGGTCGCCCTAAATCGGCATGAACCAACCGACGGACGACGAAATTATGCCGTTAGCATTTTGCCCTCTGCATTTTGCAAATCCGCAAGCGTTTATAAACTGACGATGCCATATGTAAATGGCGGAATTGTACGTTTTACCTGCGACATTTCCACTGTTTTTCAATAACATTTTCACATGAATTCACTGTTTGACGCCATTTATCTTTAATGCGCAATCGATAGTGACACCCGCCCGTAGTGCGAAAAAAACTAAATTCTACATTTTTCGCGGCAGTATGATTAATGCGTTTCGGTTGCAGATTAAATGTTTTGGCATTAATATAATGACTCGGCATTATACATTGTGCCTTCGTCATTTTGAAAATCCGAGCGTTTATAAACCGACGACGCCATATAAACGGCAGAATTGTACGATTTGCCTGCGACACAAACCATAACGATAACGTTGTTCATATAGATGGGCGCCTACCCGGATATAAACCCAGCCACTGGATAAATATCCAATCCACGCTATTTTAACCCACCCGATTCCAATTGATACCGGGTATAAATTAAAGCCTGTTTTAAAAAATTTAATGAAATATTTTTATTGAAGTTTGTCAGTTTTATGGTGTGATTCAATTTCTTTTTAAGTAGTTTATAATACTGAACTATAAAAATGGTATATTTTTATTTAAATCCCATAAAAACTGTCATTTTGTTGCAAATACAGTGCGTACTTGCATTTTGGCAATCCCAAAGGGGAAGAGGGAGACTGTGTAAGGTTAAACAGTTTTACAGGACAAAATTTTATTCAGTGCATGCAGTACATTATGCGTATTTGTTGATCTAAGAATAAAGTACGAACTAATTTTATAAATATACACATATAATGTGGTTAAAATTTAAGGAAGCAACACTTCCCTTTATCTTTTTATCTACCTGGGATTGTCACGTGCGCAGTTCTATCGCCGTTGGCTATAACTTGACAGTTTGAATGTAATGTCGCTGCGCGTAGTCTTTGTAATTTTTACAACTTCTCGACCGACGACGGATTTAAGGTAGTACTGTCAAACATTGAGTTACAAATCTTAAAAAAATCGCGTAGAGAGCATTTATTGTTATGTAATACTTATAATACAAGAATGCTTTAGCAAGAAGGAAAGATATGTCAAAGTGTTAAACGTGCTCAAAATCTAATAAATTCAAATACTGATGCCAAACAAAAAAAATACGACGAGATGCATATTTACATTGAGTGCTGTCACCGCTACCAAGTCATCAAGTGAAATATTGCAAAGTTGAGATAACTCCTTTTGTCTCTGTCCTTTTGTAAGTTATACTCATTTAAAAAAAAAACGGTTGTTCATACTACTCAACATTATCCGATTATGTTGAAACGAATAATATAATTTATGATTTTAAGTGAATATGATGACTGACTGTATAGCATAAACGATATTTCTAATCATATTGTAGGTCTAGGTATTCATACACAGCCAAATGATACTCAAAACAATGAGTATTCAACGTAAATTTAATAAATACCCAGCATTCTTAATAAACACCTGGGTAAATTAGGTAAAAATCAATTTTTACCTACCGGGTGGGAATAAATTGGATAAATATCCACTGTATTTTTACCCACCCGCCCATCTATAGTTGTTCACTAAAATACCTCGTTAAAACCATTGACAAAAAGAACAACACCCATCCATTTGATTTGATCCATGATCCATCCAACCATACCATAGACTAGAAATCTTAATATAATCTGTGGACGAATTTCAATGGAAGACTTTTGCGAAATAAGTCGATCACTTTGTTGATTTCATTATATTGTTTGTTGTTATAAATAGTCATTTTCCATGAACAAAATGCAGTTTCCTGATGCTTACACAGTTTTTGTCTAATTTAGAATTGTAGCATAACTTCGAACATATGTCCTTTGAGCTCGATAACGTGTGTCTCTCGTGTAATCTGGGCGATTTTCCGCAGTCGCAGTTAATAACTTTGTTGACGAAATGAAAATTTACTGTATTCAGCCGTGATTGTGAAGATTTGTTCATGATCGTATCCCTTAGTTTAAAGTGACAATGCAATCATTGGCATTCCATCACAGATTCAAAAGATAGTGGTGCACAAGACAATGTGTATTTTTAATATTGACGTTGACTCGTGTGATTTTGTGTGAGGATAAATTTCACGCGATCGGACTGCATTGATCCATAAAAGTAAGTATCAGTTTTACCATTACATGCCTCTGCGAGTTAATCATATGGATTTTAGGAAGCCATTTTATGATGTCCTAGGTAGGTAGGTACTTAGTATTTGTACTGATGTAGACGGATAGACACGCGCAATGTATACTTTGCGCATGATAAATTGAGATACAGTTAGTGTTTACTGGTTGATCAGAGAGGGTGTATGTCCCGTCAGTGTATTTCTGGTGCTGAAAGTGTCGACACCACCTATCACTTGTTGCAACTGTAAAAATGTTGGTCTTAGTATTTGAACTGCCTTCTAGTGTCCTTGAGTGAAGTGTCTTTCATAATAAGTCACTTTTTCTATGTAAACAATATGTTGCTATTTTTTAGTTGTTTTAAGTTTTGCTATCAAAAGTAGAATCATGCAATAAATAAGTGCCCAATTTGAGAATGAAACATCTATAAATTGAAAATGAAATTGTATCAATAAACTGATTGAGTGAAAATTATATGTATTAGGTATATCAAATATGCAAAATGTATCAAATGTATTTAATTTTTGAGCTGGTGGCAGACTGCAGTTCTTGTACTGGTTTATTAAGCCATGAAAAAAAATGTAGTGCTAATATTGCGCCATAAACCATCTGAAATAAGCAAAAAGGCCATAAATGATATGCAAAAAAACAAGTCATAGACACTCACTCTAGGAGGCCGAACATAAAATTGAACAGGTTACCTTAGCTGGATTGTTTTACAGAATACTGTGTCTTTTCAGTGACGCAATTTATTTCTCATGCTATCGGCTACCTAACAACCTTACCATGAAAATGCAATATGCAGTCTGTTTGCCTCAGAGGCAACCACGTCCAAAGTCTTTTCAGACTTGCAGAGCTGGGTAGGGAACAACAAGTTGCTATGTTAATTATTATAATGAATTTTCAGCAGTTTTATACCTTTGACTGTACTTGGCATTTTTGTTTTAGAACCAAAATGGCTGTGAAAAAGCATGAGCTAGTACATGACAATCGCAATCAGTTGGACCTGACGGCGCTAGTTCAGTACATACAGCTTATGAATGAACAGCCTAACTATTTACCACCACCTAATGAGCTAGTTAAAAATTGTCAAGATATCGTGAAATGTCTTGGTAAGTTTATTTTTATCATAACAATATATTTTTTATACAAAATCAATCATTCAACATTGCTTTTAAAGTTTTATTAAAATGCTATTTATTCATGAAGAACTTAAATAACTTGTAAATTTGTGTAGATTTCAATGCATAGGTTTATGTGTAAAACAATAGTTTGCGTTTGGATATGCTGGAATAGATGCCTGTTTTGAATACCTAACTCAGAGAATTGGTAAAGTAAAGGAAAGTAAAATCAGATGATAAAGTAAAGTAAAATAAGCTAGTAAACTACATCTAAAATGTCTAAAACTGTTCTTAATCATATTCAATCATTTCCGTATTTTTGGCAAGCTATCTTCAGAGCTTTTAAATCTGATACTTTAAAGCTCAGAAACACAATGAATGACAGAAAATGAAGAGGGCATCCTTGTTCCTGAAAGCAAAATACCAAGCCCCAAACTACTGAGAGTACTAATTTACCATTCTGTACTATATTACTTTTATCATATATATCTGACCTCCTTGTTATTTAATTGCGATATTCAGAGAGATTCGGCTGATCGTAAATAGAAATGGTTAGAGGAATGTAATTTTTTAAATTTTTTAAAATACTTTTACTAAAAGCGGGACTCAAAAGACTTAGTTACGAAAATAGTTTCTGTCTGCTTCTTATTACGAAGGCAGTTTAAAAACGGCAACTATTGTATAAGTAATTTTGTTCACTAATATTGTCAGTATTGCGGTAGTCAGAACCATACTAAAGGGAAGAGTAAAAGGAAGAGACCAAGAATGTAAAATATGCATTAAATCTCTTTGTCTTTTGACTATAATACGTGCCTACCAACTACTATCATGCCGTTTCCCATGCACATTTTCATTCTACTTTTATTTTAGCTCGCGCTACGGGCAACGAGGAGCAGTTATGGGAGTTGTTGCAATCTGTTGAAGAGTTTATTGTACGGATTGTGAACACTGTTCACAGCAGCATCCGTCATGAGATCATTACGGCTATCCTTGACAAGTTTTACTCCTTCATCTCTGACCCACGTAAGTATAAAGCTCGTCTCATTTACTACGTTTTTTTATGCCACCATGAGAAGATACCTGAAAACTGCAGCTACAGTCTTTCTTTTGACGTAATGACGCGTCTGAATTGATTATTCAAGCCATTAAAATGAGATCAAAAAATATAATAACTAAATCTTTGTGTTATATAACGTTTACAAATATGGCAGGAATGCCTGACCAGACCTCAAAAAATATTTATATCAATTAAGTATGGTCGTTGCAAACACATCACAAGTATAAAAAATAGGCCAAGTCCGAATATGACTTAGCGCACTAAGGGCCAACTTTATCTGAATTAGGGGTCCACTTATTCCACTTAGCTAAAATACCATAATATTTGGTTGTCAGCAATAATAACTTTGTGTTTCATAGTGTATGCATGAGGGACAAAGTTATATTTGCGGTTGTTGAAAATACGCTTTGTCTCAATAACTCCAATTTTTGTTGAAAGTAAAATTGTAGGAACCTCTATCTCAATGTTATTTTAAAAAACCTACCCATATACGCATTGTACAATATTATTTTTGTTTAGTTCTATGTATGGGATATGGCCTTATGTTTTTATTTGTACGTGAATCGTAAAGTGGTAGACGGGACACACCTACCTACCAAGTTTCAACTGTGTCATGCAAATGCTAATAGTTTCAGAATAAAGTGGATTTGACATAGGGACACACAGACAGAAGACGAAACTATAAGCGTTCCGTTTCTTGCCATTCGGCTACGGAACCCTAAAACACCAACTTCCACAGAAAACTGTCTTTTTATGAATTCCTACAGGAGACCTTACTTATTGTGGCGATTTCATGCAAACTAAGTTGTTTCATACTCGATCGCACTGAATTACAATAATTTATTCTTATTATGTCGACCGATAACGGCGATCCACACAAGCAAAAGCTTGTGCCCCCATTTTTATGTCAGGCAGGAAAAAATATTTTCATCGGGAAGAAGACAGCGTCAGTTGCTATATTTTCATAATGCCATAAAACACACACAGTATTTTATACCCATTTGACATAATTATTTATTTAAACTTTTATTGCACAACCGAAAGGACAAAGGTAGACTTAATTAACGCAAATATGTTTTACCACTCTGTCGATCTATAATAAACTTCATCATAAAGTTATTCAGAGAATTCGATGTAGATATGAATATTGTAACACAAACACACATTATTTAATGGTTGCTGACCACGACCACATACCATGAATTCTATATTAATCAGTCAGGTATCAAACGACTCCCGGGAGTCGCATAATAATGGAATTTCTATTGTGGCTCGTTCACACATACTTGACGAGTTAATTCAAATAATAATAGATTATAGTTGATTTTTGTTTTTATAGTGTTTTGTCACTATACGTGCCTTACGCTATCCCGGCATACGCCCGGATAGTTAGGGAATAGAAAATCTTAAGTGTAGCGAGAGATTTAAGTTCGCCCAAGACAAAAACACCTTTATACCCGACGTATACTAGGAATACTTTGCACTTCACGCTATCTGTAAAGCAAATAAAACTATGTTAACTAATAAGTCCGGTGCCACAGAATATATAACCGGTGCACCGGTGCGCCACGCAGCGCTGTATCAAATCATTTAAAACTAATGTACACATCAACTGAAATTAGTTAGCTGCCCATCCTTGCCTTTAACAAAGTAATTTCAAATATTATTGTACAAATTAATATGCAATATTATTTCTGATACGGCGCGTGGTGGCGTTCCATATTCGAACTATCTCCTCTTCGCTGGATGAAGGTGCAGGCGATTTGAGCCACATTACCTACTATCGAGTAATAAATTTTCATACAATATTACAGCCCATGAGCTGAGATGAGGCACTTTACATCAACATTACATATAATTGAACTTTCCCGATCACATAGCATGAAAACGTATTTACTATTTCGGCATCAAAGCGAACGCATTCACTGCCAATTAATTAAGCTAGATATCAATGACGCCACTGTATTTAGGCTTATGTCGCTTGTGATAGCCAAAGCTTATTCGTTTACGATTAACCCTATAGAATCCGATGCTTGCCCGGCAACGTCTGTGGTGCTAATAGTTTTGGATAGCTCGGACCACGAAGCCACTTTGTCGGCCGCTCGCTGGCTGGTTCAGCAGGGAGACAATGGGCCCGCAGGAGCTGGTCTCAGGGCTTCGTTGTCTTGTCTGTACCGCTGGATGTATGAGTGGCATGGAACACCTGCCTTGGGTGACTGGGTGCTTGCCTACATCAAAGCACTCGAGGTATGATAAATATAAAATGAAAAGAAACTTTTAATACCGGAAAAACAAGCAGTTCTTATTCAAAAATCTTTTTTTAGGAAAATGAGCGTTTCGATATTCTAATCGAAGTGTCGGTGGACAATTTGAGCCGGCTTTTCTTGGCTATGGACGCTCCGATCGGTCTGCGACAATCTGTTGCCGATGTCATATTCCATGTCATGGCCTCATTGCGCGAGTCTACTGATGCACTTGATAGGGTAAGTTTACAATAAATTAATTTATTTTAAAGTACATTATGTATATGTTCTTTGTTCGTGTAATGAATAAACGTTTTGGTAGATTGCTCCTCACGTGGGCCGTGTGCTGGTGAATCTCGCCGCGGACAGCGGTCAATGGAGCCGTCAGCTCTTGCAAAATGTTGTCGATATTCTCACTGCAATGGTCGACCGCTTACTCGAAGGTCTGAAGGGCGATGCTCAAGACATATTCAAGGAAAAATATGTGGACGTGGTAAGTACTTTCTGTATTTCACGAAATAATACCTTTCACAGTAAATTATAATGACGAAATTCCAGGACTGGATTTTGTATAGGATGAATATCAATTTTATGTTCTGCGAAACCTACGCGTTCCCGGTACTATGGATGCAGGCTGCTCCCGCCGGCAGCCCGGGCATTCAGTCTAGCTTGGGCTGGCGCGTTGCAAGTTATTTACGTTGCGCGACTAATTCGAATTGCGCTCTCCTTTGTGACAATTAATTTGAATTTAAAATACACTTATTAAAATAAGAATGTTGATTTTGCCTACTTAAATAGGGACACGATCCCCTGTGTATCATTAATACAATTTAAACGTAAAAAACGCATTTTCCATACTAAAATAGGAAAACTAATAAAATAGTTTAACTGTTCTACAATTCGTGATTTCAGCTCAAAGAGAATTTCTGAAAACTTATGCATACTTGGAAATGTTTTAATACTATCGCTATAGGTAAACCGCAAAACTGAGACGTCTCTGACGTCACTTTTGTTGTATTTTTCTCCCAAATAATGTACTCCATATTATTATTATGAATTAAATGTTCTTCTTCAAGGTAAAAGAAATATCGTTTAATTTATAGCAATGATCAGGAGTACATTAATTGGGAGGGAAATTAAAATAAAGGCGACAAAAGTGACGTCAGAAACGTCTCAGTTTTGCGGTCGACCTATCTACACTAATATTATAAAGAGGAAAACTTTGTTTGTTTGTTTGTTTGTTTGTTTGATTGTAATGAATAGGCTCATAAACTACTAGACCGATTTTAAAAATTCTTTCACCATTCGAAAGCTACATTATCCACGAGTAATATAGGCTATATTTAATTTTGAACAAAAGTAGGGTTCCTCGGATATTAGGGTTTTTCGGACACAAGGTGTAAAAAATCAACCAAAAAAGTAACTTATTTTGCGTACCCTGCCTAACGGCTGAACCGATTGAGCTGAAAATTGGCAGGGAGGAAGCTTAGAGCCAGGAGAAGGACATAGGATCCGTTTCCCGTTCAACGGGGCCGGGGCTGGGGCGGGACGGGGCCGGGGCGAAACAAAGTTCGCTGGGACCGCTAGTAGTTGATACGATAGTGGTGACTGTACTATTTGTATGGCATTACTTCAGCGCCGTCTGGTGACAGATAAGGAAGACGTGTGCTCGCGTCCTCAAACGACAAATAGACGACATCTATTATTGGGTACTGGTCAGAAAATAATGATTTTCCAAAACCTAAAGTAATTACTTTCAAACAAAATCTTTGTTAAAAATCGCACTTTCCACAGTGATATTTTTAATCGCGTTACTGTGGTAAAGTAGCAGCTGCTTGCGCCTGAATGGACGAGGTGTTTGGCATCAAGCCTTCTTTCTCGCTTTAGTAAATAACGGTTCTCGGTTATAGATACGGATAGAAGCAAACGAAAGTGCAATTCAGTGCAGCTCAATCCTAACCCCTTACACACTGCGACGCATCGCGAATTACGCAATGAACAGATTTCATTTGGCATCGATGCATTTGCGCGTTAGTATCGATGCAGTCGCCAATATACAGTACATAATTTGTCAATGTCCAGCATCTGCATCGCGACTGCATCGATACTAACGCGCGGTAGGATCGCGACTGTATCGCTGCTAAAAGTCGCAGTGTGCAAAGGGTCTAATTCTGTTATTTTTCGTAGATTCTGTGTCTCGAGCGGCATATGGCCTCGCGCGGCTGCCGGTTCCTGCAAGTGCCGGCCTGGCGCGCTCGCAACGTTTGCTTGGCTACTGTGAACGCGCACGCTCCTATGCGCAAAGTCGGCCTGCTGAACCTCGGCAACACTTGCTACATGAACAGCGTGATGCAGGCGCTGCTCGTCACCAGGCAGTGAGTATTATGTACTTTAGTAAAACAGAGTAATATTAAACTGGCCATTTATGATACGCAATGATGAACAGAATAATGCAGGCGTTGCTCGACACCGGTAAAGTATTCCTTTCTTAGAAAAGAAAAAAAATAAGGCTAGTTGACCTTTCAATTAAAACTGTAGTATTACTCTGTAAGTTTTTTTAATTAAATATATACATTATTAACTGATAATTAAAAAAAAACAAATTGAAGGCATGGCCAATAATATTTTTTAACCAAGTACGGTATAAATATAACAAATAAATGTTTAAGTAGATTTTTTTACACAAGTGCTCAAAAACAGACCGTTCTTGATTTCATGCACACCACTGCCCCCAAAGTGTGATGCAGTGAGGGCTAGGGCACTAAGATCCTATCCAATTGTAAATAAACCGTAAACTGACCACATACGTTCCAAGAATGCCGTGGTCAGTTCTTAAAGGATCCGCTATGAGTGTCTAACGTCTATAACATTACATAATTATTATATAAAAAACACCTTTATACAAGCGCACGAGGTAGCCATTTACCAGTTTCGAAACAATGTTCACAGTTTGGGGCTTCCTTCTTAGAATCTAAATCGGGCTAAAAAAGTTTCACAAGTGGAAAAATGTGACAAAAACCCCTATTCACAAAAGCTGTATAAATTTTCAAGCAATGTTCACGCCTGTTTGTTCGTTTCACGTGTAACATTTTTACACTGAAAAAACGCTTGAATATGAAAGCAACTGTAATTAATTTTCAATAACACTCGAAAATGTACTATAATGGCACACTATCACTTCTAGCTAATCGGAACTATTTGAATTTCGAATGTTTTTTTTTTCAAACGTTGAAACCTTTTTAGTAATAAAAAAACAATTGTCAGGAAATGATTTGTCAATTGTTTTTATTACACATCAAAGTTCTACATACGCACATCGTACGCAACGAAAGCTATAATTTTTTATGATTTGAAAAGTCCTCTATCTCCGCAAGACTGTGCCGCTCGTCTTCAAAATGCTTTTGAGAAGCACCTTGTTTGAGCACCATGAGGCGATGGTTTGCTGAATTTGAGAGAGGTCTAGTTTCTTTATGAAAAATTTCGTGAAGGGCGGCCATCAACTGCCGTCAACGAAAATAATGTGGCTAATGTTAAGCGACTAATTGAAAAAATCCCGCAGATTACCTATAAGACAATTAGAGGGCTATTGGGGATTAGTTTGAGCCAAAATTTAGAAAATTTTACACAGGGTGTTAGAAAAAATTCGCTAAAGACGACCCAAACACATCATGAGACCGCTTCTTCACACACGGCCAACAAAACTAAGTCATTTTTAGCTTCCGAAAAAGTACAACTCGTCACCCATCCTCGCGTAGCCCCGACCTAGCACCCTGTGATTTCTGTATTATCCCCAAAATCTAAGATTTGATGAGAGGTTTTACTTTTACCAATTCCAAAGAGGCAGTGATAGCGTTCAATCACCACGTAGAAAACATGCCTTCAGATCTGTGGTCCTCCTGTTTTAAAAAATGGTCCGATCGCATAAAAAAAAATTTAATGTAAAGGAATGTTTTTGAAAAGCAATAAATAAAATATTTTGGTTACATATTTTTTTAAGTTACGCAAAACGTATAGTGTGACCTACGTATACGAGTAAATCAATGAAGTATTCTGTAAACCAGTGCAAGTTGGAATACAAGAATAGTATGGATAAACGTGCTTACTATTAAAATAATCTCTACTTTGTAACTTTCCTCAGCTCTGCGATCGATTTTGACTGTGTCTACATTATGGAAACTTATCGCGATCACTCCCTGTGAACGCCTTGGCGACGCATTTGCATTAAATTAAGTGCTTGTGGTTTTACATTCAATTTTCTTATCATTTTTGCGAGTTGTTTATTTATTTTGTTTAATGGTTATGTCACTTTATTCTACTGCTGCTGTCGTAATCGGATTAATGTTCATTTTAACAGAGGGTTGATGCAATATTAACGTACGTGAGTGTATCCTGTTATGATAAAATACTTACTCCCACATCTACAGATAGAAAACAACGTTACAAAACAGATAGAAATGACGTCACTTTAGTCATATAACATTACCTCTACAGTTTGTCGAGTGAAATTGAAAATCTATCCCAAATGTTATCGTTTACATGCGTCGCAAATGTGTAAATCGTTCCCGCCCCGACAATGTGGGTTGCTTTGCCGATCAACAGGTTGCAGCGGTTTCAGTTTAGAATTTGCGAATATCCAGTTTCGCTGACTGGTATTTTTCGATTCCCCGGGCCGCGAGCTAGCTATGATTTTCATGGAGTAGGGTAGAGTACTAATTCAAATAGTTAACATTATGTCAATGTCTACTCAAACACCTTTGTCTATTCTATGCTTCTCGTTAACTGAGTAATTTAAAAGATTCAACTTTTATGAACTTCATCCTTTGCTTCACTTACTCATAGGATCCGAAACGGGTAGTAGTACTGCATCATAAAACAAAGGTTTTTCAAAACTCTGCAGGCAATATTAAATAAATTTCATCATTCATTTTAATATCCGTAAATAAACAACAGCCAGTTCTGAAAATCAATGAGCGGTACTCATCGATTTTCAGAACTGCTATAGAAGTAGGCAGTACTCGAAATACTTACGTATTATTAATCCCTGAAAAATCCGTTTCTGTAACGTATTTTTAATTGTCCCGAACGAAATTCACCGGTGCGTTGCAAAATATCACGCCAAATAATCTCTATTTTGCGTGATCCTTTTTGATGCGCCAGACTGAAAGCTCGAGTAAAAATAGAATTCACTTCATAAAATGAAATAAGTTATTGGGCACCAAGTACCTACAAACCAGGTTCGTAGCAAATATGATAAAAAGTGTTGAAGGCCGGGTGCTCCCGTTTTCCAATAATTCAATAAACTAAATAAAGTTTAATCAAAGACAAGGCCGGGGCCTAGTCTAGTCTAGGATCCGATTATTGAAAGTTGCTAGAAATCGACGGAGAATGAATTAAATAAAACTTTGTTATCCTTAAATTATTTGTACATTATAGGACAACTCAAGCCTCTAGTCAAGCCAATAATGTTAAAATATTATGGCTGGCATAATGTGTTTTGAAAAGTATCAACAATCAATTCCACACCCTTCCTGTAATAATAAGCGTGGTAATGAAATGAATCTATCAGCAATTCCATATTTAGTAAAACATTCGCCCGCAGGTCAGGTGAATAATAATATTAACAGTCCTGAATGGCAGTGAGATAAATCGATACTGCAACGGCCGCCGAAAGGGGCGCCCCGCAAATAGAGCCTGTAGGCTGTCGCGGGGTGCTCACACCCTATGAAATACCTGTGATGTGTGTGCGTAAACTGACAATAATTAAACAGGACGTCCACAATTCCGAATTAATGCTGTTTCTAAAAATGTGTATTTAGACCAAACGAAGGAACTAGCTAGAGCAAGAACATTCTTTCTTGCTCTTTTATTGTAGACGGAAGCTCGATTATATAGATAGAACAACGAACGAATGCTCTGAGCCTGTTTACTTAAGAAGAATTTAATGAAGTGGGGATAGAATGAGCATTCGCTCGTCTGGTGTAAATGGGCCTTAAGTAAGAGGACAATACTTAGTCAAAACAAACTTACTTTCTGTATTTGATACATTATATTGTCATCATCTGCGAAATTGGTAATATAGAATCTGGGCTATAATATTGTACTTTAAATCCTAATTAAACCAATCAATAGACTAGACCTGAATATACGGACAGCCCAGTTCAAAATGAGACATATTAACTTGTGTATGCGACACAGCCTTATAATTTATAGAACTGTGTCCTTAAAGGCTACTCGTGTCTTATGCTTTGATAACTTTCAGCTATTTATACTCAACGTGGTCAAATACGTCACTTCTTGCGTGCGTAATGCGATGGTTTGACGGCTTGATAGTTTTCCATTCTAGCCTTCAATATATTTTTATTGTTTTGTTACATAATTTTGTTGCTTATACTGTATTTTTAATTAAGTGTTGTTTTTTTTATTAGCCCTAATAAGGGAATCCATTAAGATAAATAAAGGTTTGATTCGAGAATTTATATGTTTGGCGAGACTCGCAATTTATGTCGACAGTGCTTATGGTTAAGTTAATTTGTAACTGCTTTTTTATAATTAGAATTGCACAGCGGATTTTTATGTTGTATTATTTGCTTGATGTTTATTTTTTATGCGAATGTTTTCTTTACCCTTTTCTTCGTTACCTTAAAATTGTATTGTGTTCTCTTTCTGCACTGTAACTTTCTATTGGTATTCTATTTGTCCATTTCTTATCTGATAAAAATGTTTTCCGTTTTCTGCTTCTATCCTATTGTAATGCGCGATGTTATGTTACATTCGTCCTTAAAGCGAAGCGAATACGGTCCACATGGTGCTGCGATAGCGAAAGATCATAGTTCTGGATTCGGCGCAATTATACTACGATTCTCCGAATGTAGAGTCACGATTTCGCATTATTAACGGATATAGAAATAAATTTCCATTTCCTTCCGTACAGATTCAGCACCCACGTAGTGCTTAAGATGACAGCTGTGCCATATTGGTCTAAGATGGGTGTG
This sequence comes from Pyrausta aurata, assembly GCA_963584085.1. Classification (NCBI taxonomy): domain Eukaryota; kingdom Metazoa; phylum Arthropoda; class Insecta; order Lepidoptera; family Crambidae; genus Pyrausta; species Pyrausta aurata. Next base: position 8,976,226 of record OY757251.1, read on the forward strand.
CTTTTCGCCAAGATGATGCATTCGATCACGACCAAGCTGAATCCTGACGAGTTCTTCAAAGTCGTCAAGCCACCCTTCTTCACCAGGGACAATCAACATGATAGCTCCGAGTTTCTCGGGTAAGTAATTTAGGCTGTGATTTTTCAGAAGCGGAGCTTATTAGTGATAAGCAAGGCGTGTAAGGCCGGCAACACACTTGACAGATAGTCCTCTGCGGATCTTCCGCGACGGAGTGCCATTGCATGTTATCTTCTATATATATAAAAGAAAGTCGTGTTTGTTACAACACTTATAACTCGAGAACGGCTGGACCGATTGCCATGGTTTTTGATTTGTTGGATTTGTATCCGTCCCGAATAGCAGAATACATCTTAAAAACAATAAAAACTCGATATGTGTAATGAATACTTAATCATTCTACTTTATAAAAATAAGTCGGGTTTTCCTTCCTGACGCTATAACTCCAGAACGCATGAACCGATTTCCACGGTTTTGCATTCTTTGGAAAGGTCTCGGGCTCCGTGAGGTTTATAGCATAAAACGGGGCCGGGGCGGGACGGGGATAGGGGCGAAACGAAGTTCGCTGGGACCGCTAGTTGCATATATTACAAACAGCGGGCACACTACGCGGAGGATTGGTCGCTCCGTCGCGGAAGATCCCCAGCGGACTTTCCGTCAAGTGTAGTGACGAAATAAATGTCATCTTTTGCTTGTCATGTTTTGAACACCATCAATGGTAAATTTTTCTCGTGATTGCTCAGCACCACTCAGCCCAGCTTCTGTGAAAATGTAGCTTTAAATGGATAGCTATTTCCAGGAAAATATTAAAGTTACAGAAACGATTCGTGCTACTTTCTACATTGCATAGAAAAAATACACGATAGCCATTGCTTACTGGAACTGTTTTTAAACTACGCAACGCTTGCTATTTCTGTTATTTTCAACTTTTTGCAACTTTTCCTGGCGCTAGCTATTTAACAAAAGTTTCTGGATCACATTGTGTCACACTGGTCACATTGTAAGATTGCGAAAAAACTGAAATATTTCATCAAAAACAGGCCGCTGTTTGTTGGAGTTCATGTGACTTTCCACTCCTACTTTATACTATAAAGTATTTTTCTGTAGTTTGAAATGGCCTGGCATATTGGTAAGGCTTCTTTGATGTAGGGCTGTTTTTCCAATAGTCAGTTAAGAAATATTCGTTGAACAAAATACAATATGGCTAATTTGAAAACGTTACCTTATTGTCGGCAATCATACAGTGCGACAAGGATCTTCTGGCCAACGGATGACATTGTCAGGAGGGCGCTAGCATTCAAAAGGGTAGCCAGAGCAAGAAAATCTACCTTGATTCAGGGAGCTTAGGAAGCTGTTTAAAGAATATTTTTTACCCAAACATGGCAGTCAAAGAAAAGATTTATTGGATGGAAATGTCGTTTAAGGCATTTTCTACCATAAGAGGCATATCATGTATGTTCCACCGTTTTAGACGCGAAACAATTGTATTATCAATAAAAACCATTGAAAATTAAAATTTTATTTAAGGAGTTTAGCTCTTCGGTATTTAAAAACAATCATATTAATACTTTACTCAGAACACGTACGAAAATAAAATAAAAGGGAAAATCTCTTGTAAGATAGGGGAGACTTCCTACTCTCGATGTGGCAACCGGATTTTGAATTTGACAGCGTTAGTTAGTTAGTTAGTACTGTACGTAACTGTAGTAATTGTCAAATTATCAGTCTGATAAACTCTATTTATCTGACCATTGAAATATCGGCCCTTAGTCGCATATTTTTATTCATTATGTCATTTCAATAATAACTTATATCTTCATCAGGTACCTATTCGAACTGCTGCAATCTTACGAGCACGGCTCGGACCGCAACTTCGACTACTCGCGGCCCGCGGTGCTGGCCGGCTCGAGCCGGATGCGCGCCATCGCGCACGCCGCCCACGCCGGCCAGTCCTCCAGGTGAGACAACAGCTGGCTAACCGCTCACTTGCTCATTCACTCATTCTCTTCTCTATTTGCCAGTCTTCCACGTGAGACAACAGCTGCTAGCCGCTCACTCACTCACTTTATTGCCTGCCAGTCTTATAGGGAAGACTACAGCTGGCTAGACGCTCACTCACTTACCTTCTAGGTAATACTACAGCTGGCTAGCCGCTCACTCATTCACTTTACTGCCTGCCAGTCTTATAGGTAAGACTACAGCTGACTAGCCGCTCACTAAGTCACTTCACTGCCTGCCAGTCTTATAGGTAAGACTACAGCTGGCTAGCCACTCACTCACTCACTTTACTGCCTGCTCTTTACTCTCACTTACTCATTCACTTTCTCGTTTACATTACATAGCTGAAAGATGCTGAAGCCTTAGATAGGCACATGTTATCGTTATGCGCCCAAGTTTTTACTAAACTAAAATTTTGCAAAATTATTTTGGCCCATCAACATTCGTTTCTTATAATAATAACAAAATAGTACATCAAAAAAGTTAGTTACACTTCAAACAAACTTATGAGAATATTGTTAGGTTTTTAGTCTCACATTGAATAAGTAACTAATGTATCCGTAATTTTCAGTGATAACGACCACGGAGATGCCAGCCCCAACCGCCGGTCCGTGTCGCCGCGACCCGGGAGCAGTGCTGCTGCCGGTGAGTACCTAAATAGTACTTTTAAAAATAAATAAATATTGAAAATAAATATTATTGGACACCAATCACATACATCGCTCTAGTAGTAGCCAAGGCTCTTGTGTTATGGGAAGCAGAAACAAGGGTGGTACCTCAACACCAAGACTCGAGAGATTATTGATTTCTACAGTGTGTTCTCTCTCATCTGTTAAAATTAAAAATGTATTTGCAAATAATTAATTGGGAAAATAAAGACTTATTTATTTGTTTATTTAACAGTTTGTTTTGGATTGGACTCCCGGTATTCTGCGGCAAATTTTTTCATCGATAAAATACTATATCATGGAGGGTCTCGTCCCACTCTCTCTGTGTCAGATGCATTTTAAAAATATTTTTCATCTCTCCTGTTCGGAAAATAGAACTTTCCTGTGTAGATAGCCGGGTGGAAAATAGCTTATCCATCCCTAGGGTGGAAAGTGATTTAGTTTTAATTGACATGGCATAGAGTCAAGGCCTGCAGTCAAAGCTTGGACCAAAGATAATAAATAAAGATAAAAATAAAAAAGTCACATCATGTTATTATAATAACAAACATTTTTGCTTAGCTATAAATTGAAAATCATATTGTGTAGGTATTATGTATAATCGTTGATAAAAAAATATACAATTTCTAATTTTAATTCAATTAATAATTAAAATATTTGGCTGCCCGCCATAATGCCAAGATATTTTTTTTTATTTTATATTGTCAGTGTCATTTCAGGAAAGATTCGTCCAAAGCCGTTAAAACTTTTATAAAAAAAATAAATTATTTTTGGAGTCTGTTATTATCTGTGGAAAAAAATCGATCGATATTCTTTACAAAGATTTTAATTATTTGATATTTTCTGCTTTTTTTGTACTCTGTTTTCATGTATTCGTGCCGTTATTCTTTCTAATCGTCTTAGATGTTGTTAGTACTGTAAATCAACTGTCATATTTTGTTCAAAACTTGAGTTTTCCTTTCTCGCTGAACTACATAATACCTCACCAAGACATCTACAACCACTTTTGAAAATTTAATGTTTTCCTCACAGTCGAAATGAAAAATAGTATGTTTAACTCGGGTGAAAGCACCCATTTCACTTTCGAATTATTGTCGCTCTCACTTCGTTCGAGCGCCAGAAACATCTCGAGTGAAATGGGTCGCTTTCTCCCCTTGTATAACAATCTACTATTGATAAATGTACTTAAAGTGATACCGGTCTTCGATTAAAATAATTCCTTACAGTTAAAGAGTAATTTACCTGATGCTGCTGCAAAAAAACATGAAAACTATAAAAAAACATAAACCTGTTACAGGAAATTGATTGCTGCATAGACAAAAGTATTGCTGCATAGAAAAAAGTATTGCTGCATAGTTTTCGTTTGTATGGGGAAAATGCCAACACCTTGTGCATGACACTGAAAAGTAGCTTATGTAGAGCTTAATCATTTTTAGAATGATTTTCGTCCGTAAAATCTTAAATTTTTGGGTAATATCACAGAATATATAATAGTACTACATACAGAATGGACACTCACCTCCCCTCCCTAGTCTGACTTACCTCACTATCGCGCCGGAATTAGCGATCTCATTAGGGGACCGCCTAGCGGGCATGGCACGCGCATGTTTGCGACGTTAGCGGAAGTACAAAGTTCTGTGTACGAGAGATGCCTAAGTACTGTGCAGTGTACGGGTGTCTTTCTTTCTTGAGAAATGACTCCGATAGCTTTTTTCGTTTCCCAAAAGATGAGAGGTGGAAAGTAACTTCATACAAAATATGCAACTACATATAACCTATTCTAACTATTCAGTTACAGTGAACAACTTTAAAAACGTTAGGTAAAGGTAACATTCTATAGAATTATTTGTAGTTAGGAAATTATAATTGTATCATTTATGTGATCGGTGAAATCAGGTGTTGCTAAGGTAGATTCTATCTTTTTATTTCTCTACGATACCACGTGAATATGACATTACGAAAATTAGTACTCGTTACGTTGTTTACTAAATTAAAGTAAATTATTTACGTTGTTTATGTATCTGTTTATATTAAATTGTTATGTGAAAATAGCTATGACCGGTGCGGTGTAACGGACTTTGTCAACCCTTATAGCACGCACACAAACGCAGCGTCTATGCAACACGCCATCTGTCATTGTATGGCCAAAATGAAAAGTTTCTTCTGAGTGTCCGGGCTGTGGTAATATGTAACATAAAATAATTAAATCAAGCTATATTTCATGATGTCTAATAAAACTGACAAATACCTGTCAGCCAATCAGCTACAAATACAAAATATTTTATTTAAAAACACGTTACATTATCAGTTAACATTAAGCCTTACCCATTTATTATTTAAATTACCTAAGAATTTTGAATTAAATTAAAATTATATACAGGGTGTTATTGCAAGGGGGTGCCAAATTTTTGGAGGTGAAAGGGACCATCAATATGAACAACTTTTACTACGGGACCATCGTTCAATTATTAATTTTATTTTCTGCCTCTCCATACATTATTGTCAATGTAGGTGACTGATTTTGTATGGGGAACCTGAAATTTTATTTAAGATTTTGACCATGACCCCATAGTAAAAGTTGTTCATATTGACGGTCTCATTCACCTCCCAAAATTTGGCACCCCCTTGCAATAACACCCTGTATAGTATGTCTAATTACCTGTATTTTTAGCTAGTTTTAGAGAAACCGTACATGGTCTTGGCATTTTTGTCAACATCTTCTTTCATTTATATTAATGAAGTAATGTACAGGAATATAAAACACAGAAAGACAAACCGCAGTCACACTAGAAACGCTGTGATTGGTACTTAGTTCGCGCGTCATAATTTCAAATATGATCACCTAATTATTACGCACCTAATTAATAAACGCCCTCGGCTCTATTTATATCTATTTCGTAGGTAGATGCCGATACTCTGCACCCGCCTATGAAACAGATTAATATTACGGGAATAATGGCGTGGGATGTTCGCGCTATTTTGCGTAACTGTGTAAAAAGTATTTTTCATCTCTCCTGTTCGGAAAATAGCACTTTCCTGTGTAGATAGCCGGGTGGAAAATAGCTTTTCCATCCCTAGGGTGGAAAGTACTTAAGTTTTAATTGGCATGGTATAGCGACAAGGCATGCAGTCTAAGCTTGGGGCACAGATAATTGAGTCACATCATATTATAAAAATAATAAACATTTTTGCTTAGCTATACATTAAAAAACATGTTTATTATGATCGTTGATATAACAAATATACAATTGATTCAATCTATAATTTAAATACATAATATTACTAATCTGTGAATAAAATATTCGGCTTCCCGCCATAATACCAACATGACACATTTTCTTATTTTACATTGTCAGTGTCATTGTTTCTTTTTGAACTCTACACCTACTTATTTAAATTTTTACTGTGGGAAAAATTCGATCGATTTTTTTTTCCTGTTACCTGAAAATCCTTGTAAATTATTTCGTATCGTCTGTACGAACTGTAAGAACTGTAAATCAACTTTATAAATCGTCTTTTTGTGCAAAAACTTGAGTTTTCCTTTCTCGCTGTACTTCTTAATACCTCACCATGACATCTACAACCACTATTGTAAATTTAATGTTTTTCCTCACAGTCGAAATGAAAAATTGTATGTTTAGCTCAGGTGAAAGCACCATTTCACGCTCGAATTATTGGCGCTCTCGCTTCGTTCGAGCGCCAGAAACATCTCGAGTGTAATGGGTAGCTTTCTCCCCTTGTATAACAATCTACTATTGTTTTTAGTTCCGTTGCGGACTCGCATTTTTTACCCTTGATGCTTTCAAAGGGATGCAATTCCTGTTTTCACCTAGAGCACATATTTGTTTTAGTTAAAAAAGTGTATCGACTTTGTCCATGATATAATTTACATAATATGCATGTACTTTTGTATGAAGTGATGTATCTTATATCGTTTTTAAATCGTCGGTTTTGTTTTCTAGGTTCGAGCTCAAGCGGCCACAAGCGTTCGTCGCCGGAGCACGAAGCGCTCGTGCCACCCAAAAAGCGCTTGCGGATGAACGAAGCGGCTTTCCTCCGCCGCGACTCTTTCATAGACAGCATGTTCGGAGGGGTACTCCTCACCCGCGTCGAATGCACCGAGTGCCATTCGTCTTCCCTTTCCCGTGACGTGTTCCGCGACCTTCAACTGGCCTTCCCAGAAAAGCCGGAAGGCTGGCAACACAGCGTACAGAATTTACTCGAGTACTACTGCTCTAAAGAGCGGCTCACCGGGGAGAACCAGTACGAGTGCCGCGATTGTGGAGGCTTGAGGGATGCGGAGAGGAGCGTCCTGATCGAGACCACGCCGAAATACCTGATACTCGTGCTGAAGAACTTCAAGTAAGTGCCTTTTTTCTATTTGATGGTTCTTACACGGTGAAAAACACTATTTCGATCGTTACTCAAAGAAAAATGAGTCTACTAAATTAATACATCACAAATACATACACACATTTAAATAAGTTCACAAAATAATGACATACACAAGCACATGATGAATTTTCACAATACAAAACAGAAAAAAAGAACAAAAACAAGTAGATAATTATGCCAATCATGCCGTGCGTGCCACGTGCGTATTCTTGAAAATTAATACCATTGATTGATTATGAATTTCTTGTCAGTACCTTGTAAGTTATTTATTTATAAACTTTCAGTAAGTCTGTTATTCAATCAGTGTGTGGGTGGACTCAATCACACCCCACACACTTTCGCTTTCAATATTAATAATGGAAGCTTTGTGCTTTTATAGAAAGATCAGATTCTTTTGTTTATTTTTCTTTTTACACCTTATTTTCCCTTGCAAGTGGAAAACATGTTACTAAACAGTAACACCGGTATAATGTTTCAGATTGTTGGTGGTTGAGTCTGATATAAACGATAACAGTATGCATTTCGCACAATTTAGAACTTGCGGTGCATCAAAGATTGCCGTGCATTCTATTGCGCTCCCCTTGTTTGTTTCTTGACGCAGATCAAATGTCAAGGGTTCTAGGCATAATCTAAGTATCCAGGCCGATTTATGTAACAGACTAACGCGTAATGGGCACGGTCCCTCGGCGTCCAGTAACTGCTGTAATTTATCTATCGATGTGGTGATAATGCGTGGCCTTAAATACACGTGCCCAAACCAGGCACGTTTCATACCTACCTAGTTGTTGTGACTTTAATACAGCAACAAGAAATGAATAAAGTCACCAACCGATTTATTTATAACGCTCAGTCAGCTCGCCTCGAGTGCGGTAGGGGAGAGTGGGGATATTGCGGACACTTAAGGAAACCCTTCAATACAAGATACAGTATCAAAGATAATCAGCCAGTCTTTACTAACTTTTAAACTTAGGTTCATACTTAACAAAATCATGTTATAAAAATATAAGTATCATATCAACAAACATATTTTTTCTTAAAAAAACAAAACCCTTGGTGTCCGTATTTCCCCTGTAGGAAACGGGTAAATACGGACAGTAGGTGGGGCAATTGCGGTCAGTCTACTTCGCCTTACAAAAATTACAAATAAAGCCACGGCTTGTACTCCCACTTGTGCAATTATCGTGTGCCCAATTTTGGCATACCAAACACATAACCTCATCTTCAGGGGGGGTGAATTATTATTTTTTTCACTACAAAATATACAAAAATATTGTTTTTCATTTGTGTTATTATGAAAATTGCCAAGATTTTGACACCATTTTGCGACTTTTTCTTCTGTTCTGGTTCTTTGCGTATACGTATACTTTCTTATACTTTATTAATTAATTATACTTTTATTTTTTTAATTATACTTTTCTTCGGCTTTTCTAAATCTTATGAACGTTTCTTAAATCTCCTTGATAGCTATTTTTAAAGTTTCAAGCGTGTATTTTTTTACGTTTTCTTTTTGTATACACAAGGCATCTGAAACGGAATACAACTATGATAAGTTATGTGTCCGATTTTTCCCCAACCCATTTGGCTAAATACGGACGTCCGTAATAAACCCAAGGTAATGTCCGCAATCACCCCATTGGCTCTAAAAAGTTTTAAAGCAAAAAAAACATGGGTTATGATTTTAAACTTCTTGATTTTAATGTTATCTATTTAAACTTAAATATTATCTTAATGGGCAACGAGTACAGTTTTTACTTAAAGCAGTTATTGTTTCGTATACACGTTACTGAAATTCTACAAATATTATAAGAAAGTACTTAAAAATGATCGAACGTTATTAACTTGAAACGGGTGCGCGGCCTCCAGTGTTGACGTCCTGCCAGGTGCTAAAAATGGCGGAATGAGCCACGCTGGACAGGTTGCGGGGCGCGGGGCGGACTGTGTCAGCCGGCAAGGTACTGTCCGCAATTACCCACTGTCCGTAATCACCCCACCCTCCCCTATATAAAAACAAAAGAGCCCTGACGTTCAAGCGACTCGTTAGTAAATTTTGAGTTTGTAACAGGATCTTTTAGGTACCTCCGTGTGCGAAGGTTATGTATGAAGCCAGGTACGGCGTCACTCTGGTATTCACCACGAAAAGTTTCGTTATCTTCAAAACGAATGAGAGTCTTCGCTAAGAAGTCAACGTTTTTCAAATTAATGATCAGGCATTTGACCTCGAACACATCTGATGGGGGAATGAAGCTAGTGTAATAAAATAATTGAATTGGTGACTTGAACAGGTTCGAGCCGAAGCTGCAGGTGCAGACGAAGCTGATGCACACGATGTACCACAACCACACGGTGACGCTGCCCACGGTGCGCTCGCAGGCCGAGCACGCGGCGTACGCGCTGTACGCGGCCGTCATCCACGCCGGCACCACGCTCGACTCCGGCCACTACTACACGCTCGCCAAGGACAACGACCAGTGGCACATGTACAACGACGACGCCGTCTCCGCCGCCGACGAACACCAGCTGAACACGCTCAACCGCTCCAGCACACCCTACATACTCTTCTACCGGCGCACCGACATCGAGGAGGGCACCGCGCCCTCCGTGGAGGAGCTGCCCCCCAAACTACAGGAGACCGTCATGGCGCACAACAAGCACTACGTCGACACCGTCCGCAAGATGCGGCTCACTCGCCCATGACAATTAAGGTCCGACAGATTCATCGACTACTCGGTGTTGGATTATGTCGATCCCAAGTAAAGTGCGCACACTTGCTTTCTTACACCAAAAAGTGACACAAAATATAATATGATGAACTTGATATAACCTAAACTATAATCTAGAATGGAGCAAATGATACGGATTGGTTTTAGTATGACGACAGAAAGGGTAGTTAGAAACTTTATTGATGTTTTAGATTTAATAAATAGATCGCAGCGTACACATTTTAAAATAAAAAATATTATTTCATTTTCTATGTAATGGATTGAGACGATTTAATAATTATTTAACACGGAAATGTGTAGTAGATAAATATTTGTTGTAAGATTTTAAAAATATATTCAAGAATATCCATAAAGTAGAAAAGTAAATGTTTACTTCAATATATTGAAAATAATATTATTAATAAATGGTATTTATAAATTGTGTCACTTTTTGCAAACACTGAAAATTCAGATCTCGATTTCGGACCTATGATTGATATACATACATTTAAAATAATGTTACACACCTTACTACTGAAATGACTTAATGTAGGAATGTTGTGTTTCTCAGTGTTGAACGCTATTCTCACAGAGAAGCACATGAATATATAAATATATATAATTAAATTACTTACACTCTATACTAGTTGTTGATATCCTTCAATTTATTTTTCATCATTTTACAGGGTTGTTTTTTGTAAATACAGTATCATAATCAAAACCATTTTATTTGAATGACTGTTCTGTCCTGACTTACAATATATTACAGTCATTTGGGAGTTACTCCCTGAGGTTACCTGGTCGGCGAATCTCGCGTCAATGCAATGGGACGTTTAACGTGTGGTAATAACATTGCAAGTTTAAATGTTTACCCCAAAAATCTAGTAATATATCCACACGTAAAAATCTGCCGCCCGGAAGAATTGAAAGCGCCCCGCCCCGACACATTAAAATGCCGTAAAATAAATCAGAATGAGATGATATCGTCCAAAAAGTACTATTAGCCAAAATGGCGGTGCTATGTAAAAATTCAAAGTTAAATTTCGAAAATAGCAGGTATCAAAAAAACTTACGCCAATATTTTTATAAGGTTTTTATTTTATTTTCTTTGCTTTTCGAATGTAAACAATCTTGACATAACTTTTTAACGAATTGGTTCATTTTAAAATAAGATAAAACCAAAACAAACTGCATTTAGATGTCACCGTAATATTGCAAAAACTGGCAAAAACCGTGAGATTACAATCTAACGGTTTTAAATATGGTAGAACGTAATCTGGCGATTTATTGTGAACAAGCTCGTCATGGTTTAGCATTTACACTTTTATCGGTACTTACATGTCAACCTAATCACCACACCAAATCCTAACCTGACCCACCACTTAGCCCAATGATTCTTCGTTTCAGTTTACGTTATAATGTATGAAGTCCGGTACAGTTCACAACTAATTGATAGAATACAATTAAACGGATTTGAAAGCGTTAGATTGTAATCATACGGTTTTTACAATATTATGTTGACATAAATAATATATGAATGATTAAAAAAGATCTTTTCACTGTGATCACTGAATCAAAGAGTTCGTTACTTTTATTCACTGACATTATTTTTTAAAAGTAATAATCAAGAGATTGCTTACAATATTCGACTTGCAAAGAAAAACTGACATTACTTTCATAACGATTACAATTGTACACTGTACACATTATTGTTGTGACATTATAATGACACAAAACCAATAAAAGTCGAAAATATGGTTGTCTCTAGATGTGCATATTTATGGGCTTGATTTACTACGCTGGATATAATATTTAGTGGGACTTGCGCAACATGATTTAACCCAGGATTAAATCATCATTCTGTCTCTGTCAGTTCATTTGACGTTGATAGAGACAGAATGATGATATAATCCTGGGTTAGCGTAATCCTGGGTTAAATCATCGTGCGCAAGTAGGCCTTAGGGCCATAGCAACTAAACTAAAAAGTGTTAAATAAACACTTTATAGTTAAATCAACAATGGAGGTGACGTGTGTTGTGGATCGACAGTAACGACGCCACTTTATTTTGTTTAAACTACAGATTTTTATTTAATATTAGTAGAGTTCATTATTATTATATTTCATTTGTTCATTTTCTGTAAATAATATACAGAGATCTCGTAGAGATCTTTTTCTTTTAACGGCACTTTTAATTACTTTTATTTTGTGCACCACATTAAATGTAATTCATCGGTCTACCGACGACTTATCTCAAGCGTATGGGAGCTCGATGAACGCAATTCATGTATGTGCCTAGAAATTAAAAAGTTCTGTTCAAATATAGCGTTAAAGTGTACATTATAATTATTATTTAGAAATAAGACTGCTACATTCTACTGCGGGTGGTTTAAAACTGTCCTTACTTAATCGATTATAATAATTATGATGAATAAAGTTACATAAAAAGGAACGTGTATAAATATTTCTGGGCTGCTATCATATTATATTTCATTCTTTTCTTAAAAATCTACATTATTTGACAACTGTGTCGATAATACCTCCAATATTATCATAGTATCCATTCTTGCCATGTTAATCGATTATATTTTACTGTGAAAAAATACCAAAGTGTAGATTGACTCTTAGTCGTTTTACCGATGCATGAATATTTTTTTACTGGTGCATGGATATTTTTTTTACCGATTCATGAAATTTTTTTTTACCGATTCATGAACATATTTTATTAACCATAACATTTTATCGAAAAAAAAGAGATCACATTACTTTAATTAATCTGACCTGATCTGACAATATGTTTTTATTATGAAGAATGATTCCATTTATATTGCCCATCTTCAGAACTATTGAATAATCAACTAGGTAAAGGCAAAACAAATGTGCTATTTAATCTATTGACACTCGCATAGTTTTGTTTATTTTGTAATTACATTAATTAGATATAATATTTTGGATTGATTCTGTTTATATATACGTTATACAGTTGTTTCGCGTTTTGACTTTTGTGTAAATATTTTAAAGCATTTAAATGTTAAGATCTAGATATTCAGTCATGTTAACAATAGTCTAAGTAGGAATATCTCGTTCGGGGCCTATTTTCCGCCCCTTTACTGGCATATAACTGTATCACTTTCATTTCATAATTAGATGAACAGAGATTGTAAAATCGGTTTTGGTTTAATAAAATAAATGCATCTTTCAAAATCAAATGTCTGTTTTTATTTGGTATAAAAAATATATACACTCATTATGGATTATTAAAGCCAACTTATTATCTTAGTACTACTCGCAGACTTAACATTATTCTTATAAGCCAATCAACCTTCCTCCGAGATTATTTAATTTTTCGGATGCCGCTCTTGTGATTTTTCTTATGATAGACCCAGGAACCTGCGATAGGTACAAAATGAATATTATTAAGTGTTTTTTACAGTAAAAAAAGCTGTAGTAAAAAGTTCACTGTTCCATTTATGGATAGGAGTACTGAAGTCAGAAGCGCAAAGGAAACAATGTCATACAGATTTTATTATAATCTAATTAGTTACATCTTTCTTGTGTAGGTACGAAGTTATCTGGGCCCCTATTTTTGAATCACTCGCTTGGATATGGCGTGTGATTTTCGTTCGAAAACACATTAAAAAATCAACGGAAATCACTCAAAATGTAGACGTGAGTACTTACAAAATTAAGCAATGATTTTTCAAATCCTTTTTATGTAGATTACAACTGGTTTTCATTCCAAAATTCGACTTTAAACATTGAATATCACTCGCTTGGATATGGCGAGTGATTTTCGTTCGAAAACGATTTTTTTTCTATGACTTTTGACACTACGTCGAACGAAAATCACTCGCCATCTTGAAGCGAATGATTCAAAAATAGGGGCCCAGGACCTGGTTATAGTGCTCCATAATGCTTTAATTCAGAGATACAGTAATCCCAAGTTATAATACCTTGTCAATGTATATCAAAATAGCTAACTCGTAGTAAATGACAATGTCAGGTTCTATGACGCGGTGATGAGCGCTGAGACATTGACATGCGGGCACAGAATATATATGCGGGTTAATACATACCTCTAGAACAGAGTTAACTAGGTTGGACACTCCTTCTGCCCCGCCGACGATGGCCTGGCCAGCTCTGTAGAATTTGTCTCCGGAATTGCCGTATTTCTCCTCCTCTCTGATGGTGTCCACGATGGGCTTTGGCTGGAACAGTAACATTTTACGAGATTAAGTGGTTTTACCGTTAGTCGATGTGAAAACTACATAGTTAAACAATATGAATTCTAAATATCGTATAAAGACACATTATTTTGTTCTAGCATCTATCTTAGGTAGTAGTATTATATTATCTGTGCTTAGGTGTAACTATCGCAGATATATTGTGTATATAAAAAGATTTCTGCAATAGGTGTTAATGACTCGAAAATTTCATTCAACTCGATTCCCAACTAAGGCAATACTAGTTATCATATGATATTTTTGGGTTATACCTCTATATCGTGATCAATATTGTATGAACTTACTCACGTGATTGATAGATAGACATAAAAGAACTGAGAGTTAGCGAGTTAAACTTAAGTATAGTCATTTTTTCTTTGCTAGGCGAACAATGTAAACAATCTATTTATAACTTGTAAAATAATGTCAACTATTTGGTTTCAATAGATCCCTATGTTCAACGATGACTTACCTTGTACTCTGTAAGTTTTGTGTTTATCTTATTTTAAAATGATTTATTTCGTTACAAATGAATATTAAGATTGTTTACAATGTTGGAGAAGCAAAGAAAAACAGACGTTTTTGCGCCTATTGGCTGTGGCGACAATTTATTTATATTGAGATTATTTGCGAGAATGCAACCAAAGTTTTATTGTACCTGAAATAGTCCAGCAGCGACGTGGTGCAGGTTGTCCTTGACGGATATCTTCTTGCTGCCAATGTCTTCGGTCTCCAACAGAGCCCCTTCGAGCGTGGTGACCGGCGCCGCGAACCACCCGCGACCACCTTGCACGTTCACTGCGCCAGCCTAGAAGGAGCATTCGTTTAGAAAATGGATACGCAATACACAGTACTCGGAAATCTGTCTGGGTTTTATATTGAACTAACGGTCCCAGCGAACTTCGTTTCGCCCCCAGCCCCGTCGCCGTTTTATGGAAATTTTCTTTGCTATAAACCTCACGGAGCCCGAGACCTTTCCAACGAATGCAAAACCGTGGAAATCGGTTCATGCGTCAGGAAGGAAAACCCGACTTATTTTTATAAAGTAGAATGATTAAGTATTCATTACACATGTCGAGTTTTCATTGTTTTTAAGATGTATTCTGCTATTCGGGACGGCAACAAATCAAACAAATCAAAAACCATGGCAATCGGTCCAGCCGTTCTCGAGTTATAAGTGTTGTAACAAACACGACTTTCTTTTATATATATAAGATAAAGATATATAGATAAATGTTTAAAACATTATTATTACTTAATTAAATTAACTCTACGTAGGTATTTGACTGACAGTTCCGCGGCTATGGGATGCGGCCAAGGATGCGGCGCGCTACACATGATTTTCGAATAAAATTCATGCAAGTGTTTTTTTAAAACCGGCCAACCGCGACTCATAGACTTATATGATATGTGTGTAACATAGAGGTCCTTGGCGCGTTTTTAAGGGTTCCGTTTTTTGCCATTCGCCGGAATCCTAAATCGATAACTCGACTTTGTAAGTACTCGCAACAATATTTTAGTATGAAAATCACTCGCTTCGAGATGGCGAGTGATTATCGTTCGAAGATGAATTAAAAGTCAAAGGAAATTACTCGTTGTCGAACGAAAATCACTCGCCATTTCGAAGCGAGTGATTTAAAAATAGGGCCCCTGGGGCAGCAAAGGATTTTTATAGGGCTCAACCAGTTCTTTTGCGACACTTCGAGTAGTTCGGGTACAAAATCTGAAAAAAGCCAATGATCAGATTGCATGTACATTAGAATAAAACTACCTACCATGGTCCATAAATAAAATAATTGTGAATATTTTTGTATCTATAAATAAAGTTATTGGAAGGCAGTCAAGCAAGGGTCAAAGATAGACAAGACAATAGATGTAAGTATGGTGTAGCAAAATATGGATACATTGACTTTTTGGCCTTGTGCTGCTTACATGGTAGCAAATCCATTCATTGCACTATACACGCACGTTATATATGTAGTATGAGAATCTAGAAAAAAAAATAGTTCACGAATACTGCACGGAATATAATTTGGCGAATACCCATGTAATGCTAGAAGATAGTAATGTGTAGGTAGGTAGTAATGCAGTAATTTTATATTGTATAAGTTCAAGAGCTCTATTTTTGAATCACTCGCATCAATATGGCGTGTGATTTTCGTTCGAAGATGAATTAAATGTCAACGAAAAAACCTAATCCTTACAAAATTTAGTTATGTTTTTCAAATTCTTCCTGTGTAGATTAGAACTGGTTTTCATTCCAATTTGACTTTAATCAATGAATGTCACACGCCATCTTTGCGCGAGTGACTAAAAAATAGGGCTGTACACAAATGCACTCTCTGTAACTTCCTTCACTCTTATTAATTCGGTGAGTCCGACATGACCAATGGGAGATCAGTTTTCGTGGATTTTTCATTCGTTTTCGAACGAAAATCACACGCCATATCCAAGCGAGTGATTCAAAAATAGAGCTCCAGGCGCAAGCCCAACGTTTTAACGTGCTTAAATAATACTTACTGGAAGCTCAGGTTGCAGCGGGCCGGTATCCTTATCTTGATCGAAGATGCTGAGCAGACTATTCTGAGATTTGTCTTTAAGGTATCCTCCATAGTTTTCTGGCTGGAGAGGCTGGGCCAGCTGGTACGTCTCCTGGCCCGGCTGATCGTACACCGGCAGGTCCACTCGAACGGGCTCATCTGTCGGCGCAGGGAGCACCTCGCCAGTAAGAAAGAGGATGAGCAGCGCTGACAATACCATATCTGGAATAGATAAGTATTTTGTGAAGATTGTTTCATTGATATCTTACGTAGAACTGTGCTAACTACTGGCACAGAATATGAATATTACTACTGTGGATAATTCGACTTGATTTTTTCGGTAAGTATAACGGTCAAACCGTTATTCCGAAAAAATCAAGTCATTAATCCACGCGTTATATAAACATACAGAAGAAATCGAAATACATAGAAGCCGTGACCCTGATATGTAAAAACTGCTCTTTCTTCGAAAAAAAATATTCGATTGGTGAACTTTTTTAGTATACGAAAAAAGTAAAGTTAGATCCCACTGCTGACATTTCATCGAACATGCTTTCATGCATTTCACCCATGGTTTATTTGTCTGATGGGTCATTTCATCGAAAATCCACTTGACCAAAAACTCTATCATTAGTAAATTATATTCTTTTTTAAATCCCATCATATTTGGCGCTTGCATCTGTCCTAAAAATATAGATAGTTGCTTTAACTTAAAATAGTAATCCTTCTTCTTTCGGCAGTTGTCCCACCGAGAAGAAAACGATTACGAACTATCAGCGATTTTCGCTCAAAAAACGTAAATAAACATACAAATCCGTACAAACAAAACATGCTTTATTTATAATTATAATACTGAGTTGCTATCTGTTCACACCACTGGTTCACACCATAGTTCATGATACTTGATCGGTGATGCTCGCTCGGGTGTCTTCTAATCACGTAATCACCTGTTGGCTCTACTCATCTAAACTATATAAACTATCTAGATACATATATTATTCATCTGTGATATAAACTCTCTTCTCGTTGCTCGCTAACTTGTTGATCGTTCCCAGGCAGTGGGATAACTGCCTCCCTCCTTTTTCTCTGAATGTTTTTCTACGCGGGTCGATTTCAGCACATAGAGAAAGAAAAAATCTTCGCTTTAAAAAGAGCGTGCTACTTAGTGAAATTCTAAAGGATTTGACAGCGAAAGACCTTATGACAGCGAGACCGTTTTCTAAGAAATAATGGATTTAGTGGAAACGTCAAGTTTCCGTCGCTGGAATTTTGAAAAAATATGAATGGATAAAGTTCTTTGATTAAGGCCGTCTTATTCCGTCAAATTATCTCATAAGCCCCGCCCCCTTGTTAAAAGTGCGGGGCGCTTCCCCCACCAGCACCCCCGCACAAAACTTTTTCTGTCAACTTTGTCTTACAAATCTCGTGTATAATTAAGCCATCTAGTGTTTATTTAAGGAACAAAATTTTCTTGAATAAGATACTTCATGCGCTTTTGTAAGTAACATACCCACGCCATCTAGCAGAACCCCTAAGAACTTTTACAAAATGGTTTCTTTAGTACACCATACATGCTTTTTAGTCTAAACGTTTATCGAAAGAACAAGGAACGCAAAGAGTGGCATTTCATTCTCACACGACTGGTCAGCACTTTATGCCAGCAACCTGTAACCATTATAAAATCAAAGAAAGAATATCCGATAACATTTATTATATTCTTTATTGCACTTATAAGATGTACAGAAAATAGGTACAAGAAGTCACAATGTGAACAAAGGTGGGCTTATCCCTAAAAGATACCTCTTAAAGGCAACCCATAGGTGTAGGAAATGTAATGTAATAACATTTAGGTGGTTTATATTAAGATCCTTTTTGTCGACACAGGTATAGTCTCACTACTATCTTCCATCAGTCTTCCAATTGATGATGACTGAAGAACATTACAGATATGGCACTTCAAACTTAGGGTTCCGTACAAACCAATAGGTATATAAGTCAAAGTTCACCCATCACGAGAATTTTGTCATGGTTTTTTTTTACACACTGAAATTCATAACATTTCAAATCATCATCATCATTCTCTTGCCCTGTTCCCAGTTTATCTAGGGTCTGCGCAGTATGTTTCACGCTTCCGTTTAACATTACAAATATGGAAAGCTAAATTAAAGACAAAGGTTTCTTTATCGTTTCAGTAATCCTTTAATAATATCAAATAATAATATTTTTTGTAACTGTAAAATCATCAAACAGTCTATCATTAATATTGTAAAATCGGATCATTGCGGGCAGATAGTTACACTACAGAACCGTTTAATTTCACCCCGTCTTGAAATAAAATGTAGGCCGGTCACTGCATCTCGTAAGGACAAATTTAAAAACCTTATAAGTGATAAACTACCGTTTATACCTTTTGATACACAAAATGCTAGTGAATTGTATGATCAATTATTTCAGGTAATTAAAAAACAATTTGATATTATTTTCCCTCAAAAGAAAATAGTTATTAATAACTGTAAACCGAAATTCAGTGACTGGGCTACTCAAGGAATTTATACAAGTAGGAAAAAAATGTTTGAATTGTATAACAAAAAAGCATATAGAAAGGATCCATCGTTTCATGAGTACGTTAAGAGGTACTCAAAAATTTTCAAAAGAGTTTGCTATGTAGCAAAGTCGAATTACATACGCGAAAAAATTAAAAAGTCTAGTAATAAGATCAAAGAAACTTGGAATATTATAAATAAAGAAACATGTAAAACTAAATCTCATGATAACAAATTTAGTCTAGAAATAAATAGCAAACTTATTAAATCTGATGATGAGGTAGCAAACGCTTTTGAGGATTATTTCTGTAATATTCCTATAGAGACGACTAAACAGTTGAGTTCTTGCTCACTTCAGGCGAAATCATTACTAGTTTCGAGTGTTGATAGGTGCGAGTCCTCTTTTAAATTCAGACATATTGGTCCTTTAGACATCATAAAAACATTCAAAGAACTAAAACAAAAGAAAACAGAGGATAAATCGGGTATATCAATAGACACAATAAAACCCATTATACCTCTAATAGCTCCTTACTTATCTTACATCTTTAATGAATGTATTGATCAAAATCAGTTTCCAAATTTATTGAAACATAGTAAGGTTGTACCTTTATTTAAATCAGGAGACAAAAGTGACCCCAGCAATTTTAGGCCAATTTCAATATTACCCACAATAAGTAAAATTTTTGAAAAACTCATTTTTAATCAATTACTTTCCCATTTTAAACTTAATAATTTACTACACGAAAAACAGTTTGGGTTCTCTAAAGGTAGAAATACAACTGATGCTGGGGTAGCACTCATCAGACACATTCTTGATGCTTTTGAAGACAAACATGATGCTATAGGTGTATTCTGTGATTTGTCAAAGGCGTTTGATTGTGTAGACCATCAAACACTGCTCATTAAGTTGGAACACTATGGTGTCTCGGAAAACTCAACAAGGTTGTTAAGTTCATACCTATCAGGTAGAATACAATCAGTTAACATAAATGGTACCTACTCTTCCGGTGCCCCCCTTCAAATGGGGGTGCCCCAGGGCTCAATATTGGGGCCCTTACTCTTCCTAATATATGTAAACGACCTACCATTTCATTCCACAAATCTTTGTGAGATAGTTTTGTTTGCTGATGATACTTCTTTGATTTTTAAAATGAAAAGACATGAAGAAAATTTTGACGAAGTAAACAATACTCTCTCCAAAGTATTGAATTGGTTCACCACCAATAACTTGTTACTGAATGCTAGTAAAACTAAATGTATAAAATTCACTTTGCCTAATGTAAAGCAACTTACACCAAATATTGTACTAAATGGTAATAATCTAGTCTTAATGGACTCCACTGTATTTTTGGGCATTAAACTTGACTCAAAATTACAGTGGGGACCTCATATTGAAGCCCTAGCTGGGAGGCTAAGCTCAGCTGCCTTTGCAGTTAGAAAAATTAGGTACCTTACTGATGTTGAAACGGCGAGGCTTGTATATTTTAGTTACTTCCACAGTATTATGTCTTACGGTCTTCTCTTGTGGGGTTCTGCTACAGACATTGAAACCATATTTATTTTGCAGAAAAGAGCCATTCGTGCTATTTATAAACTTAGTCCTCGTGACTCCCTGAGAGAGGTCTTTAAGAAAATCAACATATTAACTGTGGCTTCTCAATACATTTTTGATAATATAATGTACGTCCGTAAAAATTTAGATAATTTCATGAAGAAAAGCGACATTCACCCATATAACACAAGGAATAAACACAAGCTTGTCGTTCCTAACTTCAGGTTAGTTAAAACTAATAATTCGTTTATGGGAAATTGTATAAAGTTCTTTAATAATATACCACACAATCTTGTCGAACTGCCGGTTGATAAATTTAAGAAACACGTTAAAAATACGCTTATGTCTAAAGGCTATTATAAGGTTCAAGACTATCTAAACGACACGAATGTGTGGTCCGTCCAGCCTGCACCGACTGATGTACTTACTTTTGATGATTTTGATTTTACGGCAGCTAGTGGTGACTGAGTTTGTTCCGGCGTTTCTTCTCAGCACTTGCCTAATTGTCTGTGTTCTGTCTCGAAGCGCTGGTAGGGCCCAAAAGATAAGGAGACATGTTTCGGCCCTTTCCGGGCACATTTATTTTTATTTCTTTCACTGTATATTTTGACGTTCATAAGTGTCATTTCATGACCTAAATTGAAATAAAGATTTTGAATTTTTTGAAATTTTTTTTTGAAAGTTTTTTATTTACTAGTCGTCTCCCGCGACGTCGCCCGCGTATATTTTGGATGTCCCGTGAAATGGTTCAAGTAAATTAATCACCCACACCACGCTTAAAATACTCGCTTAATATCAGCCTGAACTATAAAAATGACTTGACTATCATGTGTTAGAAAGTAAGAAAATAGTAAGGCAAAAGTAGTTAGTAGTAATCTCTCATTTAGATGCAATACTTTTTTCGGCGAAGTTCACTATCAAATATACTGAGCATTGAACTTGGCTATCATTTTTCACATTGATGTTTTTGTTGGGATATCATAACTTTTTATAGAAATATTTATTTGCTTATTCATAAATCATTAATACATATTTTGTGCAAGCTTCCATCCACTTAATTATAACGGTTTCAGACCCTACAATTAAAAAACTTTCTTTTGTTTTCAGATTTTTTCCTTCGCTTACACATTATTACCTAGCTAGATGCCATATTTCAACTGTCTAGGTTTGTTAATTAGAGCACCGCACCCACACAATTACTTTGATAAACCATATATGGTTTTGCCATGTTTGACTTTTTGTAGTCTAGCTTATAGACCTTTTTTACTATAAAACTGTAATTTGGCATGGGTTTCTTTATATCCTAATCACACCGCCTAAAATATGTATTTTAAAATATTTTTGAGACACCTCCCTACAAGGAATGAATTATGATGAGCATGAGTTCCTACACCGAAAGGGCAACACCAGGGTTTATCTCATGAATCGTGATAGTAAGACAGTTGAAATTTTCAGGAAGGATGTATTCATGTTGCCGTTGAAAAAACAAAAACTTAAAAAACAGTTTTTTTTTTCAGGTTGCTCTCATACAACTTATCTACTCTGATAATGATAATAATGAGGGGCTGCCCCATTATTAGGACTTCATATCTTTTGTATGGGACTCCCTGACAACAGATATGATGTTTATGCCATTTTCATAGATAATGGTACGGAACCCTTCGTGACCCCGAAGCGCCATTTGGCGCTAACTACAAGATTAATAGAATTATTATGTGTCACAAACACCAAAGTTGTTTTGGATATTCAGTAACAGCAATTTAAAGAACGGTTATAAAAATAAAATTAAGACAGTCTCCACACATTTTCGACAGAACAAAATTGAAAAAAATATTCAGATTTGACATTTCTGAATGCAAATATAATTGGATTATACTGAGTAATCTCCATGTTCGTCGCTCAAGTCCATGTCACCAAATAAGAGATAGATAGTCAATGCATTATTACTACACGATTCAGAAAATGTGTACGTACGTACGTAAATAACATGGAAACCTGAGTTCCATACACGAAGAGAGCTAGACCGACCTTAACTTAACCTCCAATGTTTGTATTTTGTCACAGGAGTCTAGATGTAAATAAATAAATAAAATTAATATAGACCTATCACCTAATAATTTTCTCCCTCCCTCAAATTCATATAATATTTTCTCGTCTCCAATATACTAGAGTCACCAGGGCACAGCTTTAGCATTTGAGATTACTGCTAAACCTACAGATATGGTTTAGCTCTGATTTTTCCAAATAGAGAAAATGTTCAAAACTACAATAATTTGACATGAGTGTTTTATGCTTTTTGTTTATATTGTTACTATAGAAACGGATTCATCTCTACGATTGGTACAAAAATATAGTTCATTTATTCACAACAATTATATATGTCGCTACAGCCTTTCTCTTTTTATTTTGCTTAACACGTAGAGGTTGGGGGTTCCATCCTCATGGCATTGAGGAGATTTATCCGCATGGTGATGATGTTTTTGATACTAATTTTCTTTTTGAAATTTATTTTCATTGTTATGTAGTTTTTTTAATAGGATTTGCTACTTTAAAAAAAAAAAACCTAAAAATTTAATTAGTTTTTATTTTTAATTTTTTTTATTTTAAATGTTAAAATGTCCAAAAATTAAAATAAATACTTATTTCGTTTTCTAAAAAAATATTGTGACTATGTAGAAAAATATTCATGATACCCCCGATTTGAACTCGCGACCTTTGATTAGTATAAGACTGGTGCTGATCCAACTGAGCGTGACGCGGCGCGGCGAAATTAGCTATTATTAGTTCTTAGGTGTTTTACGTAATTAAGTACGCAAATAAAATTGCAAAAATTGACATAGGTCCAGCGTTCGCAGTGGCGTCAGGGGGAATGAGGAAATGGTATCTCGTGCTTGTCATTTGAATAAAAAGATAGCGCTATTTCTGCTTGCATGTATAGAACAGAGATGACACGACGATCAACTGTTGCGTCAAAGTCGTTGCGCGAATCACCATCGTCACAAGTGTGAGAATCACTAAATCAGTGTTTTATGAATGAAAATGTTAATAAAACTGGAAAAAAACGATTGGACGCCCTAAACATCTATGGTGTCTAAAGTAATCTTAAAAAGACAATTGGAAGAATTTGCTGCTTGTAAGAAAGAATACAGACTAATGAAAAAAATGGACCTTTCTTTGCCTGAACATAACACCGATAAAAACTAAAAAAAAATCATTTGATTCATAGCTGAGATCTCACTTATGTGGTCAAAATGTATATTCTTATAATCCTCTGTTCCTCACATCTGTGTAGCTTGAGCAAATCAAGATCAAAAAAGTCGAAATAGGTCAAATAAAGTGTTTTTAGATATTTCGTTATTCTGATCTAAATAACAAACATTTTGAAATCATTTTAACATGTATATGTGTAGAATGGAATTACCTACTAAAATATGTGATTTTCATAAATATAAGTCCAATAATTTGAAAACTACATAGAAAATACGAAAAAAAAGGGGCCCACTTCTGAGGCAATTATTATCGAGCAAAGTAATTACAATCGTGTTTCCAACCACAATCCAGCTTTCTAGTAATCTTCTTCTATAACATATATAGATTCGAGATTTAAATAATTAGTGTTTCCATGTTTAAACTCAATCGAAACATCGTAAAAATGGAATATCTGGCCCTTAAAGTAAAATAGCGGAAGATACGGCATGTCATACTAATTGTCAGCTAAAAAATGGCACTACACACTACTACATACAAGATGACCCACACAGCTGTGTAACTTTACGCTACTGACGACAGAGACAAACCCATTTCTTACGACGGTAGTGCGAGCGAAACAAACGCGCGCTTTGAGATGTCTCTTGTCACGTTGACGTCTCCTTGCAATAAGAATCAAGAAGCGTCAGCAGACAAATCGGAGTGAAATTATGTACCATGTTTTTTGTGAAAACTAATAAATTACTCGTTATTATTACTTTACTATTTTGAAATGTCTTGCGATGTTTGGCGTGAGTAGGGATACCAAAAAAAAACAAAATATAAGTTTATTTTTAAATATTTATTGTTAATACATGATTTACTTCCAATGAATGATTTCCAAGTTTAATTTATTTTGTAATGAAAAACTACTTGGCCCGCTGCAGTTGACATGATGAGTAGATGGCGCTGACGTCACGCAACAATGTATCCGTAAGAGACCTGCAATTATACAGATTAGGTGCGAATTTAAAAAAATGTTTCACGTTAAGCAGTCATTTTTGTAACAAACTTGAGTAGATAATTATTTTATTGTTTACATTATTAAAGTTAAATACCATTTTACAAAACATTAATAAAGAAGCAACAATCAATATAAGGTAAAAGTTAAATTATATAAATTTATTATGATCGTCATTTTATGCTAACGGTACCGCGTAGACAAATCTCAGCAAGCAGCACATGTTGCGTTATGTGTCATTAATCATCATCATACCTAACTGATCGCACATCAATAAATCGTATATTTCTATCTCGCCCTGAAAAATGGCCGTCAAAAAAAGACTAAATTTACAAATAAATTTAGAAATTAAAGTTTTTGTGTACTTACGAATGAAATGTGATTCCATGCGATTAGTTTTTCCATTTAGAATGGTTTGGGCAACGTATGAAAGCACACGAAGGCATTTTGGTTACGTTTAACCCGAAAAAATAATTATTTTCTCCTCACGTCACACGTCTCACATATGTCATCTGCGCACGCAATCCCGATTGCAACTGAAGGCAATTAGGCGACGGGGGCCTGATTTTAGCGGTCCACGTTCGAGTGGCGCATCACCTATCTTCCGCTATTTTACTTTAATCAAAGATAAAGTTATAATTTAAGTTTTGTATTACAATTTCAGATGAAATGGCTTGTGCTTTCAGCAACTGTGAAGTGCGCCGAGGATACAATCCCGCAAATCATACTTTTCACCAGTAAATATGAATCATTGATAAAAAAATTAATTCCAAATTTTATAAAATTTGTGAGTGAAATCGACTTTGATGCCAAATTGTACAGTAAATTTAGGACTTCCTTTGTGATTTGCAGCCATATATCAAAGTATCCAATAGAATAATTCAGATATTTTCAGTAAAATAAGAAACCGTTTCTTTACACTATATAGTTTCTTTATACTAGGGCTTGACTAAATGATGACGTCATCAGTATCGATAAATTTTTTGACTGATTTTTTTAGGTAACCGTAATTCTTGCACAGTTTCTTCTCAGCACTGGCCCACACAACTGTCCCGAAGCTGTGCTGTGGTAAGGTCTATGTTGGAACGTGTATAAGTGCTTCTAGCGAGTCTACATACATAAATAAATAAATATGTATTTAAAAAAAATGAAGTTGTCTTGTTTATCAAATAAAAAGTATTATGTTAATAAAAGTGCATTAATTTAATTATTTTTTTTTCAATTTACATGATTTATCGTAACCTCGTCGATAAAACTTGGACCACCATAAGATACACATCACTATTGAACGCACACATGTAAAGTAACTTTTTGGTTTCGCTGAAAATCCGCGATTGTCATTCTATACTATACTACATTCTATGTTTCAGCATGATTTCAGCGCGTTTGCTTTGTCTATGTTCACAACTGTTTGCAACTTCATCATATGTCGACAATCACTGGTCATGTCATCTGTCATCTTTGCTTGGCATATAAAGTCATGTAACATGCTAAAATTTACTCATCAAATTTAAAATCAAGAGTAAATCAACAATATCTGATGATTTAATAGTTTTCACTTAGAAATTGACGAGTACTTAAATACAAAAGCAAAGTAACTATGTACAAATTCGTTTATAAATTGTTTTGATATTTTATTATAACCAAAACTTTGATTAGGATGGATGCGCCAGAAGTAAAGAGGTTTTTCGCCGTTTTCCCTACGAAGTACGGGACCTATCTCATTTCATTGATCGGAATGGGGGTAGGCGGCGTTGGCATCGCTGGGATTATCCTATTCGGCATCGCTGAAGATAGAGTCCTGGCTCATTTCATGAGTAAATCCCAGCTCAGTGAGGATATAAAGAAAGTAGTGCTGTTGATGATTGGGATATCCTCGTTATTGCTACTTGCGGCTAACGCCCTGTTATTCATCGGAGTGACCACGAGAGCGCCTATGGCGTTATCTGCAGGTGTCCACATTATATTATTTATGTGTATCATTTTGATTGTTATTGCCATAGCTGCACCCGTGTCCTGCTTTTTCCTGCCCACGTCATGTCTGGTGAAGCAAGTGTCGTCAGTCGTTTTGACATTGTTTATACTTAGTCTGACTGTGTTTCTAGAAATCTGGCTTTACTTCATGACTATCGCGTGGAACCACATGCAGGAATTAGGAGGTTAAATATGCTTTTCCTTTTTTATTTTGTTATTTTGTGATTTATTATATTCGATGGAATTTGATGTCCTAATTATTTCATTACTAATAAATACACCACTCATTTAATAGGTAATAATCACCTATTCATGTATATGATGTTAATTTAGTTTCATCGTTATTAGTAAATAGTAAATTACTCGTAAGTATTCATTGAAATATCTTCAACATCTTTAAAAATTATACAAATTAATTAAATATTCAAAAACGTTAAATAATAATTAACGTTTCGTAATATTGCTCACCACAAAATAATTATTAAATCCAAAATGATACAATGAATATATCCTAGGGCTTCGCAACTGAGTTCGTACAATTTCGATTTAAATTTCAATTTCGTTATTAAAGCTTTGCAAAAAATCTACCTAGTTCTACTGTGCTTAGTTTATTATTTTCCATTTTAGTTGTGTGATTTGTATTATACCGATTGTATTGTTAACATACATTATCTATGATAAAAGCAGCAAAAACGTGTATGTAAATGAAACGTGGTCCCTCATAGAATCATAGTTGACTGAAGGTCGTAGTCGTGTGTGGTCATAACGTAGAGAGAAACTTATGAAATTCATTAGTACCTATTTGTAGTTTCTGGCAATTTTAAATCTTCAATGCTTTATAACTTGTACATAACTGTTAAAGTACCTACTCAACAGACAAAACGGTCAATCGCAAGTGAACACGTTTACTTGTGATGGTAGTACACCATCACCATAGTAGATGGTATTTCTTGTCAGAAAATGAAAAATGCTTCTAATGGGTGAACTGGCTCCATTGTGAATCTGTCTCAGCCACACTTGGCTTAGACTGGAGTCACAAGCACACATGAAAAGTTATAGATTTTTGCATAAAATATTAGTCTTTTTAAACACACAAAAGTAATAGTGTTTAATAAACTGTCTAATTTAATTAATGCACATTAAAGACGACTAACATGGGACTCAGACAAGAGTGATCAACAAAGGCTTACGCATTGCATCTTTTGATCGTAAAATACCTTTGATGAACGATACGATCTATTCGAAGATATAAGTATTCTTGCTAGCTAGATAGTACAGAATCTAATATAGAGCGGTTTCCTTGAACGAGTGTTATTGCTAAAGCCTCTTAACGTCTTACTACTTCTCTGAACTGTTTCAAAAGCTTAACGCAAACTGCTGTATTATATATAATGTTTTTTTGCAAACACACACTGATAGGTTCACGCTAGTTTTTAAAGTCCGTTTTCTTCACTAGTCGAATAATGTGAACAATCTTTACATTCCTTTTTAGCGAAAATATTTCGTTTAAAACAGGATAAACACAAAACTTACAACATACTTACATAGCTAATTCATCCTTCAACACTGAGATCTTTTTAAATTACTCAAATGGTAGATTAATTTGCTGATATAATTTTAAATCTTACGAAACGATTGTTTACGATGTTGGACTAGCAAAGATGAATGGAGTTTAAGATTAGCTCTCATTGAGAGAAATCAGACGTGAAGGAGTTCAGTTTTTAGTCTGAACTACACCTCACAACCTAAACTTGTACTATGACCACACATTTAAATATTTTTTTACTGATTTCTAATCCTAGAGCTAGACTCGATCAGGAAACAATTTTTATGCGTTTTTGCGGAATGATTTATTTTTACGAAGTAAAGTTCCCGTATGTACTCAATCCATAGTGTTCAAAAACATTTATAAAATTAAGATAACTTTATTAACATAAAGCATTAGCATCAAAGATAGGCATTCCAAACCACATTCGCTCTGCAGATTAAACTTGGAAATGTTTACGGTGTCGTCCCTATGTTTCAGGCAGGCGAGTAATTAAGGTGGGTTGTAAGCCAATGTAAAGCTTCAATGGGAGTAAAAAGCTCATATCCTTTAATTCAACCGGCAAAATACAGTAATAACTGAATTTACAGAATTGAAAAATGAATCGAAACCATATAGCGTGTGTTTTATTAGTTGCACAATGTCGCCAATAGGTACGGAGTTATTTTAAAAGTGCAAAGTACAAGCACAAACAATAACACTTTACTCCCAAAAAACCGTTGGGGTTTACTAAAGTTTAATTTTTTTTTTGCAGTTCACGAATTGTTATATATATTCATGAATAGGATGAAGTTTTGTCAATATACCTTATTTTATAAAACCTAGAACGAATTCGCAATGCAAAATAGATGTTTGTACTCACTGTGGTAGTCCGTGTGCGACGTGCGGTCGGGGGCAGGCGTACTAGCGTCTGCGCATAACGCCACTTTCACGAGTTACGTCAGAAAGCCTTGCCTTGGCACTAAATGATGCGAACAACTCCTTCAAAACTCAACTGTTACTCAACTAGCCATGCAAGTGCGTCAGTTGCGTGGTCATCATTAGACTCAGCGTAGCTGTCGAGTTAGGTGCACCTTCTACAAGGCGTCAAGTTCATTGTTATACCTGCCCAACCGAGAGCCGTACCTGCTGGGCCGTAAGTACTTATGGCATACGGCCACACTCAGAGACGCCTTATGATTTTGTTCATTTATAAAAATTAAGAAGTGTATTTTGCAAGAGTTACAATTGATTTTACAATGCTTAAATACTTAACCATTACTTTTATTTTTAACTTACTTCAGACTACAGATTTACAAAGAAATATAAACCTTTAACAAGTCCATACAATATACTTAAACCTTTTGGGCTAGCGTAACTACAAACAATTAAAAATACACACAAGTGGTGTGTATTTTCTCGGCATTTTAGATTATATGTCACGTTTGTGGAATTCAAAGCACTGTTATATATTCTGTGCGCAAAGTGAGTCGTTCTATTCTAGGGACGTAATTAGTGTATGAAATTCCATTATCTCCCTACGAAGAAATGTGATTTGAATTTCGAACACGAGCTCAATCATGCATTCACCTATGAGGTCATGATTCCTGAATAGCGTTGACCACGCACTTAGTAAAAAAAAAGTGTTCTTCGTGATTTGGCTGTATGTCTAATTAAATCGAAATTAATTCTTTTTTATTACCTTGCAGTAGTCGTAGTAGTAAAAAGCAGGAAATCACCTCTAGAATAAAAGTGTCTTTGGCACGTACGAGCTTGAATCCTCAGGATATTCGCTACCTACACTCCGAATTTTATATTACCTTACCCCTCTCGAACCTCTCCAATACAATTGTGCGGTTTACAAAGTCGATTATAGCTCATTTGTTTTACATTGGCAGAGGACGGGCCCGGTATCGTTCGATTGTGCGGAAACCGAATTTTGACCTCCGCACTTACCCTGAGCGCAGTCTGTGAGCAAGTTTCATCCCGTCTAGTTCATGACTAATTGCGCTCCCCGACTTAGCGTAATAAAGAACCTTCCATTGTTTTGTTTGATAAATGTAGTACGAGTACTAGGTATAGGATGTTTTTGAGATAACAGTGGCTCTTGGCAAACAAACATTTTGGCATAACGGCTTGACGAACTTGACTGACACAATTTTATTGATTACCTCATGCATGTTTTTAGTTTCTGTCGATTTATTCATTTTTTTTACTGTTTTTGCATCATATTTTTGGTTTCACTCTGGAAACGACAGCAAAGATAGCGACTAAATCAATTTGGACTACAAATAACTATTTAATTTCTCTCTTTTTGATGCACCCTTCAGGTTCTACTGCTCTTTCTCAGAGCCAGAGCCTGGCAGCGGTGATTCAACTATAACATTTCAATTACTATACCAAATGATAAAATTCACAAGCAAAGCCACTATTCAAGGTGTTGTTTGTCCCCCTTAAGATTTTAAATCACGCAAAATACCTTGAGTGATACTTGACGTTAAAAACATATTGATATATTCGCCACAATTCACACTTACACTGAACCCCGAAAGTACATTAGTGGATACGATGTATATTGATTTTGAGGTACATGAGAATAATGGATGTACTGAAATGTATGGAAATTGAGATCCGTACCAATTGTACGTAGGAGATATAGGGCCCGCCCGAGTTGATACAATTGTTGGTACAAAGTTTATCCAAGATGGCGTCGGAAAATGTGGAAAATTATGTCAAAATCGTCATCTACACCCCCAAATTACCTATAATCCTTGATCAGATGAATAAGAATTGCAGTAGTTTGGCGGCCGGTCCAAAAGGGTTACTCGCTAAGGCTCGAGAGTACAACCACAAGTACAACTAATACCTCCCTCGCTTCGCTCGGGAGTCAAAGTTATAAACCTTTCGTTTTGCTCATGGTTCATGATTACCTTCCGTACTCGCTGAGGCTAGAGTGCTCGAGTTAAATACACTAATCTACTATAAAATACACCTATACATATTTAGAAACGTCCCGGCCAGGGCCCCTATTTTTGAATTACTCGCTTGGATATGGCGTGTGATTTTCGTTCGAAAACACATAAAAAATCAACGGAAATCACTCAAAATCTAGATGTGAATACTCACAAAATTGAGCAATGATTTTTCAAATCCTTTTTGTGTAGATTACAACTGTTTTCATTCCAAAATTCGACTTTAAACATTGAAAGTCACACGCCATCTTGACGCGAGTGATTCAAAAATAGGGGCCCAGGGCCCTTATTTTTGATTCATTCGCTTTAAGATGGCGAGTGATTTTCGTTCGACGTAGTGTCAAAAGTCATAGAAAAAAAAATAGTTTTCGAACGAAAATCACTCGCCATATCCAAGCGAGTGATTCAAAAATAGGGGCCTAGGCAATGTAGGTGCATATTAGAATCATTTCTGAGAATTAGATTCATAACCACCCCCTTGAATTTAGCTCCTTCTTTTTTTTACGTACTGTATAAGATTATTTTAGTTACTAGCTGTGCCCGCGACTTCGTCCGCGTGGAATAGTGACTTTGGGTAGAATTTTTAATTATTTAGGCTTATGATTTTACAAATAAGATACTTAAGTATAAGTACACAAGATAAAAAGTATTTATTTATGTTAATTAAAGTAAATTTTAGTACTCACTTATCATTAAAATTGGCCATTGTTAGCAATGAATTGTAAAAATTTAGGTTTTATATAAAAAAACATAATAAGTATTTAAGAAAAATAGTGAGACTTCGTCTAAGACAACCATGGCTCAACTATACTACTTCCGCCTCCAAGCTTTGCACCCATCTTCAAGTCACCCTGTATTACTTAACTAAAGCTAAAGGGCGATATAGAATGCTTAGTAAGCTTTATTGAATTTATTTTGAAACAAAATCAGTATATTTATTATTACAACAATAATAAGCAAGTAGTACATCAAAGGTGATCAATTATTATGACCATACCGATTATTTGGACGTTCACAATTTGTATTTTGATTAAGAGTTCCTTTGTCTGATAGGATTATATGGTTACTTTACTTTTTAACCCGTCACGCGTCGAGCTTTTCGAAACGGACGATAGCAGTAGTGCTCAGGGTAATTTATGTACCTAAATTTTTGATGACCTTCATCAGGATTTATCAAAATATCACATTGTGGTTATAATTATACCTTATAAATCATATACCATTATAAAGTATAGGAAATAACCTATACACTGAAAAATGTGTAATAGAGTTTTATAACTTACATAATATTTAATCCATTGGTTAAAATCTCCACTTTGTTTTTGTAAACTTTCGTCACTGTAAACAACACTTTGATACACAAATTTGTGATAGTATTGACACTTATACACTACTCTATTCTATAGATTAACTACTTGCCATTAATTTTCACAACAAAGTTCACAAGAAATAAGACAAATGACTACCCAAATTATAATTATTTACGCAGCGACACCGACCGCGAAATCGTAATGGCGGACTGACCGTTCCGATAGAAAAGTTTGGCACTTTTATCACCAACTTATTTACTAAAATTGCTAAAACCAATGCTTAAAACATATTCTACACTTCTTTCTTAGTAATTTCATCTATAATTATCGTAATATACACATCCCGTTTAACTGCTTGAGACAGTTTTACCTTTAGCACTCACGGAACAATTGCGTAACAACAACAGTAATGGCGGACTCTGAGGCCAGGACGAAAAAAATATTATCTTGCAGAAATGTTGTTGCTTGTTGCCAATTGGTCAGTACTAGAAATATGTTCAGAAGTATTCTCTGATTGGTTGTGCAAATTTATACGCCCGGCCAACCACAGAAACTGAGTGAAGGTAGGCGCCAAAGATAACGAATTTCGTTACGGACAGACGTTTGTCCGTAAAACGCGTCGAGCTCTTTTCGCTCAAAGACAAAGGTGTGTCCAGGAATCACTTGACGGGTTAACTACTAAGTACTTTGCCACAAAAAAAACTACTACTTTACTAACATTTTACTTTGTTGTGTGGAAAAAATGGATCTAAATATATATTTTGTTATATTTTGGCAAGTACCATAAAGTAGAGTACCAAAATTTCATTTAATTTATAACTTGACATCAGTGAGCTGTTACTACTACGTATAGAGACGCTATGCCAAGCAAAAAATGTGCGCATTTTTTGGACGTGAACTGTCAACAGACTGACGTATTCCACAAAATTTGAATTTTGAATATGAAACCGCAGAAGTGACACAGACTTTGTGCCTACTTAACTTAATTGTATTGAATGAATATTATTTTATCAAAACGTTTTAACCGCTACTTACTATGATCAATAGTTATTTAAAAGAGCTAAATAAATAAAAGTGTAGTAAATAAGAATCTGTAGGTCAAAAACTCGAATGATATTTACTATTTTTTTATCATGATTTTTATCATTTTAATTTTTCATACGAGATAATTCTAGAAAAATACAACTACCAATGCAAAACATCTTAAAAGAAATATCACAACATCGCATTGTCTAACCTCTATTTATTACCTACCTACTTTTCCATTCTGTGCGTGTCACTTTTTATAATCTTTGATTTTCGAATAAAATGGCGGCAATTTCACACAAAACATTTATAACAATTTGAAAAAATATTTATGTTGGTTAAAGTTAACATTTTAATTTCCTACCGATGGTAAGTAACGCCGGTATCGTTTTGATTCCTGTAGGTTTTATTTTTGCATGTTTTAAAAACGCAAGACGGCATTTTGACAAATTAATTGACCAAATGTCACATTGGTTAACGCTACGAGCGGGAGTGAGTGACTGTGATGCCGCGCATGCGTTGATGGTCTGTGACCATCAACTCACCGGGCACGAGGTTCCTTCGGGATGTCATTTCCATACGTAGTAATAGTAGTTCAATGCTTGACATTTGTTTGACAATGACTTTAGACATCAGTTATTTGTATCTGTGTACAATGGTTGAAAAAGTTGACACTTGGCGCGTTTCGTTCTACTGAAGTTTGTATTTAATATTTTTTTACATCGCACGGAAATTTTTATCTACAGGCATTGTAAGTATCCTAAATGTTGCTCGATGGTTTAAGCTACCACTGTTCAAAATTTCATTTGAATTGGTTCAGTCGCTTCGGAATTTATCGCGAGCAAACAGACAGACAAACAGAGAAATAAGAAATTTAAAAAAAAATCTAGATTAGTCTCATTGCACTTCTTACATCCTCCTGACTCGGTTTTAAGCATTTTCTTTTATTGTACAGAAATTCGACCTCTACAATTTTATTATATGTATAGATACCTATCAGATAAGATAAAATGTCCACGGATCCCTAAAATTCTATACAGGGTGTAAAAAGTACGAGGCAAATTCAAGAGGGGTTAAAAGTCGAGTCTAAATAAAATTAAAATATTTTCTTTGAATTTTTTAAAATTAAATTTTTACTGTATTCTATTCTCGATTCACAACCACCCATTTGAATTTGGCTCGTACTTTTTTTAACACCCTTCATAATGATTGCATCACTCGAACATATTTTTTCCTTCTAGTTCTTAGTTTTCCAACCTCATCTTAGGAAGAAAACTATATAAAGTAAGTCGCTATAGATAGATACGTCGTTTTTTACGAGCTATGCTAAGCGAAGCTAGGTAACGAATGAACCAACAGAGCAGCTTCGCAACGCAGCTTGTTGACCATGGTAGAAGTCATGGTGGAAAGATAGAGTTCAACCAAAATCGTAACGTTACGAAAAGGGAGCGAGCATAGGTAGAGTAGGTAGGTGCTTACGCGGTGGACATCTTTTCAACACAAACTTTTTTTTTACAAGCTTAACGTCCTCGGCTGTACGCCATACAGACAATTTCTTCATTGAAACTTAAAAGTAACACTAAACTAGCCTATCCTAAACCTAACTCATTGAAATCCGAGGTGGTACGCATTTCAATGCTCAACAAGGAAGCTAAGCGCAGGAACAGCGATCCGGGTAAGACGGCGCGATCAGAGCTTTAACTTCATTGTTTTCTTCGAAAGCACAAATTATCACGACAATTCCACCACATAATCACAATAATTAACCCGAAAAAAAAACGATTTCTAAAATGAAGAATTAAGGTCCATCCATCCCTTTTCGTTTCCCGCACAAAACTCTCAACACAAACTTACCACCTTATTCATAATTAAAACTCAAATGGTCTTTTAAACCTATTTTAGCTATTGCACTGTTTTGTCTCATTTTTTCTTGGCGCTGCCATCATTTGACAGAAAGTGACAAAACAGTGTAATAGCTAAAATAGGTCTAAAAGACCGTTTGAGTTATTATGAATGGGGGTTAGATTTTTCCCTAAACCACTTATTTTATACTATTGCCATAAAATCGAACCGAATAGAAATATATGGAATAAGCTTCGACTTCTAATCAGAAAGAAAGAATTAGATACAAACAACACAGGTGTATATTTTTGTTTTTTTATTTTACTTTAGGTATAATCTTCTACTAGTCCGAGCCTTAGGCTCGAATGGTATTTTGTATCCACGACAGTTATTATTGGTTACATCTTTCATGAAGATACACATATTTTCAGCCGCCTTAAACAGTAAACAAAACTGTTTTAGTCACTAGTCTCAAAGTACTTAATTTAATAATTAATTTGGGTATTTATTAAAATATTTTATCAAATGATAGGTTATTTATTATTAAAGCGATTTGACCACTTACTGCTTCTGTTTTCAATTGTACATTATATTTAATTGTATATCCATAAATCTGGAAAAAACAAGAATTATAAACAAACTAAAACATTTACCTATAGTTATATGGTAGGTTATAAACGACAAACTTCTACGAAATAAATAGGTAGGGATGGTACCTACATCAGAATATTTGAGTTCTTATGCAGCTTCGTTTAAGGTACATTAAAACCTTTAGACAAATAAATTGTCAAGAATATTTTACAACGAAGACTTAAATAACCAAGAAACAATGACTGTCTCTGCAGAGTAATGGGCAATGCAGATTCAGATATCCAAATGAATATGAACTACATACAATAATAAAACCTATCGATTGTATGGTTTAAAGACTAATCAAACCATTTCCAAGAATTACCTTATAAATGAAGGCTCCTAATATCATGAACCAAAATGTGAAATGCACAATCATTATGATGGTTCTGGCAAATCGGATACTCCTGCATATACATTAACATTCACATATCGATTAAAACAGCTTAATTAAAAATGCGTTCCAATACATAGATAATTGATTTGTTTCCATAAGTCAGAAGCAGTTCTCATTAGACATGGAGAAATTACATTCATCATGGTGTCTATTTTAATGAAATCACGAGCTCCTTCACTTTACTTAGGTAACAAAGCTACGCATAGCGCGATAGCCGTGCGTCTGTAATTAGGGCCGTTTTACAAACCATACAAATATTATTCATCTGTGTTACAAACCCCTAAGATAAACAAACAGTGTCAGTCAGTCCTATCACCATTGACAATGGACTAGTGGAACAGGTTTAAAACTTTAAATTCCTAGGCAGCCTAATTACCGACCGACATAAAAGCGAGGATTACGATGGCAAGGCAAGCTTTGAACTTAAAAAAATAACTAATTAAAGACCCAGGATATCCAATGTTCGCAAAAAACTTGTGAAAGTGTACATCTGGAGTATAGCACTCTATTGGGTGTGAAACGTGGACCATGACCAAGAAAGATAGGGAAAGACTGGAAGCATTTGAGATGTGGTGCTGGAGGAGGATGGAGAGAATTAGTTGGACGGAGTAAAAACTAATGAAGAAGTCTTTAACATGGTAAAGGAAAAGAAAAAAACTAATAGAAACAATTGAGAGTAGAAGAGGGGGAATGCTGGGACACTTGATATAACACGCCAGTTTCATCAGAACGATAATAGAGGAAAGAATAGAAGAAAAAAGAAAGAGAGGAAGACCAAGAATAAGCTATATGCATCAAATAAAGGCAAAAGTTGAATGTTTCGTCGTATCAAAGAATGTAAAAAACTCCACTGACAAGAGCTTAGCTCTTAAATTAGATGATGATGAAGAAAATCAGACACTCTATCACTGTGATTTTTTCAGCATCATGGACAAACTGCGAGACAGACGCGCAATCCTATAGATGCGCGAGCTACAGACCCTTTGGCCCCATTTTTGGGATTTGAAAAAATATAGCCTAATTTTATGAGTACTCACAAAATTGAGCTATGTGTAGATTACAACTGCTATGCCAAATTTTTGCTTTAATCAATGAATATCACACGCCATTTTGACGCGAATGATTCAAAAATAGAGCTCCTGAAGAGCACAGTCGATGATTCCGA
This sequence comes from Pyrausta aurata, assembly GCA_963584085.1. Taxonomy (NCBI): domain Eukaryota; kingdom Metazoa; phylum Arthropoda; class Insecta; order Lepidoptera; family Crambidae; genus Pyrausta; species Pyrausta aurata. The sequence goes on from OY757251.1 coordinate 9,013,911, forward strand.
CCTAATGGTAGAATCACGTAAGCCACATCATTGGTATACATGCAACATGTAATGCAACTGCCCAGGCAGTATGATTACTGGATGAGAGGAATACCTTGGTTTGATCTTACTTATAACAGTTCGAAAGCTTCTATCCAGTTTGCAACGTAAGAATTAAATTTAGTGCCTACTTATCTACGAACCAAAAAAAAGTAAGGAATCAGAATTCAATGATGATTCAATGAATGATCAATTGAATGATGGATTTGAATTGATTTAATTTCAAATAAGTAGCATTCATAAGGGACCTGTCATATACCATTTAATAAAATCACACTATTGTTGTAAGGAATTAGGGGTTCTTCTGGTTTGCTTTATTTTGACTTCCAGGTCAGTATTATTTATATTAAATTAAATTTGGTCCATAGTACTAATCAATTTGACAGTAACATTGATTAATTGGCGCACATGGTGTGTGTCTATACTACACCTTTGAGGAATATATAAAATAAAATAAAATCCATATTTCATATTGAAAAAACTAGGTAAGACGCTTTACAGACTAAAAGGAAATAAGCGTTGTGTATAGTTAAAAATCATAGTATAATTACCGAAATTAGTCAAATTAACCGACAAGAATAACAGTATCACTAAGGAATTTGTAAGGTGGAACTTCCAAGTTTGTCGGCGCTGGGCCTTTCCGCGCTCTGCCTATGTTATCGTAATGGCTGCCATGACACGGGCAATAGAAACCTCCTGACCAGTCGCCCGAGTTTGGGATCGGCACGCACCCCAAGTGGGTGCAGATACCAATGACCACCAGCCACTCCGGTTTGACGCAACGCTGCTCCTGAGTCTCCGGGTCACGCAATGCACTCATAGGTGTCGATTGCTCAAATGCAATATCCGCCTCGGTACGGTTCTTTATAAATAGTGGTTTCCCTCTCCACTTATACGACAGACATCCGCCAGGAGCTATCTTAGAGATGTCGACTTCCACCTGTGCCAGCGCAAGCACATCCGCCGGAGCCGCCATGTACTGTACAAACTCGAGTACGGACGTCTTCGTCGCGTAAGTCGCACACAGCCAGCCGAAGAATCCCAGTACGTAAGTATATCCGGGTTTTCTATCGCCTGAGCCCCACGAGGTTTTTCTAGTGTCGATGTACTCCTCTTTTCTATAGCGGTCGAAGCTTGGGAACTCGACGTCACGGTGAAGCTTTGGAGGTGGACATTTGTAACGTACTTGGGTGAATAAAAGGCCCGAAATCATCCGGCGCTTGGAGCACGGCCTGGGCACGGGCAGTGAAGCTCCTTGCGAGTGTGTACAAGCTGTGGGCTCTTTCAGTCTGTTCTCTAGATCTATGATTGTAAGCTGTGTCGGTTTGAGGAAGTCCTTGCAACATTGTTGTGACGACCAAAAATGTATTCGGCTAAAGCGAGACAGACAGCTACCATTCATAACATTCATTGTGAGGGTCACTCAGGGTTAAAAGCTTTCCAGCATAATATACTGATCTTGTTACATTTACAAAGAAAACTTTACAAATATTTAATATTTCAAACAAATATTTTGGCAACTTCACTAGGACGTGTCATCCACTGATCATGACGTAATAATTTAATTTCATGGTCTCATCTAATGTCAAATAGCCTTTTAAATGACAAAAGTTTGTATGCGCTCGACTGCTCTCCCTGCCTTGTGCAGCGTGCACGTTTAGTAGTAGTTGTATACAGGGTGTACCAAAAATGAAGATATTCCTGTAACTGCAAATAGGTCACATAATGACCTACTATTCCATTAAAAGTTTTTTCACATAAATGTCTGACCATTTTCGTACACACACCTTGTGGAAATGGCATGATTTTGAATGAGCGAAGACGCAATTTCCAAAAAAATATCAAAACCTATTTGCAGTTATAGAATATCCTGCATTTTTGGGATACCCTGTATAAGTTAGGAGAAAGAATCGCGATATACACTATGGCCTATACTAGGATTAGGAGCAAAAAAATAATCAATGATTCTTCAGAGTTTACAGTGCTCTAAAAGGCTTTGACTCAACGATAAATAGTAATCCAAAGTTATGAATTCAAATTAAATCAATATCGCTAATTGGGAACGTGCACGATAGTAGCGCCCTCCTTTGATTAAAGTAAAATAGCGTTTTCACAAAAAACATGGTACAAAATTTAACTCCGATTTGTCTGCTGACGCTTCTTGATTCTTATTGTAAGGAGACGTCAACGTGACAAGAAACATCTCAAGCGCGCGTTTGTTTCGCTCGCACTACCGTCGTAAGAAATGGGTTTGTCTCTGTCGTCAGTATAGCGTATAGTTACACAGCTGTGTGGGTCATCTTTTAAGTAGTAATGTGTAGTGCCATTTTTTAGCTGACAATTTGTATGACATGCCGTATCTTCCGCTATTTTACTTTATTCAAAGGCGCCCTCTGGCAAACGCGACTTTCAGGGCACCTGTCAAATTGTGACTGATAAGTGTTTGCACAGATTAGTAAGTGGGACTTGCGCATGATGATTTAACCCAGGATTACGCTAATCGTGAATTAAATCATCATTCTGTCTCTGTCAGTTTATTTGACGTTGACAGAGACGGAATGATGATTTAATCAAGGGTTAGCGTAAACCTCGGTTAAGCCATCATGCGCAAGTGGGCCTAAGAGTATTATAATATAATATTCTAAGCACGTTCGATCGATATTTTGGTGTAAAACGCTGAAATCGAGCTTTCGTTTAGAAGAAAAGAACAAGAATGTTTTTGTTCTAGTTCTTTGTTCGGTTGGTCCCTAAACCCACCTTACGACAATGAAATAAAAATTAATTACCAGAGCGGTTCAGCCACAACCACAACTGGTTTATTAGCCGCTGCCTAGCTTCGCGCCCACCAGCCAAGTCATCACTAACCGACTCGTCATGAGCGGTTGTGTTTACGTGCCCGTTATGGTCTTGGTCGCTAGGGTTTATGGTGGGTGCGATTAGTCCAGCCGGCTCTATTACATATATTGTGTAATACACAACATGCAGTTATTATTTTTGCAACCATTTTTGGTTCGTAATTTAAAACTCGGTGGGATAAAAGGCATCGGAATCTTGCCTTCAAGATTCCGATGGTCCTTTCCACGCTGTTGCGACAAGACATGTGCAGTTTATTATAAAGCTCTTCTGGAGATTCTGGCTCTGCGTCAGGGACCGGTACCATCATATATGGCCGCTGAGCATACCCCGAATCCCCTGCAACAAAATAATAATATTAAAAAAGTCATGTATAAACCCTAATAAAACACATGCGTGTATGAAAATAGTCTCACCAAGCAAGTAAACTTGTTCTCTACTATTGCGCAGCTGCTCCAAATGAAGCTTTATGCTGCTATTAAAAAACACGAAGCTGTCGTGCGTAGCCCCTCCAAAACTTGAGTGTTTGTTATTTTATAATAAGTAAATGAAGCAAATTTATGAAATAAAGAAAGTCAATAAATCGTATTTTCGAGGCAGTTTGTACATGCAGTAGGAGAGAAAAATGGATATTCTTATAAAAACGATGTGTAAAACACAAAATCAATTTCCAGCCCCAAACTTTGCCTAAAGGCCACAGATTATAAAGAGTATGTCTACTAAAGGCAGTGAGCTGTTACTACTACGTATAGAGACCACAGATTAGTAAGAGTATGTCTAAAGAACACACAAAAAAACACACAAAAAATACTAAAAAACACACAGATTAGTAAGAGTATGTCTAAAGATAGAGACGCTATGCCAAGGAAAAAATGTGCGCATTTTTTGGACGTGAACTGTCAACAGACTGACGTATTCCACAAATTTTGAATTTTGAATATGAAACCGCAGAAGTGACACAGACTTTGTGCCTACTTAACTTAATTGTATTGAATGAATAATATTTTATCAAAACGTTTTATCTGCTACTTACTTTGATCAATAGTTATTTAAAAGAGCTAAATAAATAAAATAAAAATCTGTAGGTCAAAAACTCGAATGATATTTACAATTTTTATTATAATTTTAATTTCACATATGAGATAATTCTAGAAAAATACAACTACCAATGCAAAACACCTTAAAAGAAATATCACAACATCGCATTGTCTAACCTCTATTTATTACCTACCTACTTTTCCATTCTGTGCATGTCACTTTTTATAATCTTTGATTTTCGAATAAAATGGCGGCAATTTCATACAAAACATTTTAACATTTTGAAAAAATATTTAAGTTGGTTTAAGTTAACATTTTAATTTCCTACCGATGGTAAGTAACGCCGGTATCGTTTTGATTCCTGTTGGTTTTATTTTTGCATGTTTTAAAAACGCAAGACGGCATTTTGACAAATTAATTGACCAAATGTCACATTGGTTAACGCTACGAGCGGGAGTGAGTGACTGTGATGCCGCGCATGCGTTGATGGTTTGTGACCATCAACTCATCGCGCACGAGGTTCCTTCGAGATGTCATTTCCATACGTAGTAATAGTAGTTCAATGCTAAAAGTTAGCAAATTGGTTTTAGCCGAACACGTAAGGAATACGAAATTTTATGTATTAAATTATAATTTAATTATAATGTAATTAAATTATAATGTATTTTTAATAAAGTATAATGTATGTATGTATTTTAGGCGCGAAACAATCGTATTAACAATAAAAACCATTGAGAATTAAAAAATATTTTAAGTGCAAGCTCTACAGTATTTAAAAACAATCGTATCAATAGTTTACACAGAACACGTACGAAAATGAAACAAAAGGGAAAATCGGAAAATCTGTTTTAAGTTTGGGGAGATTTCGCTACACGATCTGGCAACCGCATTTTTTAATTTGACAGCGTTAGTTCCGACTGTCACCGTTTGTTTGCCGTTGGCCAAATCTCTATCCTTGCACGACACGACTAGTGCATTAGCCACGGACGGGTGTAAAAGGTAGGGAAATAAAGGAACGGAGAAAGGAATGGAACGGGATCAGGTTAGTTTGTTGACAAACAAATTGACAATTACAAAAATACATTATTTCTATCTACTTTCAAAATATTATACTTTAATATTATTATTTACAATAAACCGTGTCGCACTTAGACGAAGAATCTAAGGTGTCGCCACTATTATATATTCTGTGGTGTCGCACAGGTATTATCTGTCATCATATATTTTTTTTCAGTACGAGTTTTACCATAGAGAAAGAAAAAATACATTCTATGAGTTTTACGCCTTCTAGACTATGTCCATCCAGCCAAACTGTCATCATAACTGCGAAGCACAGATTAGTAAGCGTTAGAAACAGTACAGTGCGACAAGGATCTTCTGGCCAACGGATGACATTGTCAGGGCGCTTTTTCAATAAGGGTTGCCAGAGCAAGAAAATTTTCCTTGATTCAGGGAGTCTATTATTCATTATGGTATTTTTATTTATCACCTTTTCAAGCGAATGTTTTTTTACCCAACCACGGCAAAGTCAAAGAAAAGATTTCTTGGATGGAAATGTCGTAGAAGGCATTTTCTACCTTAAGTAGCATATCAAGTATGTTCCACCGATTTTAGACGCAAATCAACTGTTTTATCAATAAAAACCATTAAAAATTCAAATTTTATTTAAGGAGTTTAGCTCTACGCTATTAAAAAACAATCATATTAATACTTTACACAGAACACGTACGAAAATAAAATGAAATGGAAAATCGGATAATCTCTTGTAAGGTTGGGGAGACTTCCTACACTCGATCTGGCAACCGGATTTTTGAATTTCACAGCGTTAGTTCCACCTGTCACCGTTGGCCAGAAGATCCATGTCGCACTGTAAGCGCACTGTAGGTAGGTCTTCGCTACAGATTAATAAGAGTAATTGTTTCTCTGTCTACGGTGGTCGTCATATTTGGGTCATATTATCATCTGTGAAATGGTCTTTGCTGCGAAGTAAGCATCATACTCTTACTAATCTGTGGTAAGCATTTTTAGGTTAGGTACGCTTTATTTTATTACTACCTACCTTTCCAATAAATTCCTACTTTGTGGCTGCCTTTTGTCAATTCCAAGTCGATTGATCGAAAATACTGCGGAGTCGGAGTTTTGCTGGATAAGATTGTTGTCCGTACTTCGAACCGTGTCTTATTCGGCTTTAGGTCAGCTTCAGCTACCTATGTAACTGCGTTCTGATAACTTAGTATAAAAACATGTCCTAAAGTTATATCGACATGTTCTCTTGTCTCTACGCAGGTCAACAGCATACCTACGTGTTTGATCCCTTGCCACGATGTCTACCAGTCCCGAATATGATATGCTGCCAGAAGGATGGGAGGAACGCAAAAGCCGGAGTACAGGTTAGTAACATTATTTATTATTGTTTCTAAACTTTTGATAAGAATTCATGTTGTTCTGATGATTGTTTATTATATGTCGCCATTATCTTTCAGGTTTAACATATTATTTAAACAAGCACACCAAAAAGTCCCAATGGGAAAAACCAGGTGGTCCTGCTCCACTATATGAAGATGAAGACAGTGACACCCCAAAGCAAGTTCAGTGCAGTCACCTATTGGTCAAGCATGCTGAAAGCCGCCGCCCATCTTCTTGGCGCGAGGAGAATATTACTAAAACGAAGGAAGAGGCAATGGAACTTGTTAAAGGTATGTTATCTCTCCTTTCTCTCATATTTAGTTACTTTGTTTGCTCATGTGGATGGCTCGTGTACAGATAAAAAGTAGCCATCTTGGGTAGTACATTATACACCTGGATGAGATTGCTACTACTACAAATAATCACTATCTACAGAATCTAGGCTTTTGTGGATTCAATGGGAATAGGCAGTGAATGCTCAACATACTGACTGCAACAAGAAGTTGGAATGCTAGCCTTTTTTTATAAATGACCCTATGACTATGAGGGTAGCAAAATTTTATTGATTGAAACTATAAATAATTTATTTGCAATAAGTGGTTCCCCTTAGATTTAGTCTCTGCTAAAAATCCTTGCCTTCAGCCGTTTCCTTGCTTTTCTTTCTCTTGCTGTCATTAGCAATCATTAGCAATCATTGTGCAGCTGTTTTATGAAGCTCATCCTTCAGTCTCGGAGTGAATTTTTTAGATTGTCTGCCTTTTTCTTTTCCTGTTTTGTATCTAAGTGGACACTTTGATAAAAAACAGGAAAAGAAAAAATAGACATGAAAACATAGACATGTTTTCATGGTCTTCTTACATTTTACTCTTGGCTCTCTGAGCATGACGTTAGTCCATCTCCTCTTTAGGGTATGGACCTGTGTTTTTCAAGTTTTGTAATCTTAGCTCCGTAGCTTTCTTCTTATCTATAAAAGTTCTCAATTAAAGGGAATAATAAAATCACTGAAAATCAGCATCATGGAATGCTGAGCAGGGCCTATCAACTGTCTTACATACTCTGTTTGGTCTTTAAATCCTCATAGTGGTATATTTTATCTATGTTGATAAAAATGCATTTTCTTTGTCTTTCCTTTCTCTATTCAAGTTCATGAAAGTATGAGAATTTAAATTGTAGACATTATATAATTATGTAGACTTTTCACTTCATAAAATACAAGGCTAAATTCAGTTACTATCCTTTCAAAATGTTTCAATTGACATGTTAATTATTTGTTGATTTATACAGTGAAATTGGCAATGTATAAATCAGACAAAGCTTATTTAGATGATGAGATCTAGTTCCTTTATTGTTTTTAAATATTAACAAAAAATTGATTTAGGATTATTGATCCTTGCTATTTTAGTATGTTCCTATTAGTTAAAATATTTTTATTTGTATTTTCTAGAATTTCGCCAGCAGATTGTGGACAAGGAAAAAACGTTTGAAGAGCTAGCTAGGAAGTACTCTGACTGTTCATCTGCCAAGCGCGACGGAGATTTGGGTTTCTTCAAAAAGAATCAAATGCAAAAGCCATTTGAGGAAGTGGCTTTCGCTTTAAAAATTGGACAACTCAGCCAACCAGTAGAGACTGACTCTGGAGTTCACATCATTCTTAGAACTGGTTAATAGACAGCTTCATAAGTCTGACCATAACCACCTTGTTACAAAACGTTAATACCATCTTTAATAGGTTTATTTTTAGTTGTTTTCATACACAGTCTGCTGACCTTTGGTCTTCAATAGATATCCTTACAATGCCAAGGACTTGCAACTGCCCAATAAAACACATGCTTTCAACTCTAATGTAATAGGTTGCTAAATGATAATTACTTGATATTTTTTGTAATAAGGAGGTTATATTCTTATCTTTGGTTAAACAAAAAGTGAAAGCGTTTTGACATGATAACTGATGCAGTGAATATGTTGAAGCATTTCTACGTTTCCATTTATTAACACGTCTTTTACTTTACTTATTTAAAACATCAGTAAACTAAATTCATCTGTACTAATTTAATATTTCTGAATTTTGTTAAGTGCATCAAATATTTCTATAACCCTTGCAATAATATTTAAGATTATACTGGATTATTAATGATGATTGATTAGTGAGTGCAACATGTCAGAGTTCTTGTGGTCAAATAATATTTTTCTGAGTTATCAAATTCAAACAATAAAATGTTTGACAAAATATTTTCATTTTATTCACATTTATTTTTATGCTATGTTAAAAAAACATACGAACCGTTTGTTTATATACATAAGCGCCAAAAATGAAACATTATAGAACTAATCGTTTTTGTATTGTAAGAAATCTAATCATAATCTATGTGGATGTTTGTTAAAATGTTATATTAGGTGGATGAAATACCTATTATCAAAAATATATCATATTAATAATTAGTATTTGTGTGACCCTCTACAAGGCAAGGATTGACATGTCTTGCCCACCAAAATCAATTATTATGTTTAGTTTAAGACAGTTATTTTTTATACCCATTATGTATAGCTCTAAGTGTTGATTGGTCAAATATGCGAAAGTAGTATTTCTTGTAGTTGTTTTGAGTTGCAGTGATAAAGGCCTTTATTAATTAATACATTGCAACTGTTTTATGCATAGAAACTTGATAAGTCGCGAATCAATAAAGCCGTGCGATACAAAAGTTGCCGAATATAAAACCTAAAGTATCTAAAGGCCTTGTCGTGTTATCATAAGTTGCAGTGTAGGGCTATTTAGCCTTTAATAATTATTGTGTATATTTTTTTTTTACTTTTTTTACTGTTTCGCTCCTTCGTGCACTTTAAAAGACTTAATTTTTTGTGTCCTCTTAGTTATTAAGTTATCCCAGTTGATTGTAAGAGTGAAGGTTCATTTTGCGTCTCATATGCCATCTTAAGATGACCTCATTCTAAGATAGCATATGAAAATCGCCTTTTTTATATTGGTATACTTTAGAGTAGATCTGTAAACTTATTTAGTTGGATAAGATAGTTTCAACAGTGTTGTTAAAATCTTTGGCCCTTTTCTAAATAATGGATTGCACATACGTGTGTCAATCTGCGTCTATTATAATATAACATAGCGTTGTTCTGTTTTTGATAGAACTCGTACTATACATAGTTTAGCCGTTCAGAGAATTCTATTTTTACGTTTTCAATTTTGCTAGGAAACGTATAGGAAAATTTACAAAGTTTATTTTGCATACATTTTGTGTCAAAAATAAAAACATTAAAATAGCATTCTCTGAGTATCTTAATTTTACTTGTGTTGGGCTGCGTTTAGCTAGAGCTTAAAATCTATTAACTCGTCAAGTATGTGTAAACGAGACACAATAAAAATTCCATTGATAAGCGACTCTCGGCATTCGTTTGATACCTGACTGATTAAAACCAATAAATGTAACGCATTGTATTGTTTATTGCTGGCAGTAAAATACAATATGGTACATGTGGTTTTACTTGCTGCTTTGGCGAAATTAGTGGCTGAAACTACTAAGTACTGTTAAACCAGGGGCCCTATTTTTGAATCACTCGCGTCTAGATGGCGTGTGAAATTCATTTTTTAAAGACGAATTTTGGAATGAAAACCAGTTGTAATCTACACAAAAAGAATTTAAAAATGAATGCTCAATTTTGTGAGTACTCACGTCTAGATTTTGAGTGATTTCCGTTGATTTTTTAAATGTTTTCCAACGAAAATCACACGCCATATCCAAGCGAGTGATTCAATAATAGGAGCCCTGGAGCCCTATTTTTGAATCACTCGCTTCAAGATGGCGAGTGATTTCCGTTCGACGTAGTGTCAAAAGTCATAGAAAACAAATCGTTTCCGAACGAAAATCACTCGCCATATCCAAGCGAGTGATTCAAAAATAGGAGCCCTGAACGCCTTTTGGCGGCGAACTGTTTTAATCCAAAGATACGCTGAGGATTTGAATACGAGCAAATTATGGCATCCTTGCTTCTTGTGATTAAGAGGTAGCAGATGATTTGCCCTCAGTGAAGGCTCCTGTGCTTGACCCTACTTTTGCTCCTTGTCCTTTTTACAAGCTAAACCAACATAACATACCTACAGCTCGTCGACAACTTTCCTCTATACCTAATTAACACGTTCCGGGACACTATTCCAGACACAATAGATGTTTTATTGTTTTCACGCCTGTAGACGTTCACTGTCCCGGAACGTGTTAAACTGTTTGGTCGCAAACGTAGCGTATAAGTTAGACGTTGATGTTTGTTTATGAAGTTCGGTGATTGTTATTCACAGTTAATGGATGTATAGCATAGTATTGATATTTGTTCGGAATACAGAACAATTTCAATAAATTGTAGACTTACTTATTACCATCTACGTTTTATTTATGATCCCGTATTTATTTTTTTAACAACCAGGGCCCCTATTTTTGAATCACTTGCTTGGATATGGTGTGTGATTTTCGTTCGAAAACACATTAAAAATCAACGAAAATCACGCGAAATATAGACGTAAGTATTATTAAAAAAATTGAACAATGATTTTTCAAATCCTTTTTGGGTAGATTACAACTGGTTTTCATTACAAAATTCGACTTTAAACATTGAATATCACACGCCATCTTGACGCGAGTGATTCAAAAATAGGGCCAGGGCCTCTATTTTTGAAATACTTACCTATAAATAATCCCTGACGTCAATAGGGGATCGCATCCATCGCATCAAGCAGATCTAGTGCTTAAACTAGATAATTGAAGATCGAGGGGAGCTGACTGCCCTCGACACTCCAATCACGGCCACGTTAACCTGGGACATCCGTCCTTGCTTTTTTAACAATAATATTTATATATTTGATACACTCAAATTATTTAAAATACATTGCTACATTTTAACGTATACCAGACAGCAGTTCACTCACAGCAGCTTCACCCACGTAAAGTCAAAAAAAGTATTTTTTTTTATTGCCATTAAGTGTAACGGGATCTTAAAATTAAAATGAGGGCTTAGATACTTAACGACCCTGTCGGGTATTGCAACATATACTTACATAGGTTCTAGCTACTTAATTTTCTTAAAAATTAAAGTAAGAAAATAAAGTAGCTAGAACCTATGTAAGTATATGTTGCAATACCCGACAGGGTCGTTAAGTATCTAAGCCCTCATTTTAATTTTAAAGATCTCTGTGTTCGATGAATCATCCATGTAGGTTGTGAATTTTGTGTTATTCTTATTTTAAAATGAATAATTTCGTTATAAAGGACGTAAATATTCTTTACAATAAAATACGTGCCAAGCAAGAATGAATGGAAATGTGCAGTGGACCAGTGGAACTCGTCTATCGAACCTTCAACGTGATTCAGGGCCCCTATTTTTGAATCACTTGCTTGAATATGGCGAGTGATTTTCGTTCGAAAACGATTTTTTTTCTATGACTTTTGACGCTACGTCGAACGAAAATCACACGCCATCTTGAAGCGAATGATTCAAAAATAGGGCCCTAGGCCTATAAGCGTGTTTTTTAAGCTTGACAACTCTGCAAAACTAAATCCTACAAAAAAATACAAAAAAAATTGGGAATATTTTTCCAGTAAGAATAAATTTGATATAACAACTTAACAAACAGCTGTTTTACAGATTTCTCTTACAGTGCTTTATTTGAAGCCTTAAATGATAAAAACCACTAGCTTGATTTACAAACAATAAAATGAAAATGATTAAACATGTCCTAAACTAAGGGTTGTTAAACAACTACCTAATAAAAAAATATGTTCATAATGGAAGACGATTGTATAAACTACAAATAAAATGCACAAGAATTCTAGCCAAATCGACAATACACAGAGCTGTAGAAGTGTAGACTAAACTTTATTAAGTTTTATATGTTGACTCTCACATCTATTTACATCCACGACATAAGTACCTACATTTGTTTTTTTAAAAACACATTTATTCAAACAGATAAAAGATACCCATAATGTAAACACTCGAAATAAAAACAAGCTATGTCTACCGTACTCTAGAATCAAAATGTTGAACTGCAGCCCACTGTTCATGGATAAACTACCTGGGGGCCTATTTTTGAATCACTTGGATATGGCGAGTGATTTTCGTTCGAAAACGATTTTTTTTCTATGACTTTTGACACTACGTCGAACGAAAATCACTTGCCATCTTGAAGCGAATGAATCAAAAATAGGGGCCCTGATAATATTAAAAAAGAAAACAAACTCAAACCCTTCGCGAAAAAGTTAAAAGTATTCTTAATTTCGAACTGTTTTTATACCGTTGAAGAATTCTTTGAACATAAAAATTGATTTAAATTATCTTAGAAAAATATTTGCTCATGCTTAATCAATATTAAAAAAACCTAAGCCTAAATAAAATAGCAATACAAACATAAACTTCATTAACTAACGGCGCTTCACGTTAAAGTGAAGACCTCTTATCTTAGTAATTACTTTCTTATTTTAATTTTTAAGAAAATTATGTAGCTAGAACCTGTGTATATGTTGCAATACTCGACAGGGTCATTTTTGAATTTTAAGATCCTGTCACAATCCTGTTACACTTAATGGCAACAATAAAATTTTGACTTTGACTTTAAAGATATGAGCCATTGACCAGAGTAAAATTAACAAGAAAAAACCGGCCAAGTGCGAGTCGGACTCGCGCACCGAGGGTTCCGTACAAACCTGCAAGAAAAAAAATATATTTTGTAATGTAACTATAAATTTAAGGTTTTCGGAATTTTTCCTTTATGTGTGCTATAAAACGTTGCTTCATGCCAAATTTCAAGATTCTAGGTCGACTGGAAGTACCCTTTAGGTTTTGATTCCCTTGCGAGTACTTGCGAGTTTCAAAATATGCAGCTTAAATTGCTGTTTCTTTTGATTGCGTTGACATAGAAGTTTGATTTTGTTACAGCTTAAAGATATTATAGACCTGAGTATTTGGTATGAATTTCAATTTAATACCTCCTCCTAAAATTAATGTTGCATTTTTCAAATTATAAATCTTTTCCAACACAAATCTAATGAAAAAACAGCTTAAATACTGTTTTTTCATTCATATTAATTAATTAAAAACTGTTATATAACTCTGTAAACGTCAGATTTCGTAGGTTATTATTAACTTTGTATGAAAAATTTAAGCAGCACGAGAGGATCGTGTGCAGACGTAGCGCAGCGCGAGTTTTCATATATTTCGAACGCCAATGGTCGAAATATGCTTGCGGGGGAAAACGTTTTCCTACCCGTAAACCTTTATGGAATGAAACAAATTTGGTGTTATTCGTTTTCATACATCCTGAACTACGCTTGTACGTCTCGATTTTTTGTATAAAGGCTTGATTAGTTAAAAATGTACGAAATTCCGAAGAGATTTTTTAGTGAAAAATGTGTATGTTTAGGTTCTTATATTTTCTGAAACATGCATAGTTTTTCAAAATGTCTCTAACATGTAAAAAATTAATAAAATCAGACAACGTTTAAGGGGTGAAAAATATTTTCTCTTTTAGTATGGAAGCTTGCGCGCACACGATCCTCTTAGTGAATTCATATAACGTTTCCGGTGGCCGGTTTGTTATCTGGATAAATTCAACTAGTAAAGTAACTAACTTGTCCACTAACTATGCGTCTGTAGGTATCCTGTACAAATATAGACAGTGGTACTCAGGTCAGGGGATCGTTATCAAATCGAGATGGGCAATTTCTCAATAAAACCAATCTATTAAAGAACAAATCTGCAACCAGGGCCCCTATTTTTGAATCACTCGCTTGGATATGGCGTGTGATTTTCTTTCGAAAACACATAAAAAATCAACGGAAATCACTTAAAATCTAGACGTGAGTACTTACAAAATTGAGCAATGATTTTTCAAACCTTTTTTATGTAGATTACAACTGGTTTTCATTTCAAAATTCGACTTTAAACATTGAATATCACACGCCATCTTGACGCGAGTGATTCAAAAATAGGGCCCCAGGGGAGCAATGTCAGTCATGTATGTGATTCAAAACAATAGGTGCAAGGCCCCTATTTTCGATTCATTCGCTTCAAGATGGCGAGTGATTTTCGTTCGACGTAGTGTCAAAAGTCATAGAAAAAAAATCGTTTTCGAACGAAAATCACTCGCCATATCCAAGCGAGTGATTCAAAAATAGGGGCCCAGTCACGGCATGGCATCATATATATAAATACCTACATATTTGGTTCCATCTACCATTACCCGAGTGCGGACCGAAATTGTATTTTCGCACCCACTTGAGCACTTTTAAAGTCCCGCGCCGATGATGGCTAATCTCAAGCAGATTGGCGGCCTTATTATCACCGAGAGGACGTCATTGTTTTTTAAATTTGTAAGTCTCAGGGCCCCTATTTTTTAATTACTCGCGTCAAGATAGCGTGTGATATTTAATGTTTAAAGTCGAATTTTGAAATGAAAACCAGTTGTAATCTACACAAAAAGTATTTGAAAAATCATTGCTCAATTTTGTAAGTAATAAACACGTCTAAACAAACAAGTAAAATCAAGAGATAAGAGAAAGAGACATTTAGAGCCGTCCTCAATAAATAAAACAAAAAAACGGTCTTGAAGTTCCTGAAATTAGCGCGTTCAAACAAATAAATGAACTCCTCAGCTTTATAATATTAGTACAGATATATAGGTTTTGATGAATTGTGGGAAATGTAGGTAATATGTATGTATGTATTATATAATGTTTTCCGCCAGGTAGATAAATAAGTGAGTTTTAGTTTCATATGTTTGTACGCATCATGTGTGCGTGAACCTTGTAATCTGTGTGAATCTCGGTCATTTATCCTCACGTTTGTAGGCTAAGGTTAATTTGTGTTAAGGATAGTTTTACACTCAGATATTTTATCATGCAGTGGCTAATCACGTATAAAAAAGTTAACAAGAATCATCACATCTCCTAACATAAAGCAAGTAAGTTAAAAATTTTGGTGCCTTTTCTTTTAGGCAAACTTAAACCTAAGGGAGTAGTTTTTGATAAAAACCTGTATAGGACATCTTTTTAATTGTCTAAATATGCTTTATATTTATATATATTCTTTATTGCACTTATAAGATGTACAGAAAATACAAAGAGTCACAATGTGAACAAAGGTGGGCTTATCCCTAAAAGAGATCTCTTCCAGCCAACCCATAGGTGTTGGAAATGAAATAGTTGCGGATATTGGCAGTGCTAGATTAATAATACGGAAAAAGTTATAATTTATTTATATTTTTAAAATAATAATAATAAACTAAATATGCCATTTAAGGAGACTAAACGTTATCTTTAGACTCATTCGTTTGTCGGAAATTATGATTATTACGTGAAGTGAACATGTTTATTTTTTTTAGCAAAAATGATTAAAAATTGACACTTTAATAAGAAGCAAGACATAAGGTCCCAAGATTTAATTCGCGCAGTTATAGCGAAAAAAAACCGGCCAAGCGCGAGTCGGGCCCGCGAACTGAGGGTTCCGTACCACCCGTATCCGTAAGCCCCTATATTTTTTTATCTTTTTATATCAGAATCTATAAGCGGTGAACAGGATACACCTACCTACCAAGTTTCAGCTGTGTAATGCTAATAGTTTTAGAATAAAGTGGCTGTGACATACGGACAGACAGACTTGACGAAACTATTAAGGTTCCGTTATTTGCCATTTATTCGGCTATGGAACCCTAAATGAAGAATTTTGACAAGCTTAATCTCGGTAACTGTTGGGTCTGCAGGCAGTTATAATAAATAAGTATATTTTTGGTCTACTTTAAAACAACGAATTATCGACAAAATCTGTAATCACAAGTTACTCGTGATTTTATTGTTATGGACAAAGTTCCGGTCGGATCTCGATAGAAGTCACAAATCATTGGCCCATCATCATCAACGAGTGTGTAAAAAACCGGTTAAGTGCGTGTCGGACCCGCGCACTGAGGGTTCCGTGCCACCCTTAACTAAATTCAGGGTCCACTTACTTTCACTTAACGAAAACATCACAATATATTGCGACAGCAAAAATAACTTTGTTTTTCATAGTGTTTGTATGAAAGACAAAGTTATATTTGCGGTTGATAAAAATGTGCAATATCTCAAAAACTACTGGTTCGATCTCCTTCAAACCAATTTTCGTTGCAAGTTTTTGTTGAGATCTACATTATATTTTTTTTTTCAAAATTTTCACTTTCTTAGTTCAAAAGTTAGATGGGGGGGGACGCCCATTTTACCACTTTGGAAGCGTCTATATCTCAAACCTTTCACTTTTAGAAAATATGGTTTTAGAAACCTCAACATAATTTTAAAAGACCTATCCATAGACACCCCACACGCATAGGTTTGAGTAAAAAAAATATTTTAGGTTTTAGTTTCATGTATGGGAGCCCTTAAATATTATTTTTTCTAACTTTTTGTATCTGAATCGGAAAGCGGTGAACAAAATACACCTACCTACCAAGTTTCAGCTATGTGATGCTTATAGTTTCAGAATAAAGTGGCTGTGACATACGGACGGACAGACAGACAGACAGACAGACAGACAGACAGACAGACAGACAGACAGACAGACTTGACGAAACTATAAGTGTTCCGTTTTTTGCCATTCGGCTACGGAACCCTAAAAACCATATCAACCGGATGTAACGCAGGCACAATGTTTAATTTTACGGGATGAATGATGTAGAATCATGCAGCTGTTGTAAAGTCAATGTCAAAAATGGTCCTTTTATGCTTACATTTAACAGGGGTGCTATTTTTGAATCACTCGCCTCAATACTACGAGTGATTTTCATTCGAAAATGAGTTATTTTCTTTGACAGTTAATTCATATGCGAACGAAAATCACTCCCCAGCTTGAAGCTTGGATATGGCGTGTGATTTTCGTTCGAAAACGAATAAAAAATCAACGACAATCCCGCGAAATATGAACTTGAGTAGGTGCTCACAAAATTGAGCTTTATTTTTTCAAATCCTTACTGCATGGATTACAAATGATTTTCATTCCAAAATTAGACTTTATTCATTGAAAATCACACGCCATCTTGACGCGAGTGATCTTGAAGCGAGTGATTCAAAAATAGAGCTCTAGGACCCCTATTTTTGTATCACTCGCTTGGATATGGCGAGTGATTTTCGTTCGAAAACGTTTTTTTTCCTATGACTTTTGACACTACGTCGAACGAAAATCACTCGCCATCTTGAAGGGAATGATTCAAAAATAGGGCTCTAGATCTCTGACGCACGCGGGTGTCAAACCTTATCGGTGACCTTGCTAAGAGTTCACTGAATGTCTTGTCCTATATAAAATATGTTACAAACTATCTTACTAACCTACCTACTTATATTGTGTAACGAATATGATTTATTGTTGTAAGAACGTACTAGAACAAAAGAGATAAGACTATTACAAAGATCAATTTGTTTCGTTTTAGATAAAAAAATAATATTGAAATAATATTAGCAAGATACCTACCTACCTATCTTCACATCTTTGCATCTCTATAAGAAATTATTTTACCTACATGTCTTGCAGTCTACCAATGTTTCTATCTAGGTGCATTTTTTTTTTAATTTGAAATGGGTTCGCTCTTGTCTCCAGGCCAGACCAGTGGCATAGACAGAGACGACGATGGAGCAAGCTCACCCAGAAAAAGCCTGTTCACTCTAATTTTGAAAATTTTAGGGTTATAATAATCCATTGGAAACACTGATGCGGGTAGAGAGTTCCACATTTTTGCTGTGCGCATTAGGAAAATTGGCGAAAAGCGCTTACTTCTAATCAGTGGAATGTCAACTAGGTTAGGGTGGTATCCCGCAGTGCGTCTAGATGAGCGATGATAGAAGGGAGCTGGTGGAATGAGCTCATGGAGTTCCTGTGCACACTCTCCAAAATATAGCCTGTAAATATACCTAAGCTTATACTTGAGTAATCGGTAGTGCTATTGCATTGCTATGAGATCCCTGTCCCGACCCTGGGCCCCTATTTTTGAATCACTCGCTTGGATATGGCGAGTGATTTTCGTTCGAAAACGATTTTTTTTCTATGACTTTTGACACTGCGTCGAACGAAAATCACTCGCCATCTTGAAGCGAGTGTCAAGAAGAATTACTCGCGTCAAGATGGCGTGTGATATTCAAAGTTTAAAGTCTAATTTTGAAATGAAAACCAGTTGTAATCTACACAAAAAGGATTTGAAAAATCATTGCTCAATTTTGTGAGTACTCACGTCTAGATTTTGAGTGATTTCCGTTGATTTTTTATGTGTTTTCGAACGAAAATCACTCGCCATATCCAAGCGAGTGATTCAAAAATAGGGGCCCTGGGGGACTGATGATATTAATTGATGCACTTATTTTATAAAGAATTTATTAATTAATTTACTAATATCAATTAATAGTCGCTACCATTCATACTAATAAAATATCCTTCTAATGTAAAATGATCTGTCGTCTTACCTTTCCGCTTGGTCTTATTATAACTCGCCACCACTCGCCACAGACAGTCCTTGTTGATCATCATCCATCATCATAAATTTAGAATATCAACAATAAATAATAAGGTCATTTAGGTATTGTCTGGCATAAGTAGTATTACCGCCTTTTGGCTAAGTTTCTTTGAACTGGTATATTTTTACTAGGCATGGCCGATTCAAATCGTATATAGATATTGAAACGTATATTGGATCAATATCGTGATATCCGATATCGCCCCGCATCAAAACTATATATTTTCAAAACACTATATTGCCGCATCGATGTGATACGATACGCCTCGATATTCATGATTCATAGATATTGGAATATCAAACCGTATTCCGATGCAATACGGTTTAGCTTGCGCTACGATACAGATATGATATGAATGAGAGAGTCTGTGTGCGAGTGAAACGGCAATAATTGGAGATTCGTAGGATTCTAAGCTGTAGGCGTATGGCAATAATGGTCATTTGAATACTTTCTTGTGAATGTATGCATATTTTTAATAGACCTTATTTTGTCATCGTTAAAAAGCATTTTCGATTTGCAATTTTATGTTACTTTCTCTGACCTTTACAATTACAATAACAATGATATCACGTTATGATACGATATCACGGTATACTGTTTCCAAAAATATCGTTTTAGATTCAATGGTACAAAATACGCATCGATACGCCAATATATAGTTTCAAAAATATATAGTTTCAATATCTGATATCGAATATCGATATATAGTTTCGATACGATATCGAAAAAATCAGATATTACACACGCCTAATTTTTACCGCTTAAGAGGATTATGTAAAGGCGTAGCGCAGCGCGAGTTTTCATACATTTTGTTCGCCAGAGCGGTCGGAATATGCTTGCGGGGGAAAACGTTTTCCTACTCGTAAACCTTTATGGAATGAGACAAATTTGATCTCATTCGTTTTCCATACATCCTGAACTATGCTTGTAAGTCTTAGATTTTTGTATAAAGGCTTGATTGGTTAAAAATGGACGAAATTCCGACGAGTAAAAAACGATTTTTAGTAAAAAAAGTGAATGTTTCGGTTCTTAATATTTAAGAAAAATAACGCGCACACGATCCTATGAAGAGGATCGCGAGCGCGCAAGCTTCCATACAAAAAGAGAAAACGTTTTCCACCAATTATGTACAAGTACATGACCTACACATTATTAAGATTATCATGTTACCGAACTATTTACGACCCATTGTCTTGAACGTGTATTAATTAAACCACGTTTTTCGATTAGATCGTTTATGCAGTGCAATAAACCATTTTTGAATGCCAATGATTCCTAAATAATTAATTACTCTATTTTTTCCTGAAAATTTAAAGTATGATATTTGACAATTCATACTAAAGACAACGTTGTTTTTAAATAAATTTTGATGAAGACGAAGAACCTGGAGCTCTATTTTTTAATCACTCTTGTCATTATTCTCTCGCTCTCTCACTCGACATCTTGAAGCGAGTGATCCAAAAATTGGGCCCAGTGGGTTTACTATATTATTTGAGCACCCGACACTAACGTATCTTTTCTTTTACGAACTGGGTGCAATACTCTTTGTTATTTTAGTCATATCTCAGATATTTCATTGTTAATGGTCCGTATGACTTTGAAGTCATTGAGCTCGATAGCTTGCTAGAACCAATACTTACCACAATTTATCTTACTTATATGCAGGGGCTTTTGAATCACTCGCGTCAAGATGGCGTGTAATATTCAATGATTAAAGTCGAATTTTGGAATAAAAACCAGTTGTAATCTAAACAAAAAGGATTTGAAAAATCATTGCTCAATTTTTTGAGTACACACATCTAGATTTTGAGTGAATTCCGTTGATTTTTTTAAAATGTTCGACGTAGTGTCAAAAGTCATAGAAAAAAAATCGTTTTCGAACGAAAATCACTCGCAATATCCAAGCGAGTGATTCAAAAATAGGGGCCCAGGGCCCCTATTTTTGAATAAAAAACACAAAATAAATAAAAAACTGTTAATAAATAAAAAACACAAAAGCATGCAGCCTACTATAAAACAAGACTAACGTCGTCTTGTTTTAGGATTAAAAAATGACTAAATTACAGTGATTTTTACAGCTAATCTTCACACTTATGATGTTGCTTTAAATAATTATTCCCGCTTCATTATTCTTACGAACCACTGACGTAGGTCCAAGTAGGTAAAGTCAGTGGCATTATTTTTCGATAAAGAGGTTTAAATTGTTGGTCATTACTGAGTCATGGATATTCGTAATGCTCGCAATTTGAACATAATACTTACAGGTAAATTATACAAAGAATAAGTAACTCACCTAGCAATCAGCTGACCGTCACAGTCGACAGGCAAGACAAGAGAATATTTATGTAACTATGTCATTTCTGTTTAGTTATGCATGCAGATTGATTTTGATACTTGTACCTACTGCTTTGCCATAAGTTGGTAAGTGGAAACCACTGGTGGAGGTGGAAACTTTAACAATATTCTTAAACTATACTACGTATCCTTTATAAAATTAAGCTGAAGCTGATTCTTAGGCATCCTAGTCAGGTACTCATTACTTCTCATTCTTTAAATTTCAAAAGCTAACGCCCTCCAAAAATATCTACAAGAATAAATAACAATTAACTATATTCGTCCTTCATGTGTTTTGTATGGAGTTTGAAGTTACTTATACGAGTGTACCTGAATCGAATAGCGTTTATGTGTTACATACAGTGGTTACATAATACCTATTATCTATACCAATAAAATGCTTTGTCCTGAATGACTGACTGACTGACTGATGGATCAACGCACAGCCTTAACCGCTGATTGTAGAGACCTGAAACTGGGAGGGTGTGTTTTTTGTGTGACGAAGGGATCCGATAAGAACGGATTTTCAGAAATTCCACCCCTAAGGGGGTCAAAAAGGGGTGCAAAGTTTGTATGGGACAACCAGATCCCTTGGTCCAATCTACTTCAAATTTTGCATAAACATACTTTAAAAAAATTAAAGAAAAATGTGTATCAAATTTTATTGAAATTTATCTTGTAACGGGGTTAAAAAGGGGTAGAAAGTTATTTTGGGGATGATTTGCAACAAAATTGATATCAATACTTCTTGGTGCTTATGATTGAAATAAAAAATATTTCATTTTTGACAATCATATTTTGACATATCTGAGACAGAATGTTTTGACACATGTTTGTTATTGATGTTGCTCTCGAGAAAAGATTTTATTCCTTAGAATAGTAAATGATATTGTTTTGTGTTTAAACAGGGTAGGTATCAAGCGGTCTGTCTGTGTCCAGTGTAGATGGCAGATCGTTTGTTCATATAAAAAGATTACATGATCAGTGGTTCATATTGTCGGTGGACATCGTGGACATTCTACGCTGCTCCTGTGGTCGAAAGGTCCAATCTGCAACTCTTCTGCAAACTTTTCGTGGGGGGCCTATGTTTAGCAGTGGACGGCTTTTGGGTGTTGATGATGATGATGGCGTAGATATGTACATAGAATTGTCCCTTTGAATTTACGATTTGAATTCAAGAAAGTAGAGTATCCGCTATAACCATAAACAAAGCTCAAGTTCAAACTCTTTAAAGGTAGCGGGAGAAGACTTGAGGGAATTCGCCTTTCCCACAGCCTGTATGTGGCATGATGCTGTGTAAGCGCAGAGAGTAGCCTGGTCTTATTAGTACCCGAAAGAAATATACGATTAACGAAAGGGCGTAGGAAGTATTTCTATTTCGTTGTAAAATAAAAAGATAATATCCCCGTGTAAGTTTGACCATTAAAGACCGGGCTGCGTGTTGAGTTTACATAAAATATAATAAATAAATAAATATGCGCCAGACAACACACCAATGGTCTGGTACACGTGGTAAGGAATTATCTTCCTTGTGTTACGAAGTACCAGACAACGATTATGACGGGTGCGTCTCCCATAAATACTTAAATACATATAACATCCATGATTTAGGAACAAATGTCCTCTCATCACACAAACATTGGCCCCTTGCGGGATTCGAACCCTCGACGGCCAGCGTAATAGTCAGGAGCGCTAGCCAATACACCAAACGCGTCGTCGAATATAACATTTATCTGTACGCATTTCTATGTACCTATATATTTTAAAACTGGATGTTTTAGTTTTTTTGTTTAAAGGCGCTAATCACAGGAACTATTGGTAAGGGTATAGAATATGATAGATAGCTAATTTATCAGGGAAGGCTATAGAAGTAGTTTAATGCGTATAGGTATAGGCTTATAATTTTTCGCTACGATCTATGGGAACGGAGTTAAACTAAAACGCGCGTACGAAGACGCGGGCGGGCCGCTAGTTAATTTATAAAACAAAGTGGCACGCGCCCGTGCTGTCGCTGGTAAATGCTGAAACATGTGCGAACGTGTGCGAACGTTTGATGTTTGTTTTCATACAGTTAAATTACTTACATCCTGCTAATCACTAAATTAACGAACAAAACAATTACTCTTCTGGAAAGTTTCGGGTCGCGATGTAAATAATTGTCTTCTACGTCACTCTCGATATCATATTTCTTATTATCCACTCGAACTCGCTCGTTTGTGTGTGGGACTAGGAAATATTAGATGTAGTCAGGGCCCCTATTTTTGAATCACTCGCTTGGATATAGCGTGTGGTTCGTTCGAAAACGAATTAAAACTCAACGAAAATCCCGCGTAATGTACATGAGTACTCATTCTTAAGCTATCTTTCAAATTAAGCTATCTTTTTTCATTTCCCCCCTGTTTTACTTTCAACTTAGATTAACGGCGATTGATACCTACACGATTTGATAAGATGGCAATAGAATAAATTCACAAGGTTACCTCAAATCGGGTACCTCAATTTACTTATTTTATATCTGGGATTTTGCAAAATACCTATAATGTTCATTAAAGCTTATTAATTTGTACTGGACAACTGTATATTTTTAGTAATAAAACTGTTTTACTAAAAAAACTAGGTATATTCATTGATAAAACAATGTTTTTATTAAGATCACAGAGTTAAAATAAATAATGATTTCGTATGTTTAGGTAACATTGACAATTAAATAGGAATATTCCAAGAGACAATACTGGAGATGCGTGATCCATTTGCGTCACAAGAATTTATCAAATGCGGCATTTCGATTTCACTCGATACAGGTGAAGCTATTAATGTATACATAATAAGTTATCGGTTTGTTGATAAATATGATGTGATTCAGAGTCGTGTTGCCGGCTTGTTGCTGTGTTTGACAAGCACGCACCCCGCACGTGCGCTCAATCAGCTGATAGGGTAACTGCGCCTATTCTCGCCCCCCATTTTTTTACCTACTACAGGAGCCCTATTTTTGAATCACTTGCTTCAAGATGGCGAGTGATTTTCGTTCGACGTAGTGTCAAAAGTCATAGAAAAAAAATCGTTTTCGAACGAAAATCACTCGCCATATCCAAGCGATTCAAAAATAGGGGAGCAGGAGCTTTATTTTTGGATCACTCGCGTCAGTATTACGAGTGATTTTCGTTCGGAAACGAGTTACTTTCGATGTATTTTAATTCATATTCGAATGAAAATCACACACCATATTCAAGCCAGTGATTCAAAAATAGGGCCCCAGGAATTGCAAATTGTTTTTATAGCGTTTTGTGACTCCTCGTCTGTAACTGTTGCTTTTTACAAGAGCAATTTATGCGACTACAGGGAATTGCTTGGATATGGCGTGTGATTTTCGTTCGAAAACACATAAAAAATCAACGGAAATTCCTCAAAATCTAGACGTGAGTACTCACAAAATTGAGCAATGATTTTTCAAATCCTTTTTATGTAGATTACAACTGGTTTTCATTCCAAAATTCGAATTTAAACATTGAATATCTCGCGTAAATATTCCTGGAAGTGGAAATTCAACGAAAATTACTCTAAATATAGACAAGAATAGTTAAAATATAGTTATATTTGTTTATCACTGCCCGTGATTTCAACGGATTTTCATTTGATAATCAAACATTTTAATCAAAGTTAAATTAACAGTGAATGTATTAAGTGATTCAAAAATAGAGGCCCAATTTCTCTATTTTTTAATCGCTCGCTTGATATTGCGTGTGATTATCGAAAATTTCGCGAAATATGAATCGAATATGAATTAAAAGTCAACGAAAATAACTCGTTTTCGAACGAAAATCACTCGTAATATTGACTCAAGTTATTCAAAAATAGGGCCACTAGTCATATTTTAACACTGATTCAGTGAGTCATAGACTCGTTGATTATATACATGTATATTTTAGTGATAACTCAAAATCCACAAAGTCTTTTCAAGGAAGACTTTGCATGGCAATTTTTATGCTAAAATCTATAAATAGTCAACTACTTATTGAAGCCGAAATAACCGAATCTAGTACCCTACTCCCTAATAAATTTTATCAGCGTTTAGATAAACGATTATACTGACAGATCCGGCTACCGAAATTGCTGATTTAGGAACATTTTATGGTCAGGGTTATCACACACTCAATAAATTGCTTTGATAAATGATAACATTTTATTTTTTAAAGATTTCAGTTACTTACCCTAGTTAAGGTTCCTAGAACGAGATTTAAAATACAATGAAATGCTCATCGCCGGAGTCTACAATCAACTTTGAAATTAAACAATACGGGGCATGGAATTAGATAGAATATTTTAATCTCTTAACAAGATGACGGACTAAGGAGTTTTAAACCTTCATAAGTATTATTTTTATGCAAAAATGCATATCTCCGAGTATCAAACCTCTTAGAACATTGCACCCTGAATATTCATGCGACCCTATGATTCGATTCCATAATCACTTTGAATACACAACTATTAGTTTAATTATAAAGTGTTGTATTTAGTTATACCGTCGCGGAATGTTGGCTGTTGCGGAAGTTGCCATGTGGCGTGACGTCACATAGCAACTTCCGTGCTCCGCCCCTTTTTGCCTTCGTCAATTTTACATAGTACTTTTAACTCAAAACTTAGCAACAGATTGGAATAAAACTTTCAGCAAAAGATCAAATGATTTACGAGGAAGCTTTATGGGGTATGTTGAAAAAAGCTGACGAATGAATAGATTATAATGCAATGTCCTAAACATCTTATTTTTGCGTGCTAGCAATTCAAACGCTGCTGGCTCAACATAACGAGATAAATAAAATTAAAAGTACTATATTTAATTGCATTAAAGATAAATAAATAAATACGTAAATAAGTATATTTTTTATGGTAAGTACGAGTATGCTAAGGCCACTGTAACTATTTTAATCATTGAAATATTTATGAAAAAGATGGTTTATTTACCAAACCGGATATTTCGAACGAAAAAATGTTATTCTTATCTAATAATTAAATACGTAAGGTATGTCGAGCGAAACCTGAGAAATATTTTATAGCAAACAGTGACCTAAACAGGGGCCCTATTTTTGAATCACTCGCTTCAAGATGGCGAGTGATTTTGGTTCGAAGATGAATTAAAAGTCAACGAAAATAACTCGTTTTCGAACGAAAATCACTCGTAATATTGAAACGAGTGATTCATAAATAGGGCCCCAGAATTTGGCAATGAGAACTTTTATCTCAGTGCAATACTCAAGTCAAATACTTAATTAAAAACATTTTGATAAGGCGAAACTAATGATGTTTGCTTAACATTTAGAAATAAGATATGTGTTTAGTTGCATTTGAGTTCTTTGTTGTCAACTGTAGGTAATACTAATAGCTTAGTTAAAGTTTTGATCCTTAGTTTACGTTTTACAGAAAGGAGGCATTTTAAAACAGAGCAGCAAGTAAGAAGTATGGCAATGTAAAGAAAAGGAACTACTAACTATCCGCACTTAAAGTTTGCAGACTGGGCCCCTATTTTTGATTCACTCGCTTGGATATGGTGATATTCAAAGATTAAAGTCGAATTTTGGAATGAAAACCAGTTGTAATCTACACGAAAAGGATTTGAAAAATCATTGCTCAATTTTGTGAGTACACACGTCTAGATTTTGAGTGGTTTCCGTTGATTTTTTACGTGTTTTCGAACTAAAATCACACGCCATATCCAAGCGAGTGATTCAAAAATAGGGGCCCCGGACCATTTACAACAAAAATATTTAAAAAAAAGCACTATTTAACTGCATCCGAAAGTAAAACTTACTTTTTGGGATAATATAACTCTTTGATTTAAAAGCTTATATTTTTTTTAAGTAGCTATGGTGCCTATTAGAAAATAGCGCGTCGTAAGCCCGACGAATACTTGCTAACATTTTCGCTCATAGTTTTTGCAAGGTTTTCGATAAGGCTTGAGTAACATAAGAGTTGCCAGAGACTTCCACTAGTACTTAATAATGGAACACGTGCCTTAGCTTTATATATTTTTTGTTTTATAGAGAATATAGGAAACGACGCGATCATCTCTACGATTTTCATAAAGGTAGTCCGACGCCTACAGTAACATAATTTTAAAATGGGCACCATTCGCCAACCAATTGAAACTGAGGAAAGAAAAACAATCGCGCGTCGTTTATTGCTGTCAAATGGTAAAAAAAATGAGGGCAGCGCTATTTAGGTGCCTACAAAATGGTGAAAAGTGATGAAAACCAAGTGTTTAGCTTTGATTTGGAAAGAAAAAGCCAGTCAGAAACACGGGCTTCTTCATCTGTGTCGAATGCGATTCACGCAGCCTTAAAAAGCTACCTACGGTAGCAAGAAATAATTCCTTTAGAAAATGTTTCACAAGTTGAATAAAGTCACGGTGGATCTCTTAGTATTTCAGACGTGACGACG
This sequence comes from Pyrausta aurata, assembly GCA_963584085.1. Classification (NCBI taxonomy): domain Eukaryota; kingdom Metazoa; phylum Arthropoda; class Insecta; order Lepidoptera; family Crambidae; genus Pyrausta; species Pyrausta aurata. The sequence continues at coordinate 9,041,534 of OY757251.1, forward strand.
TCTCTTATTGATTTACAAAAATAACAATGATTTAAGAACGGTCAATGATTTTAATGAGAGACCACACCTTTGGCACTTGGACGAATAAGCTTTTGCCTTACCAGATTTTATGTATTGTGTTACAAACCCCAGGGCCCCTATTTTTGAATCACTCGCTTGGATATGGCGAGTGATTTTCGTTCGAAAACGATTTTTTTTCTATGACTTTTGACACTACGTCGAACGAAAATCACTCGCCATCTTGAAGCGAGTGATTCAAAATAGGGCTCCAGAATTCGTGTTACAAACTAATCCATACCTTTTACTATGCGTTAAGGTACTTTTAAGTTATTATTATAACGTTGATTTGAGTTTTGGGCTCTCAATCCGCATACATAAGTATAGTTTTATGGTTGTAATAATTAATAGGCTAACGTATTATCGAGTTTCTAAAATTTAGTCAACCAGCCTTTTGCCTTGCACCTTACTAATACCTAGCTAGACTGCCGCCCTCTAGTCTGAATACCTAAATAATTAAAAAACCAGCCATGTGCGAGTCGGACTTGCGCACTGAGACTTCTTTTTTTCTTTCTTTTTTTTGCGTCAGGAAAATGCTTCTATGCATACCCACCGACCGCGGGGGCAGTTGGGGGTTATGTGGGACTCCAGGCTTTGTGAGCCCGCCTACCCACTAAAAACCTGACGGCGTTCTCCCGTGCCATTAGTGAGGCAAGAGCTGACCGGTCAGGCCCTGGGCTTAAGCCCTAAGCATTCGTCCGCAGCTCTTGTCTCTGGCTTTGGCTCGCTAAATCAGCAAGCGCCATCCGGGTGCAGGGGGGACAACAGTCACCCTTGCCTACTGCTATAAACGGTGCGCAGAACGCACGCATCACCGCTTCGAGCCTCCTTTAGCGGACGACAGACACCCCCGTGTCAGTCGTCCGAGGCTCACCGAGGAGGTTCGCGTGGAGGTCATAAGCCCTCCTGCGCTGGCCGGTGCGTCGGCGGCGGATCAATGGGGCGTCAGCCGAAGCCTCTCGCTCCCTCTCCGCGGCTTCCTTCTGTAGGATCACTTCCTCGCAGAAGGTTCGCACCGCTTGCCAAGCCTCCTCCTTATCCACCATTCGGGCGATAACCGCCCCTAGGGACAGGTCTCGCCCAACTGCCGCGACGAGAATTGCACGCTCCCTCGCCCAGGGCGCACTGAGGCTTCTGTGCCAACTTTAACTGAATTATCCCCTTCCACTTATAGCTTAAATACCACAATATTAGGGTGACAGCAAATATATATTGTTTAATAGTGTTTGTATGAAGGACAAGGTTATGTTTTGAAAAGGTGCTTCATCTCAAAAACTACTTTTAGATCTACATCATGTATTTTTATCAACATTTACACTTGCTTAGTTTAAAAGTTTGGGTGACGCTCATTTAACCACTTTGGAAGAATATATCTCTCAAAAGTTAGACTTTTAGAGAAAATGGTGTTTAAAAACTCGATGTTATTTTAAAAGACCTATCCATAGACAACCCATACGTAAAGGTTTGACAAAAAAACGTAAAGCGGTTAAAATAATACAAGTTTCAACCGTGTAATGCTAATAGTTTCAGAATAAAGTGACATACGGACGGACAGACAGACAGGCAGACTTGACGACACTATATGAGTTCCGTTTTTTGCCATTCGGCTACAGAATCCATAAAAAAGCGAGTGAGGTTTAATCATTATATTTTCTGTAGATATTGCTTTTACAGAATTTTCCACTGAACACTTTGGATCGCGACTTACTATCTGTTTGCTCTCAAATTCAAGATCATATTGTAAAATGTTATCTAAATATTTGAGCAAACAAATTCTCCGAGTCGTGACAATTTTGTTCAAAACTAATATTTAAAAATCGATGGATGTTTATCAGTAATCTGTTAATTTTGTTAAAGTACTTTTGTGTTTGCTTATGAAATGAAACAGATTGGTTGAAGTCGTATATACTAAACAATCGTTTTAGATGCAGAGGAATTTAATGACATGAAGGCATTCGTTTCGTACCTCATATTAATTGTTGACAATGCAATGTAATCCCTGCACTTCGTAACCACGCGAAATATAGACGTGAGTATTAAAAAAAAATTGCAATGATTTTTCAAATCCTTCCTGTGTAGATTACAACTTGATTAAACTCCAAAATTTGAATTTAATTAATGATATAACACGCTATTCTGACGCGAGTGATTCAAAAATAGAGCTCCTGTTGTAAGGTCTAGACCACTGAATAGATAAATAAGGTTTATCTATTCAATGGTCTAGACCGCACGCCATTGCGTACACATCATAAACTGATTACTGTTGTTCTGAATAACGATAACGACTGTCAGAATCACTGGTCAGAATATTATCACTGTTGTCTATTGTTTGAAGCCCCTTCAATACAGCAACTCGTTGAAATTCTAGAAGATAGTAAAACAAACAGTTCTTGCCAAGTATCCTTTATGGGCGGCGGAAAGGGATGTATTGATAAGTATCGGCCTTTAAAACAGTATTAGCTGTGTTCTCTATCTATATAATACTTAACACGTTCCGGGACACTATTCCAGACACAATAGATGTTTTATTGTTTTCACGCCTGTAGGCGGTCACTGTCCCGGAACGTGTTAAACTGCTTCCATTTACTACCCCAAATAAAATAGATGGGTAAACCCGAATACAAAAAAGTTAATGTTACCAAAAAATAAAATAAAAAACCGGTTAAGTGCGTGTCGGACCCGCGCACTGAGGGTTCCGTGCCACCCTTAACTGAATTCAGGGTCCACTTACTTTCACTTAACGAAAACATCACAATATATTGCGACAGCAAAAATAACTTTGTTTTTCATAGTGTTTGTATAAAAGACAAATTTATATTTGCGGTTGATAAAAATGTGCAATATCTCAAAAACTACTGGTTCGATCTCCTTCAAACCAATTTTCGTTGCAAGTTTTTGTTGAGATCTACATCATATATTTTTTTCAAAATTTTCACTTTCTTAGTTCAAAAGTTAGATGGGGGGGGGACGCCCATTTTACCACTTTGGAAGCGTCTATATCTCAAACCTTAGACTTTTAGAAAAAATGGTTTTAGAAACTTCAACATTATTTACAAAAACAAAATACATCTACCTACCTACCAAGTTTCAGCTATGTGATGCTTATAGTTTCAGAATAAAGTTGCTGTGACATACGGACGGACAGACAGACAGACAGACAGACAGACTTGACGAAACTATAAGGGTTCCGTTTTTTGCCATTCGGCTACGGAACCCAAAAAAGCAGATTTCTTTCAATTTTAAAATTATACGAGTACATCCTATGGCATGTGTGGTAATATGTTTTAGACTGGAGTCAGTTTTCTCCGGTTATCTCTAGTTAATATTATATTAACACCTACATTTGTATACAAGACTCATTTAGATGTAGCCGGCAATTTATCACATCCTGGGGCCTTATTTTTGAATCACTCGCTTTAAGATGGCGAGTGTTTTTTGTTCGAAAACGAGTTATTTCCTTTGACTGTTTTATACATCTTCAAACGAAAATCATTCGTCATCTTCAAGCGAGTGATTAAAAAATAGAGCACCTGGGCCCTTATTTTTGAATCACTCGCGTCAAAATGGCGTGTGATATTCAATGTTTAAAGTCGAATTTAGGAATGAAAACCAATGTGCTAATGTTGCTATGCCCTGCGCAGGGCGTCACATGTACCTTTAAAACTTTTATACCATCTTAATATGTAATGTGATTTGCAATAAATGATTTGATTTGATTTGATAACCAGTTGTAATCTACACAAAAAGTATTTGAAAAATCATTGCTCAATTTTGTGCGTACTCACGTCTAGATTTTTGAGTGATTTCCGTTGATTTTCAATGTGTTTTCAAACAAATTTAATGTGTTTTCGAAAAAATAGGGCCCAGGGCCCCTTATTTTTGAATCACTTGCTTGGATATGGCGTGTGATTTTCGTCCGAAAACGAGTTTTTTCTATGACTTTTAATTCATCTTCGAACGAAAATCACTCGCCATCTTGAAGCGAGTGATTCAAAAATAGGGCTCCTGATCGGTGACCAAGTTCGTATCGCAACAAAAGTGTTGATTATGACTTAGTAAACCAACTTAATTAGTAATTAAAATAATAATGCTAAGAATGTGTGTGCAAAGACGTGTGCCAATCCACATCTAACCTAGGTTAGACAATATTTATCAATCGATAAACCGTGTAAAACTCGATAGAGCGAATTGCCTAAATATTATTTTTAGTTTTATCTATTGATCGGCTATGGTTACGAGTTGTGTTGTATTTATGCCATAGGTACCTAATTCTCTTATCGACCTTCTGTACAATATACAATCCCGCTTATTGCGAAATAATAAATTCTGCTACATTACTTACCACCTGTTTGAATGGTTCAAGTCCAAGGCCCCTATTTTTGAATCACTCGCTTGGATATGGCGTGTGATTTTCATTCGAAAACACACAAAAAATCAACGGAAATCACTCAAAATTTAGACGTGAGTACTCACAAAATTCAGCAATGATTTTTCAAATCCTTTTTATGTAGATTACAACTGGTTTTCATTCCAAAATTCGACTTTAAACTTTGAATATCACACGCCAGCTTGACACGAGTGATTCAAAAATAGGGGGCCAAGTGTCACTTATATCACTGGCGCTTAAAGAAGATAGTCATCATATCTCTGTAGAACAACGAGGTGCGCGCCGCGGTTCTTTTTTGATTGAAGGCGGATGCGGGGTTTGTGACAATCATTAAAATATTTAACAACAAATATTACATTATTAATTAAATAAACATTTAATAAGTAGGATGTATTCATTCTATTCAGCTATTGCACTGCAGAAGTAGATTATAACGGGTACACACTTATTATATTAATAAGTAAATCAACCTATGACTCCTTGCATTTCTCGCAGCGGCTTCAAATGAAAATGTAAAGTACAAATCCGTATTTGGCAATGATAACTTATCGTGAGTTTGCGCGTTAATAGTAATCAAATGTTATCAAAACAAGCCCGTATTGCGGCAATGCGCCGTAGCGTAGGTACCTATTATGTGGCTAAGTAGGTGTAGAGGCAGTATACAGGGTGCAAAACGAAGAATGTTTAAAATAGTATATTCTCTACCTAGGTGAAGTATTGTCTTTCGGCACGGGCATCACCTTGTATGACGAGCGAAGCATGAGGATTGTAGATTTGAGGCCTACTTTGAGCCCTCATTACGTGACATGTACTTAGTTGGATATTACCGAGCATGTAGTATGAAAAATGACATTAAATGCAGATTATCTGCTTCCCAAAAATAAAAGTTTCATGTTTCCCAAAGGAAATCCAAAGATTGCTTGTAACTTGCTAGCTTATACTTATATTTCAGTAGTTTTCCTTCCAGCAGCATAAAAACACTGATGATAATTACCAACACATGCATGAAATCATAAAAAAATCCTTATTACTCATAATCATTACTATTGTATATTGTTTCTATACTTACATAAAACAAATATTTTAGATACGTTTATATTATTAGCTGAAGTACGTGTTTGTTTATGTTTCAACGCGATATTATGACCCTTGTCTACAAAGGCGCTGTCGTCATTCATCGTGGTTATTTTAAAATGTTTAGTAGATACGAATACATAGTGTGCAAACATTGCGAGTGTAAACGCGGTCTAATCTGAATTTCACGTAGCCGACATGTCTCCGCGGCGTGATATCACGTGGTAGCAAGAGCGTTGACTTGGACAGACGACTTAGGGCCGGTTTCGTGATGGATAGTTAAAAAATCAACTAATGGTTACAGTCCATATCATACCATTGGTATAATAATTACGAAAAAATCTAGAGGCAATGGTCATCAAAACAGCCATTCTCTTAATTGTTTGAAATAGGTATCTGGTATGTAATCGTTTATACGTTTGACAGATCATATCGTACGTTTTGAACTGTCAAATGAATACGATTGCTTTACACAATCGCCCCTCTGTTGTTCAAAACATGCACAGTTGTAATGATTCAACCGCGCTGGTATTAAGCATTAGTCAACTATCGAACACGTAACCGGCCCTTAAGGTCCAGGCTGTCTTAACACGTTCCGGGACAGAGAACGCCTACAGGCGCGAAAACAATAAAACATCTATTGTGTCTGGAATAGTGTCCCGGAACGTGTTAACATAAAAAATTGCTGAACATAAACAAAATTGAATTTTACACATATCTCTATAAAATAACTGGCTAAACATAGGTACATAGTTGTTGGTACTGGTACTGTATTGTTTACCAACAGAATAAATTGAAGCATTTTGTTTCCCATAAACTGTTATTTTCGCGGTGCCACATTAACAGTGAAATTACAAGGCTTGTCCATGCGATCTTCGATGGGTTTTATTTCAAGGAAAATTGCAAATTTGTACAAAAACGTACAATTTGGTCGCATATCAACACACGCCGCTAAATCTAGGTACGTGCGGTCTCCCCAATGCATCATCAAACTTCATTAACGTACGCTAATTAGAAATGAGACGATAATATTGTCATCATTAGCTATACTACAGTTGAAAATGAGCGCTGTGCAGTAAGTATCTACAGACTTTGTGAATACAAATGATCCCAAATTATGTTATCAGCTGCTTGATTTTCTCAGACACATGGGTGAAAATTCACAAAAAGCTCATTTGTGTAGTACATAGACGGTTACTTCATACATATTCGTCACCTGCGTTTGATACGATTTCAAATCACCCAATAATCAGTAAGTCTGCCTCCTAATTTATAGCCTAGCACAATCAGCAGAACAAAGACCGAGATGTATGATTTGCAACTTTGAACCAAATAGCCACATCCAATCCACTATCAAACTGGACGGCACAGACCTCCCACAAGCTAAAACCTTCAGATACCTGGGCTCGGTCATTTCTGAAAACGGAACAATCGAAGCTGACATAATACATAGAACGACAACTGGATGGAACAAGTGGCGTACGCTGACCGGTGTTCTCTGTAATAGTAAAATGCCTATTAAGACCAAACGTAAAATCTTTAAAACAGCAGTTATATAAGACCAGCGTTAATATATGGCTGTGAAGTCTGGCCAACAACCAAGAGCCAAGAACAGAGACTGCATACAACGGAGAAGCGTATGTTGCGTTGGTCGGGCGGAGTTACGCTTAAAGATAAGGTGCGCAATGAATACATTCGAGGGAGTTTCAAAGTGACCCCCATAACCCACAAAATCTCGGGGGCCAGACAAAGATGGTACGGTCACGTTATGAGAAGGCCCGAAAACCACGTGGTTAAAAAGCGCCTTTCCATTGATACCAAGAAAAGGGGAAGGGGAAGACCCCATATCACCTGGATGACAAATGTCCAAAGAGACATGAGAGTATTAGGACTCCAAGAGCAAGACGCTCTAGATACAGATAAATGGCGTCGCATGATTGGGAAGGCCGACCCCGCATAACGGGATAAGGCGAGGCTGAAGAAGAAGAAGAAGATTGCTCGCGCATTGCTTAAATTCGTATAAAAAATTATTCCATCTTTACATCGTTATATTTCGGCAAAGAAGGATTTGCTGTGATATCGCGGTAAAAATCTATACATGAGTAAGATGTATTTTCATTTGAACATTTGGACCTTGGGTTTGATGGGAGAGTGATGAAATAATAGTAGATTGTTATACAACAGGAGAAAGCGACCCATTTCACCCGAGATGTTACTGGCGCTTGAACGAAGTGAGAGCGCCATAATTTAAGCGTGAAATGCGTGCTTCCGAGTTAAACATACTATTTTAATTTTTGATTGAATTAAAATTAGACAAATTAAAAAAAAATATACCAACGATCACACATGTTTTTCAATGTAAAGCTATGCGAAAATGTTTATTATTTTAATAATTTGATGTGACTCAATTATCTTTGTTGAATTTGATTGCAATTTGCATGCCTTGACTCTATTCCATGCTAATTAAAACTAAATTACTTTCTACCCAAGTGATGGAAAGGCTATTTTCCACCCGGCTATCTACACAGAGAAGTTCTATTTTACAAACAGGAGAGATGAAAAAATATAATTATACCTCTAATTAGACCTCATTAAATAAAAGATTAGTAATGAATGACTAGATTAGAACGACTGATTAATGACCAATTAATTAGATAATCAGCCTAAAAGTTAATTAATTTAATACTTTTCTTTTCTTGTATTTTTAAATAAATAAACAGTGTTATTGTTTGAATTTTATCTATGTTATGCGACATAAAGTTGGTGGCCTGCCTGCTATTAACTTTCTACACATTCTTTCTGATTTTTAGTTGAGATAATAACCAGGGCCCCTTTTTTTAATCACTCGCTTGGAAATGGCGTGTGATTTTAGTTTAAAAACACATAAAAATCAACGGAAATCATTCAAAATCTAGATGTAAGTACTCAAAAAATTGAGCAATGATTTTTCAAATCCTTTTTACAACTGGTTTTCATTCCAAAATTCGACTTTAAAGATTGAATATCACACGCCATCTTGACGCGAGTGATTCCAAAATAGCGTCCCTGGTTTATGCAATGAAAGCATTGTAATTAAAATATTTCAATTTACTAACGATATTCACTTAAAGTGAACAATTAGTTAAAAGCATAAATAAGCTATGTAGGCAGGTTTCGATGAAAGGTGAGGCGGTACTATAAATTCACTGCAGTAATTCGGATTGCATATTTGATAAAGAGATAAGATTTTGAACTACTCAGTTGGTTTATGATAACAACAAAGGTCAATAAACAATATCAAACAATCGCACGCCTGCCTCGCCTGACTAGACAGAACTTTAATTTAGACACTCGTTCGTAAACATCGATGGTAACTATGTACCAAATTTCTTTACTTACAATTTTCTTTGATACCTATCACATCATGCTAGATGTGACACGATTGCAGTGGTTTGGAGCTCTATTTTTGAATCACTCGCCTGGATATGGCGTGTCATTATGTTCGAAAACGAATAAAAAATCAACGAAAACATGCCAAAACAACTGGTTTTCATTCCAAAATTCGAGTTTAATCAATGATTATCACACGCCGTCTTGACGCGAGTGATTCAAAAATAGAGCCCCTGGGGCACTATTTTTGAATTATTTTTGATTGTCTTTACTTTCATTTCACCTCCTATCGGGTGCATGCACTCTATCTAGGGTCACACTGGACGTATGTTATGGCGTGGTCGTCTTAAGTAGTCGTAAACTCTGACTACTTGTGTGGAATAAATCCTGAAGAACATCTTATGGCTTTCTAACCATGTATATAGATGGAGGTAGTATGCTAAGCAGATGAAGCTCCTTGATACATTCCACAGTTACTGAAGGTTTATTTGTACTGTACTTTCTATGTACTGTTTTTATTCCTTACTTTAAAGCATACTTATATTTTATATACTTTTGCTATAAAATAATGTAATTTGTGGCTCGCACATTTACACTCGACACTTATTTTTACTATTTGTTCCAACTCTACCTCAGTATAGCGGCTCTAAGCGTATTCCTAAAGCATAAGAAAAAATATTACAATCATACGTAAGAGTAAAGTTGAAATCCTTCCTTTCTTTAATATCCTATTATCAAGCTGAAACGACGTTCCCATTTTTAACTCCAGTGGTATATTTGAAACACTCGCATCAATATGACGTGTGATTATCGTTAGAAGTCAACGAAAAAAACTCATTTTCGAACGAAAATCACTCGGAATATTGGCACGAGTAATTAAAAAATAGAGCCCCAATAATTTTACGTAAATAGGATGTCTGAAGTTGGATAACTTTCATTTTCCTCTATAAAATAAATTTATATATTTTTTTACAAAATACATCAGTATTTATTTAGCCTACCCAATAGTAATGTTTGTCTTCTACGGGACTATTATTTTATTGAAATGATAAAACTGAAATGTTATCTCTCCTAGTGCATTGAACCCTATAAAGGTGCTAGTTGTAAATTAAAGTTTGAAAAGCCCTACTTAGTTAAATTATTTCAAGACACGGTGAAAGGATAGAATAAACTTCCCATCAAACTCATGAAATGATTTTGTTAACTAGACCTAACGTAGAGACGGGATTCAACTGGGATCAATTCCCAAAATGGTAATGTGCGTGCGGCAAGATTCCCAATTTGGGAATTTTTTGTATGAGGCTAGATACGAAACGCCTTTCGAAATACATGTCTTCATTTTTATATGTGACCAATGGCTTATTGAATTGAAATGAATGAGACAAACACCCTGGGCCTACCCTGGTACTGCATGCCCAATGATATGTGCAGGCATTAAACGATCACAACAGTCTACAATAGAACAAATTGAGATGATGGACGTGCGTGACTTCTATGAGGCCTGATTACCCAGGGTTGTAGTTTCTTAGCTTTCAGCGAGCAATTTATTCAGAATTTAAACGCATATCTTTCAACGTGGCTTTGTATCCTGCCTGACGAGATGAAGTCTTTAGATTAGAGTGAGTCCAACGTTTCTTTACCAATGCAGGTAATATAACTACTCCAAACCCTTAATATGTAAACAAATAAAAAATAACCATGACTAATATTCACAGCACCGGAAACGTTGATAGCTACTACTAGCGCACAATGACAATGTTTTACAAATCGCTTACATTATGATAAACTGGAGTATTAAAGGTACTCGTAGTTATTGTTTAATGTTTACAAAAAATATTTAAGCCGCGTCCTCCTACCGGAAGTACCTAGCCCAAAATTGCTGCTTAGGTATCTATTAAATATATATTAGTGTGTTTTGAAAACACGTTACACAGCTGAATTTTTATGAAACGTACAAGTATTTATTTAATAGCTATGATTACTGTTTTTATGATGGGCCCATGTTATGTGATGTGATACTCAGTTCAAGTTAAGTTTGGTCTGGGTACATTCCTATAATGTTTGTACAAAAGCCTAAGGTTCATAACGACTCGTAATTTAATAATTTACACCAATGTTTTGTATTCATAGGTTTTCAATGTTGGTATGCAAAATTAGGTAGGTTTCTTTCAATTAAGTATAACTGCTTTTTTATGAAATTGGAGTCACTGATTCTCTAAGTATTCAGCTGTAGAAAAACTTTTTTGGATAAGTAGAATATATAGCCCTGACAATGGAAGTGTAGGACAAGGAGGTCATGCCTGTAAAAGATTTTGCGCGCTAATTTACGAAACTATCGAACTCTTCAAAAGTTTGCAAAGTACGAAAAGTGTGTGCGTACCTAAACGGACCAAGGTGGTTAGTTCTGCCAATTGGTGATGGACCCCAATAGAGGTAGCTACCGCAATTTATGCAGGAGGGCCATCCTCTGCGCTAACGAGCAGTTCCCAGGCAGGAGGGTGCCGCGGCTAGCTCCGAAACGCCGTAAGCGCCTGTGAATGAAGCGGCTTGACGTAACGCGCTCCCACCACGCAGCCGCGGCGAGATGCGCGCGCATATATTCATCGGTTCCTCGCGCGACCACCAGTCAATCCCTAGCGCGCTGACCGAAGCGATCGAATCGCGACAGCTTCGAGCAACCCAAATTGACGATATCACGCCGCGCGGACTGTAGCGCGCACTTCCTTACACAAGGTACTGTAAACAAAACATTATATTTAGTGGGATAAAAATCGGGGTGGGCAGGAAGTGGAGCTGTTGGTCAGTGATAGTCCGGATTCGAGAACCGGGTGTGGAAACTCCCAGCGAGCACGGCGCCGGCACGTGCGCTGCATCGCACGCTCCTCTCTGCAACGCGAATTGCATCAGCAGCGGCCAAAATATTTGCCGCTGGTATAAGACGCTCGCGATCTCACTGCTTTTATCATCAACGAAATGCTTTGCGAAATGTATGCGGACGCCCTTCATGATCCCTAACTTGTACAAAATTTCCTTTTAATACACACTTGTGAAATGTGAAACTATCAACAGTATGTTTACGACATTTCAATAAGTTTACGCTCTATAAGCACACCGAAAATATAAGTAAAGGTTGTCAGTTTAAATTATTGCTAATTGCTGTTAGCTTTTGTTTCTTATCACAAAATAAATGATTTTTTATAGGATCAATTAACTAATGTACAGAATCGGACGATAACAACGAGCGTGTAACTTTATCAGCAATAACGTTAACCTACATAATACGAGCCGCTTTGTTTATTCACAACAACAGTCAATTTTAAAACAAGAACAAAGTGATAATGCTCCCTTCACTCCCGCTTGTTTTGCTAGAATCGGTCTCGTGGTGACTGTAATGTGCTAATTAAAAAATCTCGTTTATCAGAAATTAGCGTAGCGATAATTTCCTGTCCGGGAGAACTTGTATAACTTGAAGTGAAACCGTAGTCACTTTCGTACTTATTCAAATGGGTTACTTTAAAAATATGGACGACACAATTGAAGACCTAATTTTCCCCAGCGCACTTCAATGGTTTAGTTGTAAAAAAAAAATTCACTAGTTCCAGCATCCTACGATTAACCAATATAGTACTGGCTGTGCTGGAATGAGTAACGCTCAGAGATAACCCGTTATCAACGCCACGCTGGACTATTGATTTTATCACACCATTGTAAAAGTGATAAAAGTAATTCCTAATTCAATAATTTATAGGTACTTACTTGTACAATGCATGTAAATTGAAATAACAAAGCAAAACGCAAACAAAGAGCATTCTTTATGAACAGTAATATTGCCTATATTACGACTAAAATAGTTAATAAAATATGAAATCGCCAAGCAAGGCTCGAAATAAGATTAAATAACACTGTTGGCAACTGTTGGTGTCAAAAATGTTCAAACCTATGGCTAGAAATATTCGACTCGAATCTCGATATAAAAGACCCTATTCCAGAATCGCTCGCGTCAATATAACGAGTGATTTTCTTTCGAAAACGAGTTATTTTCGTTGACTTTTAATTCATCTTCGAGCGAGTGCTGCATTACATCACAATAATTATTCTATTAGGTTTCTGTGTCTCAATGTAATATTTTTTCATTACATCTCTCTGTAAGGATAGAAATATTTACGACGCATTAGTTTAAAATGTTTAAGTTTAATATTCTTACCGCATCGTAAAATGCGATGAAAATTAAATTTAACAACAAAACGTAGTGCTTTTATCGGTAAACAACTTTGTTGTTTGCCATGAGTAATGATGATAACCAGTAGGTAACCATGAAAAGTATGCTTAAGTAGAATGAGAAGATGTAGTTATTTTTAAGTTTGTGATATTACATTTGGTGTGCAGATAATAAGAAAATATAGGTCACTTTCTGCCACGGATAAACGATTTACATCTAACACCATTTATTCGAACAGAACCAACCGTCCATTCATAATGCCCTGTGCTGGTTGACCAATATAGGGCATTTTATATGCATCGCGTGCAACAATTTTGAAGTCAATTGTTTGTAAGTGAGGAGATTATCCAGCCCGTAAGGCTGTAGTCAGGGCTAGTCAGGGCTGTCACATAACATGCCTATTGTAGCCGAAAGTTTTGTTTTAAATGTTTTGAACAAACCATGGGTAGGTACTTGTTTGGATTAATTACCCATGATTTTAGCCGTAGCAATTCGTAGCTGCTATCAGTAGCGCAAAATGAATTGTTTAGATGCACGTGGTCTTATAAATTTATAAAAAATACCAATATTTTGAATCATGCTTGTTGAAGGGCTTCTCGGCAAGAGGTTTGTTTCGATATTATTAATTTAATTATTATCCTTTGGTTAGACAACCCTAAGTATAATAGGATGTACGTAGTTATACTCGTATCATTATCCTGGCATTTCAGGGCCTCTATTTTTGAATCACTCGCTTGTATATGGCGTATAATTTTTGTTCGAAAACACATAAAAAACTACGAAAATCACCCGAAATCAAGAAGTAAGCACTCACTAAATTGAGCTTTCTTCCAAACCCCTTCTATGTGGATTTCGACAGATTTTCAGTCCAAACTTGGACTTAAATCAATGAATATCACACGCCATCTTGACGCGAGTGATTCAAAAATAAATCGTCAGTACTGTTGGGGATATACCCACTAAATTAGGAACTTGCTAACCGCAGTTTTCGAAATACATTTACAGTGAATAACATAACAATAGCTACATAATTAACATCGTCTTAATAATGAACTTGACATAATAATGTAATCCTCATACATCCAAACATTTTAATCGTCTGTCTCCATGTCTCGTCCTCTGTCCAATCCGGGGTTTCATGGTGTTCATGGACCCCATCCCGTAGAAAATATGTAGATCATTTTCGCATCCCGGCTGAGCACCCCATATAACAGCAGCTTAACTTTTTAGACTAACTTGAACGGACTATTCAGTCCGATTAAAATAAGCTGTTATACGTCCCAAATTACGTCGTACAATTATAGTTTAGGCACTAATCTAGCATCATATTCAGATCAGATTGACCAAATTACGCCAACAAAGAAAATGTCTAAAAATGGAAGAAAAATTATGCACCCAAAAAAATTGAAGAAAAGACAAAACTCTTTTTGTAAGATAATTCTTTTTATTACTACGTTAAAACTATTCGACTCATCAAAATTGTTTCGCCTAATGGATTGCCATTAGCTTAATCATATTACGCAGGTTAGTAGTATAATAATAGCAACTAGTATATTAATAATTAAAAAAAAATCCACGTTACAAAAAGTGACCTATCCCATAAAATGGTTCTAGAAAGAGTCGGTTACGACGATTCCAGAGAGAAAGGAGGTCAATAGCATTTCCCCGCGAACACGATGCCCTATCCGTAAGCGTAAAAATAAAAACAAATAAAATGTGAATCACCGCGCGGTCACGATCGCTCATGTGAGCCGTACGTTAGATACACATGGATACGAAATTTTCCAACCGAACGTACTATTTATAGACGGTGTGGTGGTTCCCCGTGGCTTCAACTGCGCATTTCTTGGACTTCCTTTAGAATAACTTTAACTCTTCATTTCACCCTCATTCAATATAAGTCTCAAAATAGGTCATACTATTATAGTTTAGTAGACACTAATCTAGCATATTCAGATCAAGTTGACCAAATTACGCCAACATAGCCATATGGAACGAAATTTCACTTCTTAATCGAAGTTTCGAATACACATTTTAGAGTCTTGTTTTCCCTTCCCTTTCTAAGTATATGTAGTAGTCCCTTCCTATCCTAAGTAGTATATCTTCTTAAGTACTTATGGCTATCATGATATTTGATCTATTTCTATGAACCAATCAGCCAGTCACTGTCTTCTGTGATGATAATAAATAATATTATATAAGCGAAGTGGCCAGTCTCTTTGTATTGCAGGGCTGAAATTAAATCACGTTAATCGTTTACATCACTCGATCGGCGCCTTATCATGAGTAATTAAACATGGTTATGAAAATTGATTGGCATTTTAAATCGACTTTTTTAACTAACTCGTAAAAGTAATACTTTGAAAATTCTTGATAGGCAATCTGCCTAGATTGAGTATTCGTCTTTCATAACATTAATGAGTTCATCACAGGAAATAATATAAAGAAGATACGTTTGTTAATGCGGATGGGACCCGTCAATGTCAATCGGTTGGTTTTTGCCCAAGTTACGTATGATCATTCTATTGACAGAGGTATGTTTTGCTCAAGCCAGTCAAAAACGCGAAATGATCTCATTATTGTAACGAATGTACCTAATGCTTGGGTTTTGTAGGTACATAAGTAGGTACTCTATTGGTGTTCATAATAAGTTGCTCAAAATAATTACCTTTTGTAATCGTCTGGCGGCTGTTTACTATCATCAATCGAGTCTGTGTAGTTGATGTAGCCATTATGATAAGGCTACACGCACGCGTTATCAGACAAAACAAACAATATAATGTAATTCTAAAGGTGACTACTCAACGCGTGAACTATGTAGATAGTAAAGGAGGTACCATGGCAACCATTAATGTATAATAATTGTCATATAGGAAAGTTATACTTACATGTTTACATTACATCAATGCTATTGAGAATTGATTTTAGATAAAGTGTTTTGAGTAGTTTAGTGAATATTTCGCCAAAGGATGACATATTTGTTTAATTAATGTCGACTAACACACTGTCCAACCACCTTAAACTGGTAATTGAAATCACGATTGCCTAGCATGAACATTGAACACCAACAAAAGACACTTGACAGGGCAACGCACACCATTCCTGTCCATGTCAATCGTAAAAAAAACCTCTAACGTGTTTTTAAGATACCACCCGAGTTTGGTTTGACGAACAAAAAGTTGTAACAACTGGTTTGTGGCTAGTGAAGTGACCTGGAGCCCTATTTTTTAATCACTCGCGTCAAGATGGCGAGTGATATTCAATGATTAAAGTCGAATTTTGGAATGAAAACCAGTTGTAATCTACACAAAAACATTTTGAAATCATTGCTCAATTTTGTGAGTACTCACGTCTAGATTTTGAGTGATTTCCGGTGATTTTTAATGTGTTTTCGAACAAAAAAAAATACAGGGCCCCTATTTTTGAATCACTCGCTTGGATATGGCGAGTGATTTTCGTTCGAAAACGATTTTTTTTCTATGACTTTTGACACTACGTCGAACGAAAATCACTCGCCATCTTGAAGCGAATGATTCAAAAATAGGGGCCCAGAAAGTTCTTTCGTATTCCGGTCGGTGCGTCTTATATGGGAGTTCCTGGTTCCCTGAACTGACGTAGCATTCTCACTATCCCGATAACGTGGCACTCATTACAACTTTGTCTACCTATTGTCCATTTAGTTAATAATTAACTCAGCTTAGTTTGCTGTGTAATTTAAACATCATACCAACTAAGTTTATGTCATTCTAGGTATCTATGTACTTTACGAATCGTAATAATATGACAAACTGTTTGCTAGACGTTTGACTTATACAAACTTTCCATTTTAGTAATACGTTTACGTACGAGTACGATGACTTTAAAAAACCACTAAACATGTTTAGAAATCTACTGTAATCTAAAGTACCTACGTATTGTGTTTGAACAAAGAAATAAGCCTACGACAAGTACTATATTCTGTGCTACGATATTAAATTGGGCAATTAACAGTTATCTTGAAAATTATGTTTCATAATACCTAATCATCGAAGTAATTAAATATCGATTCTGTTAAAGCAGGAGCAATATTTAATAGGATAATACTGATTAATCGGATTGTAAGTATGAGTTTAGGCCATAACAAAATTATTATATAAGTACCTACATCATGTACAATGGCATCATAATCTCAAAAAATATATTTGAGCAATATTTATTGTGAACTTAATTGGCAAAAAATGCATTTATAAATATTTTTATGAGTAATTGCAGATTATTAAAATAATTACTAAGGTTCAGCTGATAGTTGAATTGAATCAAAGTTTAGATATTATAATCATATCTAACGATGATTGCTTAGAATCTATTTTTTCGGTGCTTCATGTTAACCCTGTGAGTATAAAGCTGAATCAAATAGATTTTATAGACTATATAATACCTACTGATAACTAACAATCTTGGATGAATAAACCACTGGATATGAAACGCAAGAGCGAATGTATGAAAACATCATCAACCAATTTTTGCGGGGCGGGGGGAGTTTGTCTTGTCACTAATTGACATTTAGTGCGTGGAAGTGTCGATATTATTCTATCGATATGTGTTGAACGAATGAATGAACGAATCTTATGCAAAATGTTTTTATTTTATTTCTATTGCCAAAACAATAATTATGGGCATGTTTAAATAAGCACAAACCATTAAACGAATAATTGAAACATAGAATATGTTTATAAACGGTCTGGCAAGTAACACTAACTAGAACTTCCTAAGACATTGTGAAACAGGCCATAAGTCCTCCAATGGTATAACCTAGCAGTAGATGAGCTTACACTTCAAACTAAACTTCACAATTTCACGGGATTTTATGCAACTTTCACTTGTTTAAAAGGTAAAAATGGTATTTTATGGGCGGGAAGGTAAATACCATTTTTACCTTTTAAACAAGTAAAAGTTGCATAAAATCCCGTGAAATTGTGAAGTTTAGTTTGAAAATGCAACAAAGTTTAAAATCTTATAGAACTTTGGTATAATACTAAGAATGTATAAATAATAGGGGTTTGATACAATGGGCTTATGATTCTGCTTCAAAGATTTGTCGTACTTGATGCGCTCTGCAGTCAGAAGAATACAAACCTGATGCAAGCAGCGGTCTTCGAAAGAAAGCAGCGAAGGCATCCAATATGCGAATGACTAAAAAATAAAAAATAAAACTCGAAGAAAATAAAAAAAAACTTAGTTTACCACTAAGTATTTTTTTTGTAATACTATAAGACTTAGCCTATTATCGCTCGCTTGGGGCTTAAGTTGGCGTACCTACTTATTTGATTCTACTATGACTTAGTTATAGGCATAGTGAAATAAATTGAAATTTTCATTACACGAATTTGTAACTTATCTATGTGGTGTGAAATAAAAAGTTATCTTATCTTAAAATGTATTTACTGTATAGATTAATAGAATCACTTTTTTATCGAATAACAAAACATTTGTTAGAAAACACTTTCCACAGCGCCATAGTAAAAAATAAAAACTGGTTCCACCTGCATTAACCTTACTCCACTCAGCCCTACGACCTAAGTCTTGGGTTCGGGTAACATAACATAACTCGCCTAACTTCAAGAATATGATACTGTGAGTGTTTCATTCTAAACCATCGACTAACTAAATTAAAACTATTATGAATCGAACCCTCATTAAAGTGTTCCTATAGGTTCAGTTATAAGAACAGTAGAACAGAACGGACTTCGGAAGGTCGGGTCCCAATCCCAACTGATGACCAAAAATATAAATATTGTAATAAAATATGAAGTTTAAAATAATAAAGAAAACTGTTGTTTTTTGAGGATCACTTTAATCTACTTTAAAGTTAATCATTTTACAGATGTATTATTTTATTTTATATTATAAATTTATTAGTACGTTTATCGATATGATTATCGACAATTGTCAAGCACAATAAAACTAAATTGACAAGTAAACGAATGATGAACGTACGATAATCCTACCAAATGAAGTATGCGTCATCTTGTTAATTTTGCAGTAACTGACCACAACTTTTTTAATTAGCAATGTAACTTTTCTCTAGGAAAACACAATTCGCTATTTTAAGAAAAATTAACAGCTTTATTGGGATACAAAGTTACTTACGAATGAAAAGAAATATTTTCTGTCTTGCCGCTATAATTTTTACACAAAAATACGGCACACTTACCCATTTTTTTCTGCAATGTTTCTCACCGAGTTCTGTCACCGTACTGACAAGACGTCACATGAAATTGAGGCTAAAATGCCCAATTCGTTGCCGAGGGGGAACAAGCGAAATTTCCCGTCATTGCGCGTCCAGTGGTTTATTCGTCCAAGCTAACAATTCATTAGAAGTCAGCAGTTTTCTATCTATACGCTTTTATGTTAGTTGTTTAATGTTAAAAGTATTTCTAAAACAATCATTCACTTTGAAGAAAACCTTCAGTTTCCATTCTGCTAGGTAATAGCATTTTTTCCTAGAGACAATTCTCTTAAATGAAACTTTTCTCTTGGTTACACAATTCTTGTAGGTAGTTTCAGGAGCTCTATTTTTGAATCACTAGCTAACTTGGATATGGCGTGTGATTTTCGTTAGAAAACGAATGAAAAATCCACGAAAACCACGCTAAATGTAGACGTGAGTACTCACAAAATTGAGCAATGATTTTTCTAATCCTTCCTGTGTAGATTACAACTGGTTTTCATTCCAAAATTCGACGTTTTACCAATTCGTGTCTCCATCTTTGCTTCAATCAAAGTGTTTTCTTGTTTTCATTTCTAATCAATATCATACAACGTTAAGCCCACAACTGCCTTGAAATTTTTCATTTTTATATCTGACCTTTGCCTATGAACGTTTATCTTTAGGAAAGAGGGGGAACATTTTTGTTTGGTCTGTAATCTAATCCATTTTACTAAAATTATCTAGGAATTTCCCTTGGCAGCTGTTTCCAAAATGCATAGTGATAAATATCTGATGATCATGATATGATTAGACACGTTGAACAACATGTAAATATTCTAGCTAGGGATACTCATAGAATACCTTCTGTATGGTGATGATGACAAACAAAAGATTGAGGGGAAAGTGATTTTGAATCTTAAGGCGGCGGTGACTTTGATAGTACATTACAATACCTCGAAATGTTGCTCTGTGCATCGAAAATCAAGGGCACAGACAAAGGTGGTTGCACTGACGACCGAAATAATCGAGATTCCATCATTTTAGCCGACTCACTCCTTCGCCAACCCGACGCAACAATTTATTTCGTGTCAATACAACAAACGATGTTACTGGGTATTTTTTAGTGAATGTACCTTTTTGTCCTAATGACCTAGTATTAGTTTGTTGATGATACAGAGATCGCGTAGACAATAAAATTTCTACAAACACAACATCGTCTTTTTGGTACTCACAAAATTGAGCTTTATTTTTTCTGTGCTATGAAAATCAGTTGTTGTCCAACTGATTTGCATTCGAAAATCGAACATTAATCGAAGAAAATCAAACGCCTTATTCACGCGAGTGATTTATAAATAGGGCCTGCATAAAGCGTGAAAAAGTGCTTTCTGTTGTATTAAATAAAAATACAACACAGTTTAGATCATTTCGCTACTTTTAGCTCAACTGAAACAAAGGAAAAAATAACAAAGGAAACTTTAACAGTTACTGCAGATTCATCAAAAATGAGACTGCCCGAGTAATTTGATTCGTTAATAGTTCTTTCTTTTGTATTGATCGTATTAACTTATGGACATGTGTGAGTGGTGAGCTCCTTAATCAGAAGAAGCTAGTAGCTACCTACCTAATTCATGTGAAGGAAAATTCCACATGATCTCGTTACTTTTCCATCAGAAATTAATGCTATTCGAATGATGTGATGATTAGTTCTTAGTTCTAGATGTGAAAGCGATAATTACAAATCAGAATTATGCATTTTTAAACTTACCTCGCCACAATAGCGCCACCGAACAATAGTTCGAATGGTAATCTAATTAAAAAGTCCACCTTCATACCGCATTGCTTTGTTTGACTTCTGAAAAACTAATTAACAACAAAACCTATTTCAGCGCACAGCATAAAAAAGTACGTACTTAAATGAAAATGTATCTCAAATAACATTTTGCTAAACACGCTTATGAGTTAATTTTAACTGCATAATTTGTGTTTATGCATGACAATATGTGACGGAGAAGAGCTTGACGGCTTGCTGATTGGTTTGCTTGCCATTAGTGTGCTTTTGTTTCTACACAGACAGAGACATAACACTAATTGCTTTGTACTGTGTCACGAAAAGGACAATTTTGTATGACAAAGGAAACGCTTTAACGATTCAGTTGGCAAGCCAAGTCGGATTCAAATTACCTACCTCTCGTAGAGAACGCGCTCTACATAAATAATTATTTGTTCTGGTTTCTTAAGTAGTCGGCGCAACCTCTAGCTTACGTTTATTACAATACGAATGAGTTTTTATAACCATATTTCGTGGAAGGATAAATCACAATAAATTCATCGTGATTTATTGAAAATTCGTGATCATCAACATGTCTACGAATTATCGACCGACTCACTTTCCTATAAGTAAATAAAATAAAACCAAGTTATTGAACTTAAAAAAAAAGAAATTCGGCTTAAAGTATCAATATTATTTAAGGCCACTTATTTGGAGGAAACTTATTTTTATATTTGATTAATTTTAGATTTATTTTAGTATTTCTTTAAAGTAAATAAATATTGTAGCGATATAATTAATGCCCTTAATAGTAATTACTTGTTTGTGTTGATAATGTTCAGTGTTATTGGACTTTGATGCTTTTAACCTACTTAGATAGTGTCTCAGAGTTAATAACTAAAATGTATGATATTTTATTTACATTTGTGACAGTAAAATTAATAATAAAAATTTGGTTCTCTCAGAAAGTAGTTAAGTATTTAAACAATGTTCCCTAGAAGCAAAAGTTCAAATTTGTTACTAAAATGAAAATGGACCACGATCTAAAAAAGTTCTTTCATTCATTCATTCATAATTGGGAAGGATCCTCCTACCTACATAAGTAGGTAACTAAATTCAGCAAACGTAAACTTAGGTAGGTAAAACCAAAATTGAAAGTAAAATATACTCGTATTTGCAAAGCTACAAATAGTAAAACGTATGTCTTTTCCTAGGTAACACTAAGAACGACCGAGTGGACGAGCAATGCACACTGCCAGGGAAGCAATAACAATAAAACCGCTGCTTTATTTACATCTCCCGTGTTTATACAAGACAAATGCATGCACTTTAATTAATTAGTCTATCAGCATAGCGCCGTAGATTCATATGCGAGGCATGCCATAAATCTAATCATCGGCCAGCTTAGAATTCCTAAGAAGGAACGTGTAACGTGACTGCAGATAAGTGGCTTTTACGCGCAATTTATTATCAAATGCCTAAATAACGTAGTCTGTAATTCTGATAACTTATTTGAAGGAGATCTATGTTTATTAGCTGTTTAATACGCATTTAAAATTATCCGCGGTCATTCGTCATTATTTATTCAAGGCCGCGTAGTTGTCTCGTTTTATGCGTACAATGTTTATGTTTTGATGCGTAGCGTAGGTCTATTTCTAATAGTGCGTTAAAAAGTGTTTTGCTGATGAATAGTTAGGTGCGTGCGTGTGTAAGCGGGCACATGCGGCCCGCGTAGTGACGAACTAGCTTGTGCCACTGGTGGCGTAGCGACTGGCGAGCCGGTGTGGGCAACACGCCAATCGATTTCACGAAATAACCACGTTTTGTGTCAAGGGTCTGTTTGCGTTTTATTCACGCGTAAGTGCTAATACTCACTTCGTCTGACGACGGAACCCGATCTACACCGGTATTCAGGGCCCCTATTTTTGAATCACTCGCTTGGATATGACGAGTGATTTTCGTTCGAAAACACATTAAAAATCAACGGAAATCACTCAAAATCTAGACGTCAGTATTCACAAAATTCAGCAATGATTTTTCAAATCCTTTTTGTGTAGATTACAACTGGTATTCATTCCAAAATTCGACTTTAAACATTGAATATCACTCGCCATCTTGAAGCGAGTGATTCAAAAATAGGGGCCCAGACCGTTTACCTTAAAGTGTTGTTGGTTGCTTAATGCTGGTACGAACTTAGATTTATCGGCTATAAAAGTATGGAATAAAATAACTAATTACCTGCTTACAGTTATATAATATCAAAAATGTATCAGCTTATAATCATCTTACTCAGAGTGATTTTTCACAAAATAAAAGTTAATAAAGTACCTATCGTTTATAATATTTATTCTTTAAATGGTCTGACTCTACATCATACCTACAAATCAATATTAACTCCTATCTAGATACAGACTAATGTTAATAAAATAGTTATTTAAATGAATTAATTAAACAACACTTTGCAACATAAAACCGTCCCAACCTCTACGCTTCTCTCAAACTGAACCGCCTTGGAAGCACCTTGAAAATGTGACTCGATAAATGGGAATCTAACTAACGGCGAATTCGAGCCACATACCAACATATTTCTACGATATTATATACATATACCTACCTCATAAATGGGTCTCATTAGGGCCCCTATTTTTGAATCACTCGCTTGGATATGGCGAGTGATTTTCGTTCGAAAACGATTTTTTTTCTATGACTTTTGACACTACGGCGAACGAAAATCACTCACCATCTTGAAGCGAATGATTCAAAAATAGGGCCCTAGGTCTCATTCTATGATCCACCACTTTTGGAATCACTCAATGAATGCTTTATGTTCCTTCCTTCACCCACGTAATAAGCAATGGAATATTTCTCTTAGTTTAGGATGACTGTATTGTGGTAACAAAGTAAGCCGCGTTAATCTGCTTGTTTTCAAACATACGGGTGAGTGACAATGTTACGTCAGCAAGTTTATTGTATAAAATATACATACGGCCTTAAACTTGATGCCGGGGTCGTAAATATTTGTGTTGACACTCGTTTACTTAAATTACGTCAGGCTGACCTCTATCCCGCCCGGTCGGCGATAAACCGAGGGGGGTACGTTTGTCGCTAAGCAGATTAAAATATATTCGGTAGTTAATTAATCTGTGTAAATGTCAAGGAACTATAGTAACAACGTTGAATATTTTCTACCAGCGATATTTCTTTGCTGTTTTGAGTGAAAGACATACTGAAACGCGAAATACAAATAAATCTTTATTTGCCATAACATAAGAAAGAGTCATAATCATTGAACAATTAATTTGATATGAGTGGGTTTTAAAGTGCCTAATATAGTGACCAAACACTAAAAATAAAAGGAAGATTAATCACTGCTTAAAAAAAGTGTTCCGAACCGGAGGGTCAAAATTCATCACAATATGAGGCCCTTATTCTAATGAAACGCGTCCATTAAAATCACGGGTAAAAAAATACCTGCAAAGAGCGAGTGTTTGATTGTAGCGGCATTTAATACTGTAATGTGTTCTTCAGGATTCTACTCAGACTAGATGAGCTTGTACAATAGTTTCGTTTGTTACAGACAATAGCAGCGGAGCAAGATGGCGGATACACACGGGAAGATAGAAGGTAAGATTAATTAAAGCCATAATAACCATCCGAACTGGCTTGATGCACTCTCTGGAAAAAGTCCAGACGAATCTAAATTTAAAACAAGCGACATTCGAATCATTCTTGCATGAGCCCATACAAAGCCATTAAACAAGGTGCCACGATAGCAGCATCCTCATTGAAGCATCTCCAAAAATAATATTCGAGACGGTTTTTTTGGTCATGCATTAATTCGTGAGAAGCAAGCGCATACTTACTTTCTTTATCGTCGAGGCTATTTTTATTTTATTTGTATGAAGGAAAGGATAAAAAACAACGGCCCTTTGTTTGTTCCCTTCTTATTCTCATTCGTTCTAAATTACTTTGTATTTATTAATTTTATGTAGGTATTTGCATCATGTGTCTTCTTTCTTAGTATTTAACCTAACTATAATTGCCTAACTATAAATAATTTCACTGTAGGTTGGGACGTAGTTACAATATAAAATTAAATTACCAATCTTTGACTAGGTAGGAAAATTTTCCTTCTCAATAAAGTTCTCTATTATATAATGGAGATTATTTTTCCGACCCAAATATCGACCAATAGAATTGCACCATTCGACGTCACGTGGTACAACCTACATGGTAATAAACTGATAATTTTTTGAAAATTTTCTCTGGTAGTTGCTAAACAAAACATGAACCAGTCAAATTAACCACACGTCAAACTGACAAGTTGAATTCAATTGTGAAAATTGGAGATTTTGCATGAAAATGATTCTATTGGCCGACATTTGGGACGGAAAAATAATCCCCCGAATACCACACGAGCTTCAAAATTATCTGGCATTTCCCTCAAGGTTCCCTGCAAACAAATAAAGTCGTCAAGTTTTTCAGAAAAAATCACTCGCGCTTCGCGCTCGTGATTTTTTAACCTGAAAGACTTGACTCCTTCATTTGTTTGCAACGAACCTATCGGGAAATATCCGATAATTTTGAAGCTCTTGTGGTATTATAAGTGATAAGTTTATTTATTTTTATAACAAAGCTTACGTCAATCTGTCATCATGTGCATCAAATGTGTCACGATGAACGTCATTTATTGTCAAAATTGCAATAGCAGTGATAAGAGAGGCTATTATTAAATTGTAGTTTAAACGAAATCTTTTGTTTAATTTACGTCTGTTGAACTTCAATAACATTGCAACTTTGCACTGGGTCACAGACAAAGAGTAATTAAAATAATTTTAATAAACCTGAATATAGTTCGAAACCAGAAAATCTAGTCGATGCATTGTTTTGAAATGTCAAAGTAGGTTTACAGTTTACAGTTTGATTGACTGAAGGAATAATGACGGAACCTGTTATTGACCGCCGAAAACGTGCGTACTTTATGGTGTATCCCAAATATTAATTTTATGGTGTATCCACACCGGCCGGCGGCTTTGCCTGCGGCCTTGTCATATACTATGGAAAATGCTGCTGCGGCATGGCCGCCGACACAAGCCGCCGAGTGGTGTCGATACACCATTGCGTTTATGCACCTTGATATTTGAATTCATATGAGGGCTATAAGACCTAAATGGCTGCTCACATAACTAACCATATCATTGTCGGTTAATCACCAAGTGTCTTATGCTGGTTCTTTTCAACAGATAACCCTAAAATATTATCCGGGCCTGTCCTGACGAATTCTCCAAATGCGGTACTGTCAAAGACACTTCTGGGCCGGTACAACGACTTGCCCCTGCCAGCTGACAAAATCCTGGCCACATACATATGGATCGACGGCACTGGCGAGCACTTGAGATGTAAAGACAGAACTCTCAATTTCATTCCAAAAGTACCCAAAGGTGAGAAATCGTTAAAAGTTAATTTTGGTATTAACTATTAAAGCCTGCAATTCGGTAGAATGAACTCATGCTGAAAGCATGCAACGTTTACCTTGCATTGGTCCAACAATGTCATGGGACAACTTTTGTTTCAGACTATTACTATGTACGTTATTATAAGTTAGTTGTTACCTACTCAAACACTCTGTATGTCGAAACGGGACCATATTCTGCCATCGATTTCTGAGTAATAAGCGGTGTTTACTGCTTGCCTATTAATAATAAATAGCTACTGTAATTATTTGTGGGGAACGGGAAAAGAAACAAATTATCAATTTTATCAAGTCTCAAATAACAGAAGTGGCAAAAAACATCGAATTTCTTAGTTGCATTCGTAGTACATAATTATTATTTGTCAAAAATTCTACAAGCGGGATTAATTGTGTCGGTAAAGACTAAAACTATTTAGGTATTTGAGTGACGTAAACAAATTATTCAGCTACCGCGTAATAATTACAATGTAACTTTTAGCCTACAAACCATTTTAGCTCGACCAATTTATCCATTGAAGCTAGCCTGGTTTTATTACATCCTCATTAACAATGTGATTAGCGCGGTTATGTAAATGATACGGCCTTCATATGAGATGTTAGTAAACATTGCCGTATAACGTGCACACGTTTATTTATGACCTGTTGACTGCGTGTACTATATATATAAATATATATTTTTATTATTAATGATCACGCATTCGACCACGATCACCTGGTGGTCAGTGACGACGATTTGGTCGAGGATGGATCAAGTTTGAACAGTAACAGCCCATTCACTCATTTCATCCCTTAGCCGTACGCATCAGAAATGTTGATAAGAACCGTTAAGTGCGTATTGATGGTATGTCAACGACATATATGGATGGCAACCGCACCCGCGTCTTGTGTTCCAAAAAAGTGGAATGGGGCTGGTGGAATTAAATCGTGTATATAGATTTAAACTTACATGGTCATTAACATTAGAATATATTGTAACGGGATTGCTATTATGTACCTTATTATTTTCGAGTTCCCGATATTTCGGCACTGTTGCAAGTGCCATGATCACGGCGTCACTGGTACTTGGTACATCGAAGCAATCCCGTTACAATCTAAGTATTTAAAATTGTGTAATTCCTTCGCACACTCCCCGAAGTGTAACCTGTAGAAGACCGAAAGGTATGATATTTTGCGCCTATGTAAGTAAGTAATACGTTTATTTATAGACAAACTCACGCGTCTCCTAGAAGAGATGAACAAGAAATTCATGCAGAGCATTAACAGAGAGTCAGAGTTGCAATGGAAGCATGCACTCGAGTATTTGCCCCCGTATTTCTGCCCGAAGGATGTAGAACATGTGTTCGCCGTTCGCTGCAGGCTGCGGGAAATTGAAAATAGGGATAGCTTTGATGAGAATTTAAAAGGTTTCAGAGCAATAATGTATCCGCAGTCGTACAAATGTTAGCATGTAGATTTCATTCGTGCTACCCTGTCTTTGTAGTGATTGCTTCATTCAGTTACTTGACATGTTTAGTTACTTTTGAAATAATTCTTGAGAGTAGAGTAAATATTTTTTGATACTTTATTTTGATTGGTACTGAGGTATTTTTCTTAGCACATTCTTAAATATTTGAATGAAACATCAGTAGAACTAGAGAGTAGCGCCTATACGTTTCCTGAAAATTTAAAATATACAGTGCGTCGCCGTATCTGAAACGATTTTGATCAAAATTCATTCAATAGGTATGTAATAAGAAAACGAATCGAATACGATAAATGTGAAAATAAATAAAAAAATATAATAAGTATAAACATATCATAAATGTGAAATGAGTTCAACTGATCCAACCTGGTTTATTCAAAACAAACGGATAAATTTAAGCTACCCTTAAGAAGTAAAACGATTATAATTTATTAATTAGTTACCTTTTTTTAACCAAAAATTTGTAGGTACTTATTCTCGTATCATTTGTTTTACTCAAATTGTTGACTGAAAAATAACTGTTTATCCAGTATACAGTTTTATCCATAACCGTACGTAGGTACCAAAGTCAACAAATTACGGTCTTGTGGATCCTGGGCCCCTATTTTTGATTCACTCGAGTAGAGATTTCTACTGATTTTCCTTCGCTATCTCAAAATCGGCATTTTTGAATCATTCGGTCGACGGATACAAAGCGTACTTCAGTAGTATAATCCTTTGTAATTTTATGATTCTTAGAAATCTATTGTTTAGCTAGAAAATGAAGTAGCTTGGTGTTGCTTCTTAAAATGTACTAGTTCACAGAAAACTTTTATTTAACGTTTATAATAGTTGACTACATTCACCAATATTTTCAAACCTAACTGGGTAAAACAAATTCCACATTTAAAACGAACACGATTTTTCATAATAATAAATGAATAGTGAGTCTGTTGGACATTGTGATTGGTGTTCCTTTACATCGCCATTTTACAAAATATATGGGGTGGGCACATTGAAAGTTGTTAAAAGTACGTCAACGATAATTGGCGTCAAATAGCCAATTATTTCAATAGCTGTAGTAGTATCTAGGGATAAGCAATTGTAACAGAGACGTTCCAAGATTCTTCCAAGTCTTCAATCATTTGAATAGTTTTAATGACGTGGTTGTGTTTTGTAGATCTGCCGGTGTGGAACTTCGACGGCAGCTCGACGGGACAAGCCGAGGGGCACAACTCGGACACGTTCCTGTACCCGCGGGCCATCTACAAGGACCCCTTCCGCCGCGGGAACCACATCCTCGTCATGTGCGATACGTACAAGTACAACATGGAACCCACGGGTGAGTACATTTTCAACTTTATGTACAGTTTCCAACAGACTTGCCAATGTTTCAGTGGCCCGGATTGCGTGATATGCTCGATTCCTTGTCACACAGTTTATGCGATTTAAGCGATTCAAGTGCAATTTATAATATTCAATTCGAATGAGAAAAAACACTATAAGTAGGTACAATAATACAATTATAAGTAACCTATAAATGCACAGTGGTCCTGCGACCACACACTTAGTCGAAGACGTAATAAAAACTATTATGAACGTTATGAACGTCTCTGAGTAAGGTGGTAAGACAACCGTTTACCAGTGCATGCCGGTTTCCTTCATTTAATTAGCTCCCAAAGATTGACACTGAGCTTCGCTTTCATCCAATACAAACGTTGATGTTTGTGGCTTCTAAAATTAACTTTTTACTTGAGTTCTGTTCCCCTCACGGATGTATGTTTATCAACATTCTTTTGTCATTCTTTTGATTATGCGACCGCGGCGGCCTATGGATCCCTAAAGCTTTAAACCAGAACACATTATTTTAACATTACTGATTACATTACATTACTTTACATTACTTTGTAGACTCTACTTTATAAATACCAGATGAAGTATATCCACCACACCACAATCACTTTTTTTGTGATGGCTTTCTGTACAGTAATTGAACTTTGTTTGCATCGCACTAAACTTTTCTACCTATCTCCATGGGTAATTAATTAGCAGACTACGCTTCCAGTAACGCTTTTTCTGAAATTAGTAGCGATTTCCTGGTATATTCTGTTGAAACACTATCCATAATGACGACCATCCTTCGTGTCTAATCAATCAACATCGTCATTCATTAGTTGATTTCATCACGAAAATGGTTTTTGTGGCTTGTATCTATGAGGATGGTAGTTTGCTTTTGTCTTTATTTAGTTAGTTTTATGTCTTGGTTATCAGGGCTAAATGCATTCATACGCTATATCCAAGCGAGTGATTCAAAAATAGAGCTCCTGATCACTCGACGCAGATCATCACGCATTGCCTTAACTAAGCTAAGTACCTAAGGCCCACTTGCGCATGCTGATTCCAGGATTACGCTAATCTTGGTTTTAATCATCATGCGCTTATTGTCCTAAACTTATTCTTTTTTCTATGATCATAATTTTTGTTTCCAGATAGCAACAACCGCGTGAAGTGTCAGGAGTCATATGACAAGTGCAAGGATGACGAGCCCTGGTTCGGGATCGAGCAGGAGTACATCCTCCTAGATTCGGACCTGCGCCCCTTCGGATGGCCCCCAGGCGGGTTCCCCCCACCACAGGGCCCTTACTACTGCGGCGTGGGCGCCAACAAAGTCTTCGCCCGTGATCTGGTCGAAGCGCACTACAGGTAATCACATCAAATTTGAAGCATACGGGACGGGACACTCCCACTCCACTGCAATTTTTGAGAAGCCAGTATGTGCAGCTTGACCTGGGTGTCGTATTGCGATCTTTCCTTAAGCTGTTCAAGTACCAGACAGTCCAATTCCCACTAATTTAAATTTTTGAAGTATTTTGATTTCACTTACTCGTGTTCTGATCGCATTACGATTTTTCAAATTCGTTTAAAAGTAGAGCTGCTTATCTGTCAAAGCAACATCGCAATACGCACCTTGACCTTATAACAACCCCAACAAGACCAACAATAAATTGTCATTAGTTAATGATCGACAAGGCTCATAGGTATAGTCTGCGTCCCGCATTGAAATAGTTATTTAGTGAAGCGACAGAATCACGGAAAAAAGTGATTAAATATATTCACTGTTGAGAACATAACAGTCTAAAGAACAAAGAGTTTTAAAATTATCTAATGACCTGATTCAGTGCCACATCACAACAAACAACGTCTTTGTTTGCGATAATCAAGGATTCGAATGAGGTCTTTCCTTAAAAACATATTTTCCTTCTATAACATCATAAGAAGAAGTAAGAAATACTGACCTTATCTTATTATGAATTCTCCATGATTAGTTTTGGTGAAACGCATTGTTTTGTAGAACAGCAAACAACCTGTTATGTTAATAGGTCTTCACGATATGTAACCACTTGATGCTTTATACGGTTGGTGAGACTCTTCCTTTAGGTTTTTAAAACCTGGGGACCAATTCTCATGCAGTCCGTATACGAAAAAAGTTCATCACTCGAATTTTCTTTTTGAAGGAAGATCAGTTTTTTCTGAGGCTCGTGATTTTTGTGCATTGCGGTTTCTTCCTTGCGTTAGTTTTTTTAACATGTAGATATATAACTTGTTTTTTTCGGTTAAACGGTGTAACTCATAATATAATTACAACACCGAAAAAGTTCGATTGACGCGAAAATCTAGGCCCTTTAGTTCCGTCCGAGCAGTCTACTCGTAGCTTGGGTACATACATATAATAATTGGTCCCCTTTTCATAATGAAGGTCGGTCGATGTTTTGTCTGATCGTACCTATCGCTGACGGTTTCCTGGCAACAGTTTAATTACTGTCCACCGGGTAGGTAGGTACGTGCGATGAATTGAAAAAGATCGTAATTTACTGCAGTTTTAAATCATGGTGCGTGTCGAGTTTAAATAATGGAGGTACTTATTAATGTTTTATGTATGTCCTTCTGTAACTTATCTGTCGTGGTAAACACGTTATGTTATGCTTAGGTAGGTAGATAGGTACTTTTATTTATTTATTTTGATTTAATGACGTGTTGTACACTGAATCAAGACAACTGGAAATTGTACATATTGAAAGGGCTGTTGTTCAGTAATCGGTTGTTGTTCAGTTATTAATGTGCACCGTAAATAAATCATATTGTGACGTGACGTGTGTTCGATGACTAGGTAACTCACCATAACAATACATTTTCAATGATCCGTCATTTCCATAATAGTTACCTGCGGGCGTACTTACTTACGTAAGTGGAGTGCACATAGATTTAATCGAACGCCACATAACTCGTAAGTACTAAGTATGATGGAATCGCCACTTATTAAACTGCATAACAAAACAACACGTTAGCGAATTAATAAATCCAATATAGTTGTGCCGGCCAAAAGGCAATGTTTTGAAGAACCAATCCAAGTTTAGGAGGTTCACATACAAGTTTACGGTACCTAATTACCTTAGCCTTATCAGTGAGACCTAAGGTAGGTCTCACGTTTTAACTCGAAGGAGGTAAAAAAACGAAGGATACAAAATTATAACAAAAAAATTGAAGTAAATTATTTATTACAGTGCAAGTAATTAATTACAGTGCAAGTGGGTTTACCTCAACCTAGCTGGACAGGGCCCCTATTTTTGAATCACTCGCTTGGATATGGCGTGTGATTTTCGTTCGAAAACACACTAAAAATCAACAGAAATCACTCAAAATCTAAACGTGAGTACTCACAAAATTGAGCAAAGATTTTTCAAATCCTTTTTGTGTAGATTACAACTGGTTTTCATTCCAAATTTTGACTTTAAACATTGAATATCACACGCCATCTTGAGGCGAGTGATTAAAAAGTAGAGGCCCAGGACGTCTTCAAACAGCGAATAATAAACATTTAGCAAAATAAATATAGCCGTTTATGTAGCTAGGTAACCTAAAACAGAAAAACCGGTTAAGTGCGTGTCGGACCCGCGCACTGAGGGTTCCGTGCCACCCTTAACTGAATTCAGGGTCCACTTACTTTCACTTAACGAAAACATCACAATATATTGTAACAGCAAAAATAACTTTGTTTTTCATAGTGTTTGTATGAAAGACAAAGTTATATTTGCGGTTGATAAAAATGTGCAATATCTCAAAAACTACTGGTTCGATCTCCTTCAAACCAATTTTCGTTGCAAGTTTTTGTTGAGATCTACATCATATATTTATTTCAAAATTTTCACTTTCTTAGTTTAAAAGTTAGATGGGGGGGGACGCCCATTTTACCACTTTGGAAGCGTCTATATCTCAAACCTTACACTTTTAGAAAAAATGGTTTTAGGAACCTCAACATCATTTTAAAAGACCTATCCATAGACACCACACACGTATAGGTTTGAGTAAAAAAAAAATTTTTGATTTTAGTTTCATGTATGGGAACCCCCCCTTAAATATTACTTTTTCTTACTTTTTGTATCTGAATCGGAAAGCGGTGAACAAGATGCACCTACCTACCAAGTTTCAGCTATGTGATGCTTATGGTTTCAGAATAAAGTGGCTGTGACATACGGACGGACAGACAGACAGACAGACAGACAGACAGACAGACAGACAGACAGACAGACAGACAGACAGACAGACTTGACGAAACTATAAGGGTTCCGTTATTTGCCATTCGGCTACGGAACCCTAAAAAGTAAGGAGTCATAAATAGGTATAGACTATTGTGCTGCATGATGCAGATTGTTTCTAGGGCCTTCTGTAACTATGAAATGTATTACTAATGAATATCGCGGGATAAATTTTACTGTTAGGCATTAATTTTCATCAAATTACTGCTCGATACTATGACACATGTAGTCAAACCTATGTTCTAACAACGCCAATCCTTGCAGGTGTTGTCTATTCGCGGGCGTGCCCATCTCAGGCACCAACGCGGAGGTGATGCCGTCTCAATGGGAGTTCCAAGTGGGCCCATCAGTGGGCGTGGGCGCCGGGGACGACCTCTGGATGGCCCGGTACATCCTACACAGACTCGCCGAGGAGTACGGAGTCATCGTCTCGTTCGACCCCAAGCCGGTTCAGGACTGGAACGGCTCTGGTGCCCACACCAACTTTTCAACTAAGAAGATGAGGGAGGAGAATGGTATTATGTAAGTATTTTTATTGGCTGTTCAGAAAGATACTCAACCACACAACACTCATCGCACCCATAACCATTCTCTTTGTATGACCTAAAGGTGTGACTGGAAGATAATCCTTTTAGCATTAAGTGCACCTTTTGTACTCTTTTATTTGGGCAGTAAGTTTTTAAATAAATAAATTTATAAATGCGTGGGTAGATTCAGAAACTATTGTAGGAACCGTACACCTACCCTCCTTCCTACAGGTGCACGCAGAAAAGTATGTTCACTCGCGTGCTAGTTATTTTTAAATTTCATAGGTAATATTGAATTCTAATTTCGTACCTACTAAAGACTGTGTTCATCTGCTGCTTTTCAGCTAGTTGTGATCTGTCTCTCGTATCAGCGCGCTTGCAGTAGTAAACAAGTGTCAAAAAGATTGTGAACCGTTAACTGGCTCAAAGTTTAGTTTTGGTAGTTATAATAAATAGACATCAGAACATTTTCTCAGGTAGGCAAAACATATGATAGCTGCACCAGTAGCTGAAGTAGGTACATACTTGGTTTTATTATCATATTTCATCTCAAACTATTGCGAGTTGAAACGCGCGATGTTATTGTCAAGTGGAAACTTTGTTGCTTATCGACTTATCTCCACAAGTACCATGTAATGCGACGCTACTTATGCGGTTTCAACAAATCAATATGACCTGAATTCGAAAACAGTTGCAAAATACCTATGTAGGTAGATATTTCAAAACGATTTGTACGAACGATGCCCTTTCCTTTGTTTATTGGAAGTAAACAAAGCGCAATAGAATGCTCACATCGAAACCTTGACTTGAGTAACCGGATAAAAATGTTTCCTCTCGTCTCAATGTAGTAGTAAGTTACTAAGGTACATGAAAGGTTTTTTAGTGTATCCTTGTTGTTTACAGACGCATTTTACGATGTTTTCGTTTTGCTCTTTACGTATCGGAGTTTATTGAAGCATGCCTCTTTGTAAGCAACACTAAACTGTGATTTGATTATTAACTATATTTTTTTCTTGCAGTGAAATCGAGAAGGCGATAGACAAGCTGTCTAAAGTACACATGAAGCACATCAAAGTGTATGACCCCCGCGGCGGGAAGGACAACGAGAGGCGTCTGACCGGACTCCACGAAACAGCCAGTATTAATGACTTCAGCGCAGGTAAACATCATTTACGTTCTAATTTAACAAACATTAGTCTATGAATAAGCGACCGATAAAAAACAATTGATCGTATAAATCGTAATAGTCTTTCACGTTAGGCACCAATCTAGTGTTACGTTCATCAGAGAGATTATAAGATTTTTCAGCAGTAATGATTGCTCAATTGAACTTCATTATTCAATCATTAAATTAGTCACCACTTAACCCGTTCCAAAAATAAAAACAACATGCTTGAATATTAAATTTCATAATATTATTCTTAACCACGTTCCATGAATTCAATATTATTACTTACTAATTTGTTTTGATTCGATACGTTACAAACCAACTGCGTAGGAACTGTCGCCGCTCACATTAGATTTATTATTGTTGATAATGTCGATAACCATGATTCACGATTGTTATTTTCCTACAGCACACAAGGATTGTAAAATAAGATCGTAATTTATTAAACATGTAGGTTCATATCTATTAAAATACGCCGACGCAATATTAAGTCTGCAATCAGTTTCCGTGCTAGAAACGGTAAATAGCGCATTTAATAAATAAAATAACTTCCTTGATCGTAGATCAGACCAAGAGGACTAACAATTGAATAAGAGTTCCCCTTCTTATTGAGTAGCCGATTACAGTTTAACAGTCCATTGCTCGATAAAAAATGCTTCCCGTCTGTCTGTAGGTCATTCGGGTCTGACAGTTTTTACGTACTCATGAATGGATTGTGATAAAAACTGTAAAATTGGGACAGCGCTATTTGAATTCAGCCCTGACCACTTTGAATACGACTTACTTCATGTTTTTTCCACATTGAAGTAAATTAACGTTTGTCTATCATATATACCTATGCATATTCGTTGAACTCTCGACATGTAATTCAATTAGGTTGATTCGTGGTTGATTCCTTTCTTATCTATAATAACCATGTTCATAGCTTCTTTGTTTAGGTCTTAAAGAAAACGTTACAATAAACCCCGTATGGGTGTATGTTTTAAAATCCCAAACCATTTTTGTTTATAAAGACACGTTAAAGCGTTTCACCGAAATCTTAGGCAATTTCCAACTGTGTATTTTCGTTTCAGGCGTTGCCAGCCGCGCTAGCAGCATCAGGATACCTCGCGCCGTTGCCGAGGAGAAGAAGGGTTATCTCGAGGACCGGCGGCCGGCGTCCAACTGCGACCCCTACTCGGTCATCGACGCACTCATGCGCACTTGCATACTGAACGAATAGCACACGAGCCCCGCGCACCCAGCCCCGCCTGCACGTGCAAGCTAGCACCGGCCCTACTAACTATAGTGCCTATAATGCCTGGTTTACGCGGGTTTAGTAGGTATTTGTCTTAGGAATTGGAGAAAGTTTTGACGCTGTAAGACCGACTCCTAATTAGTCATATTTGGATATATGAAATTAGCTTATTTGATGGCATCAGACGTTTGATTTAAAACACGCAGGTTAACCGAAATGAAGCATCTAAAAATAATGTCATCGCCAAATCAATCTGAGGTGCCAATCGGCAAATGGACGTCGGCTCATCTACGGTGTTTTCACAAGTTATCGATCAAAAGTGACCAAGTACTAAGCGTTAGTTACTAAGCTCGAGTAAACGCGAGTCTCAATTACCTACCCGTCTTCATTTAGCAAAGCACTTGCCATTTATCCGCGATATCGAAAGACATTTCAGTGTAATAAAAATATTGAATTCAACATGTGCAAACTGTAATGTCACGACGAGATTCTGTAATGTCACAGAGATGGCAGCGTTAAATCTAGCAGATACGACATCAAATAATCTAATGTTCCGTTATTCCGTTGACTTCCATTTTTCTCAATTATTCAAATTACTAGTAACACAAATCTTCCAGTAACATGGCGACCTATGCAATTGAACCATTAACTGCCTTCACGATAAACGCCGTATTAAGCACGTGTAATAGTTAAAATGTACGTGAGTACATTATTATAACAAATATAATATTCACTTCACGGCGTTATTAAAGATCGATTTTTAGATAAATTAAGCAACACAGGTACTAACCCATAGCCTTGCACTGTCGCGCACAGTACATCATTATATTTTTTACTTTACATAATAATAGTAATCTAGATTATCTGAACCGTATATTGCCTGTAGCTCTTGTAATATGCAATACGAATTGATACATTTAGCGGTATAATAAATAAATAATATGTAAATCGAATATGGCCTATAAACCTCGATGTGTGAAGTGCACTGTAAAGGACTCATGTGAGGGGCAGCAGCACCCGCCGGCGGGCACATGTTAGCAGTAGTGCGTTACAAAGGACCACTTTATGATATTATTCTAAAATAATATTATTATACTAGATATAATTTTTACGAATATTATGTGATATATAAATTTTAATTGTTACTTTTGATGTTGATAGTTTATTCGTATACAAATAACCACATATCATTATTTCTAACATATTCATTTTAATGCATAGGTGAATAATAAATTGAATATTTAAGTTAAGTAAATAATTAACCAAATAATTGTCAAGGTCAACGCTGCTTCGACATTATTGTTTTATCATCATAACAAAGTTTACCACTTAGTTGGCTTGGATGAGCATAATCATATTTACAGTACGTTACGAATAAAAGCATTGAGAGTTTAGATTAACTTATAAATCTTATGAATATGAACTGCTGTCTTATAGATATAATTAATTATGTATATTTAGCACATTATATGAAATGTAATATTAGACACCAGAGTACATGTAAGCACAAATTTTAATAGATTTGCCTCTTGATATATTTATACTTTTTATTGGAAATATTTTATTTGTTTAAAGCATGCGTTCGAGTGTGGAATGAATTGAAAATTTTTAAAATCGTTTGATAATATGTTATGAATATAATTGAGATGTTATGAAAAATAAATAAAAGTTTGTTGTATGCAACCTGTGGTTTGATTTCATTCCCGACGAATTAATATTTTTAGTAAATTAGGAATAAATGACGCACCTTTATGCACATACATATATCAACAAAAACTGGAATTGCAACTTTGGAAACATTAAAAATAATGATGAATCTCCCTACAAAAAATAATTTTTAATCATGATATCATAACAGTTCCTCTTGTGCCTGGGCCCCTATTTTTGAATCACTCGCGTCAAGATGGCGTGCAATATTCATTGATTAAGTAAAGTCAAATTTTGGAATGAAAATCTGTCGAAATCCACACAGGAGGGATTTTTAAACAGATAGCCCTATTTTTTGAGCACTTACGTCCAGATTTCAAGTGTTTTTCGTAGTTTTTTGTGTTTTCGAACGAAATCACACGCAATATCGAAGCGAGTGATTCAAAAATAGGGGCCCTGGTCTTGAGCAAAACATCAAAGCAGGAGCTCTAGTTTTGAACCACCCGCTTGGATAAGGCGTAAGAATAGGGCCCCCAGGGCCCCTATTTTTGAATCACTCGCTTGGATATGGCGTGTGATTTTCGTTCGAAAACACATAAAAAATCAACGGAAATCACTCAAAATCTAGACGTAAGTACTCACAAAATTGAGCAATGATTTTTCAAATCCTTTTTGTGGAGATTACAACTGGTTTTCATTCCAAAATTCGACTTTAATCATTGAATATCACTCGCCATCTTGACGCGAGTGATCCAAAAATAGGGGACCTGGACCCCGTTTTCGTCCCGTCCCGTACGTCTAGATTTTGAGTGATTTCCGTTGATTTTTAATGTGTTAAATTAACATATCTGACAGCTCTAGTGCGGTCCATAACACTAGCGTGTTGTGTACTGAAGTAAAGCCATAATCGAATATCCGTCTAACACAAATTACACAAATTATGACATTCTTGTACTCAATAAATTGTAGACTGCACGGAATAGTCACAACAATTAATATAAATATTGTAAGTAGGTATGAAACAATATTCTAAGTTTAATTAAAACGCGACTTTCTTATTTTTATTTATTGATAACATATGAATTACTAAATCGTTTATCTTTATAAGGAAGGTTTCTAGAATTAATATATTTCAACATCAATTTTGTAAATAAGTCAAATTTAATAACAATAAAAACAAACATGACACTATGCATCTGTCTGTACGGTATTGTACTGCAGAAAAATACGTTGTTTAATCAACAAATACGATAATCATTTTTTCACATTTATCATACAAGGCTCTATAATGAGGGTTTTTCGTGCTCACTAGTGCCACTTTCGCGTGAGGTCCAGAAGATAGCTTTTATGGTGTGTAATTGTCATGATGGAGAGATAAAAAATCAAGTTTGCCATTAAATCTTAATATAACAATGCGGCATGCCCGATGGCATGCCGCAGTCCAGCTTTGAAAAGGGGAATAAGTTCACAAGTTATTAAAGATTTAACATTTATTTTCTTAGTCCCCCTTTTTCATTCATCAATCCGTAACTTGTATTTGCCATAATTAATGGAAATTATTGCTAAATATTCGAAACATCAAACTAAATAGAAATAAACCTGCACATCTAACCTACAGTGACATTTGACATAGACCTCACGCTATGCAAGCGTTCCTAGCGGCGAATTCATTTAATAGTGCCAGACAAAAAAACATTATTTGTATTGAGAACTATGACACTGTTCCCACTAGGCTGTTCCGTCAACGACCAATACCGTCGCGTGTTATGCTCTCGCTTTCACTCCATATAACGGCGAGACAGAACGCTGCAGACCCGTCCAGTGGGCAAAGTATAGAGAGTCGTGTTGCTTTTCGTGTCTGATACGCTCTAATTAAATTAAAGTCATGGTATACGGTGTAATACCTACGGCCTAGACAGTTAAGAAACAAACTTCTGCCGTAGAAATGTAACCATAGAATATACGACTTATACTGCCTTGTATGAGAAAGGATTAAACGGCTATCAGTACTTTTATATATTCTGTGTAGTGAACATTAATAGATACGATGAACGTGCCTCGATTGCAGTCGAGAAAAGCTGCCTTCTTACACAAATAGATTCTCCAGTTTTTTAGATATACAGACAGCTGCATAGTGGAATAAATATAGTTTTACTTTATAAAATTACTAAAATGTGTTTAAATAAACAGAATGTCACCAAATCAGAGGACGCAAATAAGGCAGCATTTTATGAAACAGTAGTAAAGCTACATATTGTTAAATGGATAACTATAAAGTAAAAACGCGTTATATGGATGGACTGTCAACAGAATAAACTATCATTTATACAGAGTGCCTGACAAATATTATTTAATACATCGATTAGTAGGTACACACAATAATTATTATTTAATGTAGTGGTTATTATGTGAAGATATGAAGACCATAAAATTAATATTCCTGTCGGAAGAGAAGGCCAAGTAAAAGCTGTCAAAAGAAAACGATTTAGGATGACAGTAACTAACGTAAGTAACAGTAGGAGTAACCTAAAATGAGGTTACCTTTCGTCCAGGAGCTCTATTTTTGAATCACTCGCGTCAAGATGGCGAGTGATATACAATGTTTAAAGTCGAATTTTGGAATGAAAACTAGTTGTAATCTACAAAAAAAGGATTAAAAAAATTATTGCTCAATTTTGTGAGTACTCACGTCTAGATTTTGAGTGATTTCCGTTGATTTTCTATGTGTTTTCGAACAAAAATCACACGCCATATCCAAGCGAGTGATTCAAAAATAGGGGCCCAAGTCATTTATAGCAATCATCCTAGGTTAAACATATTAGTTTACCGCATGATAAACATTCGACATAAAATATCGAACCTGCAGCCCTAGTACAAACAAAACAAATAGTTTGATACGCAAAATATTCGTAAACATGCATGATGTGTTATGCTGCCTTTACTTTTTATATAAATCAACGTTTAAAGAAAAGAATAATCGAACCGCGTACTTTAAATTTTAATGCGCATTGGCAAATATAAATAGTAAAATAAGAGGCTTCGATTTGGACTAATTTAACTGTGTAATGAAAATTTGTTAGGGTTATTTCGCTGTAATGAACAACAATCAACAATCAATCACCGATCAAGTACCATGTTACAGAAGCATTATTTCTCCAAATTATACACATTTTCACTTGAAATTATTAAAAAAAAACTCATGAAAGTAATATTCAGCGAGCCGATAATTACTGGGCACTACAAATCTAACTTGATCTACCATCGACACGCTAAGAAGAAGAAGAAGCGAGCCTCCATGGGGCGCCTAACTGTTTGACGGCCGCCAAAAATGGTTCTGCTACATTGCATTTCACGTCTCTTTTTATCACACAGCTTTCTGCTACTGCCATCGCGCCCTTGACGTTCTATTCCAAAAGGGATAATAATTTTATGGTTAAGACGGTTAAGCCGCAAAACAAGCTGCCACCGACAAAATTTAGTTCGCACGAGCATATAAAAAGGTGTTTCATAAATAAAGGGTGAAATAACTTGCCATTGTATCTTCCGACTAATTTATCAACCAAGTGATTTTGAATTGAGTGAAGCTGCCACACTACATATATTTTTGTATAGTATTATTCCACCTATTACTTCGAAACACCTTATTAAGTTGGCTTCAAACAATCTGGAACAAACAACGAAACATCACCGCCACCGCTGCATTAGCGCAGGCCGCAGACTAAATAAAACCGCACAAAAAAGACAAACTCCGTTCCAGAATCTTATGTTTAAGTTTTTACCTAAAATAATTGATTACTACTTTGTACCAGCGCGTTTGAAACCAACCATATACTCGTTTAGTTATTGGAAAAAAACATTTATAACTATTTAAATCTACAACATTTATTTTCTGTAATTTTTATAAAGAAAACATCAATATTTTGTGTATAATTTTTAAACATGGAGAACATAAACTATGCTAGGTATGTAGACATATAATAGACATAGTTTTATAGCGATAAAACGTTTTTTTTCTATAGTGCTTAATCTAAATGACACATTTCTTCAATACTGCGCTCGATTTAAACTAGGAGTAGTGTGAATTTGCCACTTGGGACGTGATCATGTGGCAAGCGACACAAAGTCGAAGAGCTGGTCATCATCACAGTCAACTTAGCATAACTTTTTTGCTAATTCTAATCATCAGATGTTAACACTTTTCCACTATGTGGGACTGGATTTTTATTCTCAATTACCTAAATTACAATAGTCATGCATTTGATTGCAAAATAGAATTCTAAGATTATTTTACAACTTTATTGATGTAGTTTTATCTGAAAACTTACTCTATACATTCACGAAAATATTTATGTAC
This sequence comes from Pyrausta aurata, assembly GCA_963584085.1. Classification (NCBI taxonomy): domain Eukaryota; kingdom Metazoa; phylum Arthropoda; class Insecta; order Lepidoptera; family Crambidae; genus Pyrausta; species Pyrausta aurata. The sequence continues at coordinate 9,084,039 of OY757251.1, forward strand.
AAAATAAAAATAGACGATCTTTAGTCTCAATAGAAAACAATAAATATAAATAAATTGTTACAAAGCAGGCTATAGACACATTAGAATATAGTACTAGCGTAAAATATACATTTAGGACATAATTTTCGTTACAGTTTATCATCAAGTTTTTAAAATCTTTTTATTATACCGACCTGTTTTTTATCATTTACAATACTAACTAGCAAAATAATTTTCTACGTGCATTCAAAGATAACTTAATACATGTAATAAATAATAGTATTGCAACCAAATCTAAACTATACGGCGTGCAATAAAACTTAAGTGATAATAATTTCATACAGATATTCAGAATTACCTAAAATAAATTCAGAATTACCTAATTATTTAGTACCCTACTACCTACTTATAAATATACAGAAGTGTGGCATTCAAACTCAGTCCTATGTTAAAAAGCAGATCATTTTATAATTAAAGCAAATAAATCCACTGTAATTTTAATTTATTAGTAGAATATTTAAACATTGATTTTAGATATCATTATAATATTTTAAAATCCTGATTTCGTACATAGATGATTGATTAATTTACTTAACGAATTTCAAACTAACGGCTGCGTCCCTGGACTTTCTTTTCAATATATTGGCTTTAGTCGATTGTTGTTGACTTAATTTGTGATCTCAAGTATAATTTTTCTGGCAGATCGTACACTAGCGAACCTTTTTGAAAATCATAGCAAGCTAGAATAGCTTAAGGTACATATTACTAGTACGACCAAATAATAGGCGGAATTGGCATCGAAAGATTGATTGGTCATTTGTTTTATCAAATAAGTTGATAGAGTTACATTGATAGCGGATTAAATGACTATAACAAAGGTGTACTGGGACTTTAATGATGCTATCAGTTTGAAATACGTTCAAGGTGTTGTCAGTGACATAAAACGTTTAAGCTCGAGTTAAATTCCATAATTTTTAGACGGATTATAGTCCAACCGAGTTGCCACAGTGATAAAAGTGCACCCATTAAAAATAACTACATTTGTTATACATTATGAATGTATGGCAGGTACAGTGTCAAATTAAAAAAGTAATATAAAACAAATCTTCCTTTTACGATACGATCATTTTATTTACAAACTTAATACTTAAACAGAATTCCACTATCAAACATGAGTGTTAAAACTTATACACAAATATATGAATGGGTACACTATTTCCGTAATTTGGCGTCTATTGTAGATCTTACTAATAGGTTTGAATATATTCTTATTTAACTAGAACAGGGCATTGGCCGTCCCTATAGATGGCGAATATAATATAAACACAAATGTTAAATACTCACAGTGTCCATGGATGCGTAACCGCGCAGACTTTTCACCATTACACGAACAGTAGCAGATAGCACATCGCGGCGATGAGGGCCACGCACATGAAAGCTATCCAGTAGGTGAAGAGTCTGACACACAGCAGCTATTCCCGCATCAGAGGATAGATATCCTCGAAGTACTCCATTAGTTAGTTGTCCGGCGTGATGGGTGGCGGGGGGCTGGCGGCGTCGGAGGCGGCGAAGCGCGCGCAGTTGGCGATGACGGTGCGCGCGAGGTCCTTGATCAGCCGGTACGGCGCGGGGTGCGCTAGCAGCTCGTTGAGCAGCTTCAGGCCGCCCTCGGCTTCGACAAGGCTGCAGTACTTGTCAGCTGAAATAGTTCAAAAGATATTTTCAATAAGAAATACATAGTTGGAGGATTTGAGTCATTAAATTCTCACAGATAGATTGAAGGCGATTTCGCAACTTGTTTTATAACATCTTCTCCATCGTTATAAGTTACTCAAATGAAGTAAAGAACATTGATTAGGTTTAACTGATGTAAATCACGAAATCATTGAGTATAAATAAATTTTAAGGATTTATAAAATATAAGTGACTCTATGTACTATGGCGCCAACCCGCCGGTGACACGCTCTTACTTTGTGTAAGGTCGAGGTCTCTGACGTTAACACTGACACACACACTCACTTTTAAACGAAAATCGCTTGCACACACGAAGTATTTTCAAGACAAAAAAACAGAAACGAATTTCGTCCCGATCCGGAACCTCTTGGGTGAGGTGGTAAGTGACCAGCGAACTCACCTACACCAACAGTCAACGATGTATGCAACGCATAAACCCATAATCATTCATGCGATTCTTTTTCATTGTCGTTTGGTTCGGACGAAATCTACATGCGTACATTCAAAAATAGAATACCCAAAAAAGCAAGCGATTACGGCGTGCCAGCAGATTTAACGCAGCAGAAAAACTATTGGAGTATTTTTTTAAAAGCCAACCCATACGTACCACAACCACACCACGTCGCAGCGTTACAATATAGTCAAACAGTTTTTCGTTGCAATTTTTTATACTTGTTGTGTTTCCGACACTGTCGATGTGGTTCCAGTTTTTTCTTGGCCATTAGTGAAAAAACCGCATGTTGTTATGGTTGTGATGTCGTTACAATATCGTACAAGAAGTCGATAACGAATGCAAAACGTCGTACCATACCACACGTACCGCATTACGGTCCTATTCATTTTCAATACAAAATATTATACGCCCGACTACGTGGTGTGGTTGAAGTCCGGTTGCGGTACGTGTGCGTAGGACCCAAAGCTTACATAACGGTAAACTGCACGGTCATCTAGTGCATTCAACGTGAATACTAATATCGCAGTACTCACGGTAGACAGTGGTCAAGTTAGCCAGCGCCCACACAGCCCAGTGCTGGCACTGCGGCGTGTGGTGCGCGTGCAGCAGGCTGAGTATCGGTTCGAAGGAGCGGTAGTTGATGTTGCGCTCGGACTTGAGGTCCCACCGCTCGACGGCGGCCGCGACCCGCGCCAGCACCGCCTCCCGCGCAGGCTCGTCGACGCTCCACGCCTGAGGGCCGTCCGACGCCATGTGCGCCAGCACGCCTGCCGCGTTGTAGCTCACCTGAAATTATGTACATGAGAGGATCGACATTGAAATAAAGTCTGTTTTACTTTGCCATTCGAATATTGTTAACAATTTTATTGTTACTTTTAAAATAATATCATTCAACAAATTAACTATTTGATTTTAAAAAGATTTTAGTGTTATAGGACGAATTACCTATGAATGTATGTTGTGAATTTCAATATTATTTTAAAATGAATTATTTAGTAAAAAAGGAATGACAAGATTGTTAACATTATTCGAAAAGCAAAAAAATACTGACTTTACGCAGGGATAAATTAAATTGTCTCATTGTTAAAAAAATATAATAATAATAAGGGGTGATCATATTGCTATGGTGGCAGCGCTTTGATAATAATACCGAAGTTAAGCAACACGGCACCGTCGTGTTTGGATGTGACCATTCCGAATTTCCGACCATATATTACGAGCATCTCCGTGCTTCGGAAGGCACGTTAAGCAGTTGGTCCCGGCTAATATCGGTTGATAATAGTCGCTAAGCCTAGTTATAGGCCCTATGGGCAGCTTGATGAAATCTGACAGCATGGTTGATCGCATGCCTTGCAAACACCACTCCGCCAATCCACACCGAGTCCGCGTGTGGAGTATAGCTCATACTAACTCATACTTGAGGTAAGGCCTTGGCCCAGCAATGGGATGCTTACAGGCTAACTTAACGTAATAATAATAAAAGTTGAAGATTATATATGTTTCACAGATGTATCCAGATTGAAAGATTAAAAAAAATGATCGACAAACCGCCAGCAAAAAGATTAATTGGTAAACTTGATGTGAAGACAATCCCAAACAACACAATTCCATAGATACACATAAATACACAAATAGATATACATTATACATTTCTCTGGATCTGAGCATGAGTATCATAGGCCATCAATTTATCTATGGTCGTTACAGTATGTTTTTTTATCTACTCTATTACATCACTCATCATTGAATCAGCTACCCCTTCCAACTCTTAATTGTTTCACACAGTCCATCTATAAAAAATTCAGTCCCTCATTATTGTACTGTTATTTTTCACCGAATAACAGAGAGGCACAGTTTTTTTTCACGGAATAACAGAGAGGAAAATTGGCTCACCGAATAAAGTGAGTAAAGGAACAGAGAGTGGCGCTGTCTTTGCATCTGTATCATTCTCTCTGTGCACCTGAGCACATTCATTTGAGCACTATAAACACTGTTCCGCGCCGATGGCCCACCTCAATTCAGATTGACCGCCGTGGTCGGATACGACCAGAAGGACATTACGTTATGGCACTGTGCTGTAAGTAACTATTAATAATGTTCGGCCCCCTCCCAGAACTATAGTGATGAAACAATGTGCAGTTAAATACAAACGTACCTCAATACCATCACTGGAGGAGTTCAACAAATCGTAGAAAACTGTGAGGAATAGCTTGTTCATGAGTTGAGGACGTAGCTCGGTGACTTCAGCCACGTTGCCTAATAAGCCCATCATGTTACGAAGCAGCTCCTCTTTGTCTGGGAAACTCTGAAAGAAACAATAAAATTAAATAAATCAAAGTGACCGGCATGATGGATAAACCGAGCCGAGCGTCCTACGGTAATGATGTTGAAACAATAATTACAGGTACCCACATTGAAAACACCTACTTGTTAACGTGCAAACAAATCAATCAATCTAGTGTAAATCTAATGGGAGTTTTTCATCAGCGATGAATTTCTGATAATGATATTTTAAGTCTCACTTTGGACAACTAAAAATGGATCTTAGTAGTCACGTAAGGAAACCAAAATGAAATCGACGGTGTCGACGGTGTCGCAATACGCGTGCATGACAGCTCGGTCTCACCGATCAAAGTACCTTTACGGCAATGATGTTTTAAAAGTAAAAGATACGCACTGAATAGATAAATAAGGTTAGAAACGTTCTGACAGTTCGTTTGTATGAGAACCTGTGTCGCCGGTGGGCGTTACAGCGTTGTTACTGCAGTGCCAAAAGCACCAATCAATGAATCAACGCATCAATATCACAAACCAATCACACTTTCAGCTGGGAGCTCTGTGATTGGTGTGATTAGTACGTAAAACCAACTACCAATCACAGAGCTGCTAGCAGTGGAACCATCAATCAACATTCCGCTACGTTCATTCTTTAATATCAAAATACTACGTTGTGGTAAAAGTCGATATTTTAGGTCGATCGATATCGATAACTTCAATTACCGGTGTAACGTATTTTTTCAATATGAAATGAAAAAAAACATAAGATTTTAGTTTTGCGTATTTGTATAATTTGACGGCACATTTGATCGCATCAAAGGGTTATACAATTACCTTCCGATAGAAAACAATAAGAAAAAAAATGTATTGCTATACTTTACTTGAAGAGAAAATGAATACTTTAACGTATTGCTTGACATTAATAATTTGATTAAAATAATATTAAAATAAATTAATATTAACATATTTTTTATTTTATTTTTGACAATAATTTGACATGTCTGAAAACGCAATGTTTTGACACATGTTTGTGATTGATGTTGCTCTCAAGAAGAGAGCTTATTAATATATTTTTTTGTTTTAACAGAATAGTTATATAACAGAATAGTTATATAGACCCTTGGACGAATAAACCACTGGACGCGCAATGACAGGAAATTTCGCTTGTTCCCCCTCGGCAACGAATTGGGCATTTTAGCCTCAATTTCATGTGACGTCTTGTCAGTACGGTGACAGAACTCGGTGAGAAACATTGCAGAAAAAAATGGGTAAATGTGCCGTATTTTTGTGTAAAAATTATAGCGGCACGACAAAAAATATTTCTTTTCATTCGTAAGTAACTTTGTATCAAAATAAAGCTGTTAATTTTTCTTTAAATAGTAAAATGTGTTTTCCTAGAGAAAAGTTACATTGCTAATTAAAAAAGTTGTGGTCAGTTACTGCAAAATCAACAAGATGACGCATACTTCATTTGGTAGGATTATCGTACGTTCACCATTCGTTTCCTTGTCAATTTAGTTTTAATTGTGCTTGACAATTGTCGATAATGATATCGATAAACGTACTCATAAATTTATGATATAAAATAAAATAATACATCTGTAAAGTGATTAACTCTAAAGTAGATTAAAGTAATCCTAAAAATACAACAGTTTTCTTTAATATTTTACACTTCATATTTTATTACAATACATCCTATTAATAATATTTCAGATTTCCTGTAGATCCAATAAGAAAAACAAAGTGGGTCGAAGCCGTCAGAAGAGAGGCAAAATGAATACCATTAATAATACCATTTTTACCTTTTATATAAGTGAAAGTTGCATAGAATCCCTTGAAATTGTGAAGTTTAGTTTGAAGTGTAAGCTCATTTTCTGCTAGATTATACCATTAGAGGATTTTATTATACCATTGGAGGACTTACGGCCTGTTTCACAATGTCTTAGGAAGTTCTAGTTAGTGTTACTTGCCAGACCGTTTATAAACATATTCTATGTTTCAATTATTCGTTTAATGGTTGGTGCTAATTTCAACATGCCCATAATTATTGTTTTGTTACTAAAAATAAAATAAAAATATTTTGCATAAGATTCGTTCATTCATTCGTTCAACACATATCGATAGAATAATATCGACACTTCCACGCACTAAATGTCAATTACTGACAACTCCCCCCGCCCCGCAAAAATTGGTTGATGATGTTTTCATACATTCGCTCTTGCGTTTCATATCCAGTGGTTTATTCATCCAAGTATAGACCCCACAGTTTTTAACAGCGACCGGTCGCAAGCTGTCTACTGTGTCCAATGCAATCCTGCAATCTTCAGAAGGTCATATTGTCGGTAGACATCCACACTCTGATGTTGTCGAAGGGTGTTCAATGTGAAAATTTTCTGCAAACTTTTCGTGGGAACGGCCTTTGGGTGTTGTTGATTATGATATGGTAGATATCTATATGGCACAATAGCAGTAGCCTACTCTTTCTAGCATCCGAAGGAATTACATATAATTGACAATAGGCGTAGAAAGTATTTCCATATTGTTGTTTAATAAAAAGATAATATCCCCGTATAAGTTTGAAAAACTTTATATTATTAAAAGCAAACAAGAAAAATTATAACTAAGACATGCAACATAAAAAATAAGAAAAAAAATCAGACCCGATTTAAATCAGGTCTAGGTGTTGTGCCAAAAGACGTAAAATACATATTAACATTTATCTATAACTAGCGGTCCCAGCGAACTTTGTTTCGCCCCGGCCCCGTCCCGCCCCAGCCCCGGCCCCGTTTAACGGGATAAAAAGGATCCTATGTCCTTCTCCTGGTTCTAAGCTACCTCCCCACCGTTTCGCCCCGGCCCCATCCCACCCCAGCCCCGGCCCCGTCTAACGGGATAAAAAGTATCCTATGTCCTTTTCCTGGCTCTAAACTACCTCCCTGCCAATTTTCAGCTAAATCGGCTTAGCCGTTCTTGAGTTATAAGTGGTGTAACTAACACGACTTTCTTTTATATATATAGATATATACCTCGTGTGTTCATAAGTTTTGAGACGAAAAAAAAGAGGCATAACTTTTTAAATAATTAACTTATATTTCTAAAATTTACAGTGAACACTTAGTAGATAATAATCAACAATAAAATATATCTTTTATTCAAAATGTCCACCCTTGTTTTTAACAGGCCCTTAGACGATTTGGCCAATCATCAATGGCGGCACGAATCTTTTCTAGCGGGATTCGCTTTGCTTCTCGAACAAGAGCTCGCTTCAGTGACTCCAAGTTTGGGTGGGACTTCTGGCAAGCCCTGAGCTCTAACTCAGTCCATAGAGAATAATCCAGCGGGTTGAGGTCGGGGCTGGAGGAGGGCCATTCGTTCGCCGCGATGAAGCCGGCACATTTTCCCTCAACCAAGCTTGGGTGGTTTTTGCTTTATGGGATGGTGCTGAGTCTTGCTGGAAAACCCAAAAATTGTTGTTAAATAAAGTATGAGATAGGGGTTTCACAACAGGCTCTAAGATGTCATTTTGATAATTCTTGGCTTTCACCTTGACGCCTTGTTGACAGAAATGGAGCGGAGTGACACCTTCATACGAAACTCCCCACCATACCATCACACTTGCCGGATGATGAGTACGCGAGACATTCCGTGCTGAAGCTGGGACATCCTTGCTACTTTTGGCATAGACTTTATAGTTTTGTCGGTTGAACTTTTCTTCGACATTAAAAAAATTTCTCATCGGTGAACAGTATCTTCCTCGCATCGTGTCTCCTAAGCAGTAATGGACAACGTTCGCGTCGCAATTTACGAAGCCGATCGTTTAAAAAGTGAACTTTTCTACGGCTATACGCCTTTACCTTAAGATCATATTTCAGTATTCTGTTGACTGAAACGCGCGAAATTTTAGTCTGCAGAGCAATTTTTTTCTGAGTGCGACATGGATTTCGGCGAAGTCGCTCTCGGATGATTTTGATGTTCGGCAGGCGTCCTTACAGAGCGTGGCCGACCACTCCTTTGGAGTTCTTGCAAGGAACTTGTCTCATTGTATCGTTTGATAGTGTAATACACGAAGTTACGGCTTACGCCAAAAGTTTTCACCTCACGGAAAATCTCCATTGGTTTTTTTCCCGCCTTAAATAGCGATATCACGGTCGCACGCAATTCTTTAGTCCCCTCCATCACGATAAAATTGACAGAAATAAATTTGAAAGTCAAAGGTATTAAAAGTAAACATTCCAAATTCAAAATTGGAAAAAGAATTAAATAGCAGCCAGTAATATTTAATTTATTTTTTTAACTACAAAGTTTGTCTCAAAACTTATGAACACACGAGGTAAATAAACTAATTAAAAAGCTGGATGTTTTTGTTTGTTTGTTTGAACGCGCTAATATAGATAATGCCATCCACGAAGGCGCGCGCCACCTTTCGTTCTAATCGTTTTAAGTACATGTGTGCAAGTTTTTGGCAATATTAAATGATGCTATAATGAATTTAATTATTACATGTTTATATTATGATATAAAAATATTTGCCACACACCCCACACCCCGCGCTATCCTTATTCAAAAATGAACGCCGCGCGCCTTCGTGGATGGCACTACCTATATCAGAAACGATTCGTCTGGTTATAAAATATGTTACATACATTTTTAGATAGCATATTTATAGGGGAAGACTATAGAAGTAGTAATGCGTATGGGCTTATAAAAAACCGGTTAAGTGCGTGTCGGACCCGCGCACTGAGGGTTCCGTGCCACCCTTAACTGAATTCAGGGTCCACTTACTTTCACTTAACGAAAACATCACAATATATTGCGACGGCAAAAATAACTTTGTTTTTCATAGTGTTTGTATGAAAGACAAAGTTATATTTGGCTGACACTTGTGCGTAGCAGAGAGTTACCAACTATCTCTTTCATTCTTACTGTTTCAATTATGCTATCTATTTCACCTCAGTCTAGGAGTGTGGTTAATAAAAATTGCGCATGTGTGCAGTCGCACGCGACCAGCACAGATTTGCCGTTTGTTTTGTGAGCGTATAGCGTATCTATTACTTTTAAAACATCATTGCTTTACGGATAAATATTTTCTTATCAGACAATCCGATAGATTCACATTTGATACAGAACAAAGCCATTGTGTGTCTTAACACGTGGAGAGCGAACCCAGATAGTTCATAATGTGTTGCGCATGTGGGTCTTAGTAGTTAAATATTATATTTTGTAGTCATCTACCTTGAGAATGTCATCTACGATGATTTGTTCAATACTGATTTGATAGACAGTACAAAATCTAATGTTATTTTGACCTTCAGACAAGTAAGGAAGTACCATGCGGCGTTTCTCGAGGAGCCGCTGGCGACCACGCCACCTCAAGCACGTCGTCGCCGCACCGCTCGACACGTTTCATACGATGAAAAACGAATGGATCTCTTGTGATCACTTGTGATCGCGTTAAGTGGCCGCACCTAGTGGCTTAACTGAGTCACAGGTGGTCACGTTAGTGGCCCCTTCCAAAAAGCTAGCAGACTGCCCAGATTGCTGCAGGCCTCTCGCAGTGAAGCCGACGATATGGCAGTGAAAGTGACACTTACCTTTGAACGGGCAAGGAAGTACTTCATGTCGCGGTTTTCGGTGAACCGCTGGTCCTACGCCGTCTTGTTGACACGACGTCGCCGCACCGTTCGACACGCTTTTTAAGAAGAGATTTACTTGGTGGATCATTCATACCTGTATCTTACTTGATGTTATTCTAGATCAAGATTTAGAGCTAGCACACATGGGCCAGTAATGGCAGCCACTAGATGCTAGGACCACTTAACCAATAGGCGACCACGTCTAGTGGCCGCGTCTAGTGGCCTCCAGTAGTCATGCAGAGGATTTAAGAATACCTGCCTGTTACTGTTATCATGGATCAGGATATTTATTGACAGCCTCGTTGGTGTAGCGGTTCGCTCGCTGGAATAATGTAATATGCCACCAACCTTCAGACAAGCGAGGAAGTACTCCATGCCGCGGTTCTCGAGGAACCGCTGGCAGTTCTGCGGCGTCTCGTCGGTGACGTTCCACATGGTCGACCACGCCACCTCGAGCACGTCGTCGCACACCCGCCGCTCGAGACGGTCGGATATTAAGTTCAACATTTTCTGTAAAAACGCAATTTTATTGGTTTGTACACAACGTTTTAAGTTTCTGACGTTTTAAGTCTGCGATACTTATAACACACTAGAGTTCACTCGCGCAGACCCGCAGTAAAACATTATTATGTTGCACCCACTTTCTTTTATACAAGGTTAGACTATGGAATACGGGCCTAGACCTAGGTATCGATGGTATAGTTTATCAGGACAATGAAAGTCAGTAAATATTATGTCATAGATACTTTCAGCAGAGTTTCAGATATTTACTGATTTTATTGTCTGACTGATATTGATCAGCATATTATTATGCTGTTGCGGTTTGATCCTATACAGTAAGTTTGGGAAACATTTAACTTATTTTCTTGACATGAATACGCATGCAATTACGAAACACTTTTTTTAATTATGTTAGTGCAAAAATAAATCAAATACAGGTACATTTATATTGATGTATATATTAACAATATAGATATCTAAGTTCAAGTGATATCATATTATTATACTTAGAGTATGTCACTCAATAACGCAATAGCACATGAGTGGATTCAAATATGATATATTTTTTAATTTAATACACTTTTTACGTCAATTATATATGACGGTTTTAGACCCTCAATTATGTTAAGTGAGATATTATAAATTTCTTTAAAGTAGCAATGAAATAATTTTACGTAAAACGGTGCAAATTGCTAGAAAAAAAAGAAATAATTCGCTTAGCTTAGATTTAATAACAAACTCAGTTTACTATAGTTGCAATTTGCGAATAGCGAAGCAATGTTCATGTCATGACGCATAAATTTCTTTAAAAAACAGTTTTCAATGTAATAGTACTTTTCGCCTTAGCAGATTCGCCCAGCTTCATCTAAATAGTATGAAAATATTAGAAAAGAAAATACACCGTAATCCTTTCTGGTGTTTAAAATATACTATAACTGTGCATTTTGTATAGCTGAAGTATCACCTTCGGAAACATTTCTTTTCAATGAACCAGTAAATTTCAGCTTCATGGAATCTATATTATTCCTGTTATAATAAAAATAAGTGTCACGTTTCCAGTGAAAACTTTATAAAAAAAAGCTATTATAATTATCAGCCTAAGTACGCCTACTGCTGAACATAGACATCTCCGACGGCTTCCTACAGCGACCGATAACAAGCGGTCTGCATCCATTTAGATCCCGCGGTCTTTACAAGGTCGACGGTTAAATAAAACTTGTTTCAACTTATACTATCTCACTGCTGGAAAAGGTCTCCCCTGTTTCATTTCATTGATCTAATGGATAAAGACTCCCTCAAGTCTATGAAACGACTTCATAGCATTACTTGTACAATCATTTGTATATCATTATCATACCCACAGCAAAGAGTCAGAGTGGGGCTTCAACCGCTTCGTGTCCTCTATCGCAAAGCTAGACTAATACGTCATACTACTTTTTTTAGCTTTAACTCTTTTTCGGTAGCTGTTTTCTGATTCAAATAAATAATGAGCAACAAATCGCATGAGCACTTGGTCACAAACAACCACATTATTAAATTAATCACATTTTCAAACCACAGTTTTATAGATGATAAATGTGCATATTGATAATTTTTCAATTCTTTTTTGACAAATCATTCGCATAGCTTTTTAAGTAATAGTACCAAGCACAAACTAACTGCAGATCTATAGATCTATCGTTACTAGTTTATGGCATGTTAAAGTAGTGCTTAGTTTATTTATTTTGTGGCTTAACCACTCACAGATTAAAGTGCTTGTTGTGATATATTTATCCGGTATTTCTACACATACAATGTTGCGTCACAAGTTATGTGAAATTATTCCGTTTCAGCGGGATTCGAACCCTCCGGGTTCTAATCAACACAAGGCAAAGACGTCCAGAATAGTACAAGGACAACAAATCAATTACGTAATGATTGATTTGATTACTAAAAATCTCTAATATCATTTTATTCATGATCGCACTTAACAATATTATCAAGACAACAAATTTTCATGGCAATGTACATTTACGTCATCTTAAAACAAAAATCGCGGTGCAGTGCGAGCGCTTAAATGAATGCCGCATCAGCAATATGTTAAAATGCTAGACATAGGCCTCTTTCATGTAGAATCTCCAGGAATAGGATATATTGCTAAACAAATACGCGTCTTCGCTTGTGCACGTACTGAATCGGATATTTCGTACTTTCATGTCATTTGGGGATGGAATTTAGGATCACTCAAGTGCTTTCATCGTACTCAAAGAATGTCGACACAAAATTTGTCCACAATCGATTCAGCTGCTATAGCGTGCCAGGCAGCCAGCCAGTATTAACTAATTATTGGATTTATTTAGGTACATAGCGCATGAACAATCACACAAAGTCATCGCATTGAATAAATGTTGTGGGAACATTACAGACAAACAGAGCTCACCAGCGCAATACATGGTGTATTGCGTATTGCATATTTAAAGAAACGGGAAATGATAATATTAATAAAAAATATTCTGCATCAACAGCTACTTCCTAACATAATTAGAAATATGTACAAGTATTCTACTTTGTACGAGATTTACACATTACTTTTATAAAAAAACACAGATAATAAACAACATAAATGAATATGGTTTAATGTACTTGTATAATCAACTTTTAATTTGCATTTGCCTGAAATAGAAATTCGCATACAAATTTTTCAAGTTAAGACAAACTTAAAACAAATAAATACTGTATAAAAGCAAACTTTGCATAAATTTAATATACTATTTCACATGGGAGTGCAGGTGTAAAATTATAGCTGCAGTCTAGTCAACAATAATAGCAAAAACCTTATCTATCCATACTAACTTAAGTTTCATTCAAAAGGTATACTTACTCCTATGGCTCCATGATTGCCCAAGAAACGCTTCTGTTTTCCATCAACTTGACATGCAAGTGAGTTTAGTAGATAAATAGCAATGCGCTGCACAAATCCCTCTTGATTCACATCAGATACCCCATTTAGTAATATCTGAACAACTCGTTCATATTCAAAAAGCTGTGAACATGAAATTATTGATTGAATTATTTAATAATATTATAGGACTAGAAATAAGAAACGTTTCCAGAAACTTACCACATCAGTGGGAATTTTGAATTGGCACAGTGTGAGACACCCATTTCTCATCATTGTGTCATCGCCTAAATGTGCCTCCATCCCATCAAGTAAAGCGGTTATAATGCGCCTTTTTAATTTCATACCAATGCGTTCCCTCTCTTTCCCTTTCACAATATAGAACAAGGTAGCGCTAAAATGAAAAAAATATTCTATAACAAACTAAAAGTCTCATTGTAGATAATATTGAATAATTCAAAGAATCTTCTATACCTTCCAGATATTTGTATGTGTTTCTCACTAACATGTTCATCCATAGCCTGGAGAACTACTGACAAAGCTCGGCCTACATATTTGTTGGATTCGTAGCGGAATAGGTAGTAGAGATCATTCAGGGCATGTGTCAACATTGCTGGTCTGTCCATGTAAGCCACGGCTGCTGTGAGTATTTGTTCTTCACTTGCATCACCTGATATCTACAAAAAAAATTGTACAGTCTTCCAACAAATCTCATAACATAAATAAGTAGTTTTACTGTGAAGTAATATAATTACCCTTTTGGCAGGGATGTCGTGTCTTTTACAAGCTCCATGATGAGTCCCATATAAGCCCAAGAACTCCAAAGGTCTGTCCACACGGCTCATAAGACCTGGTATATCACAACGAACTTGATGTGGTGAATTAGTTGATGTTGGTACTGCAGCAGCACCAGATCCAGCTAAGTTTGTCCCCGAAATATCCAGTGACTCCAAGTGTGGCAAGCTTGTGACTATTTTAGCCAAGACTTCATTAGGGTTCAGATATTTGCAGAGCCTCTCAAATGATTGTGAAATATCAAGATGTCTCAAAGATGTCAATGTAGTGATCCAATCAATAACATCTTTTGACCAATGTACACTGTACAAAATGAGTGACACTAAGTTGTTCAATTCACTGACAGCCCAAATTGAGCCTAAAGATGAGCATTCCGATAAATCCAGATGTGTAAGCCGCTGTAAGGGTTTCAGTAGTAGCATAGGGAAGATGGGCAAGTTTCTGCAGTGAATAGTTAGACGTCGTAGGTTTGGTGCATTAATTATGTAGCCCCTCTGTCTAAATGAATTTTCATCATTTGATATAATGCTTGTCAGAGGGCCAAATTTTAGAGAGACTAGATTCTTGCTGTTGCTATTGATGATGTCCAACGAGCAATGGGCAAGATAATCACACTGGACCAGCTCTACCTCGTACGGCTTATGCTCCATGAGACACTTCAAGCCCTCGTCGGTGATGCGGGAGTTCCGCAGCCTGACAGAATCCAGCCGGGTGCGGGTGCGGTCGCGGAACAGATTCGCTATGTTGTCATTCACTCTGTTGGTGCTCTGGTAAGCTTGCAAAAACTTTTCACATATCTCAGCTGGCAATACAACATCATCTTTTAGTTTCCGCCATCGACTGGTAG
This sequence comes from Pyrausta aurata, assembly GCA_963584085.1. Classification (NCBI taxonomy): domain Eukaryota; kingdom Metazoa; phylum Arthropoda; class Insecta; order Lepidoptera; family Crambidae; genus Pyrausta; species Pyrausta aurata. Next base: position 9,099,137 of record OY757251.1, read on the forward strand.
GATCTAATTTCGTGATTGTATTCAAGTTGACGACAATATACTCCATGCAAATATCAAATAATGAATCAGGGCTGCTGTCGTACAACGAAAGTTCTTGATCGGACGTCATTTTGATCCACTCACCAATTTTATTTATCTTGTTGCTTGTTGCCCAAGACGTAGGTTGAAAATAGAAAGGTTTCGTTTTCAACGATCTAGCTCCTTCACATTTCAAATCTCTCCTTCATTGTTGCAGCACTTTCATGAAAATCCATTTTTGAAAGCATTCGCAAATTATCTACGAACACTTTTTAATTGTCTAAATCAAAAAATTATCGTGAAAATCTATTGTAATTCGCACAACGCAACCAGTGGACACAAATTTTTCACCATTTTATACACAGATTATAAAAGAGAAGATATTTTTTAACCATAGACAAACTGGGGTAAGAACATAGAATTATTATCCCTTTTGGAAATAGAATGACAAGAGCGAGATGTCAGTAGGAGAAAGCTGTGCGATAAAAAGAGATGCGAGATGCATGTATGCAGCAGAACCATTTTTGGCGGTTGTCAAACAGTTCAGCGCCCCTTGGAGGCTCGCTGAAAATTACTTACATTGATTTGGTCGGTGATTGATTATTGTTAATTACAGCAAAATAGCCTAACAACTTTTTATTTAGGAGGTAAATTAGTCTCCAAATCAAAGCCTCTAAATTTACGTTCTGAATTTGCCAATGCACTTTAAATTTAAAGTACGCAGTTTGCTAATTCTTTTTAAAAAATATTATAATTATTATTTTATTTGCGTAAAAAGTAAAGAAAAAATAACACATAATGCATATTTACGAATATTTTGTGCAAATAAATAATTTTTCATTTTACTCTAGGGCTGCATGTTCGATATTTTGTGTCAACTGTTTATCATGTGGTAAACTCTTTGAGTATATAGCCCTAGGGGGCTATATACTCAAAGGGTAAACTAATATTTTTAACCTAGGAAGACAGGCGTTATCTCATTTTAAGTTACTACTTTTACTTACTAATGTTAGTTTCTGCCATCAAAAATCTGTTTCGTTTGACAGCTTTTGCTTGTCTTTCTCTTCCGATAGGAATATTAATTTTACGGGTAAGAAGAACTTATGATAAGAAAGATAGAAATTATATCAATCAAATGGTGCGTGCGCTCCATGTGCGCTCGCTGCAATGCAAAATTATTTGAGGCTGTATTTTTTTATTGTAATATAATTTTTTAAATATTGACGTTTTCTGGATAAAAAAATTAACAGACACCAATAAACAACAAAGATGGGCGCTTTGAAAAAGTTTCGATGGTACCACCCGTAGAAACTTTCAAAAATGGGTATTATTCCCCGGAAACTTTCTAAAATATAAATTTATGTGGAAATATTCATTTTTCAAAGTGGTAATGAGGGGAATGGTTTTTTTTAACGAGCAATGTAATGAAACATTCGTTTCTACGTCGCCAGCACATCAGTTTACCCAGTTTTGTTTCAAACTAGCCTTTATTCCAACTGCTTTCGATGTACGCTATACGTATACGGAATACCTAATTATAGGCGGATATGTATGTGTAGTACAGTTTTAATCACACTAATTTCTATGTCAAATCCTAGTTTTTTGGCTGAAACAATAAATTATACCACATTATTGCAACTAAGTCAGTACAATAGGGCGGAGGACGCCATCTTTGACACTTGAATGACGTTTGTCCGTCAGTTTACTTTTGACAATATGCATTATAGTTGACATTGACAGTATTTTTTTAACTGTATGATGCTTAGGGCTTTAGCCGTTTTGATAAACAAACGACTTAAAAAGACTGGTGCACAAAGCCGTAAATCCCAGTAAAGAAAAAATAAGTTGCAATATTTACAGAGTAAAGTGAACAAATAAGTGTTTGATTATATTTTTAAGCCGCTAAACTACGGACGGGCTAAAACATTTTAATGGTATTTTTAACGGCAATAGCAATATTTTACCAATTTTTTGGTACCACGTACACGGTACGGGCCCGGGATGGGACATCTCCTTTATATGGGTCCTAAACGCTAGAAGAGCTTTCCAATCCATTTATATCTGTCTTAAATCTATGGGCTGACCTTGACGTTCAGATGTCACGTCGTCTCAATTTGGCGCTAATTTTAAAGTTACAACTAAAACCTAAAACAGAGGCAACTATACAGAATGATATTAATTATAACCCAGAGATGGATTTTGTCCAAGGCCGTAAAACATATTATGTAGGCACAAAAAAAATTGTGAAAAAATATCGGAAAGATTATTACGAAACGAAAACTTGAAGAAATAATTAGGTATGTAAGTATGTGTTTATGAAAGTATTAAAACATGAAAATGCTGTGAGTACTATAGTTTCAGATATAGACAGAAATCGAACCAGAAATGAGGAGATCTTAGATAGAACCGTTATTCATACTTATCTCAGAATATGTAAAGGAAAGCCGGGCAAAGTGGATATCCCGGGCAAAGCAAATATTTCTTATAAATCCCTAATTATATTGAATCAATATTTTTAGTCTTTCTAAAGATCGATTTCTAAGACGACTGTCCCTATCCTAAATTCGACTTTAAACATTGAATATCACACGCCATCTTGACGCGAGTGATTCAAAAATAGGGCTCGAGATCGTAGTTCAGGGGAGATTAAAAGAAAGTCCATAGCATTTTCAAAATATTACCTTATTATTGTAATGAAAGAACTAACGAAGCATTGTTAATTTTCTTATGGCTTTATCACAAGTAGACATCTTGACAAACTTCCTAACGGGCAAACATGAGAGTTAGATTTATAAACATTTTATTAAAATAATGTTAATAGGCGAATATAAATTATCCTACGTAACTATTTACTTAATATTACTATTTCAATCCCAATTATTTTTAATTTGAATAATTTATACAAAGGATATTTCATCTAATATTGTAATTATCTTTTATTTTATATGCACTACAGATTCTTCTTTTACCAGATACACACATCGCACTTTCATAGTCGTCGTTATTTATATAGATACTAAGCTTTGGTTTGCTGGGCTAAAGTTGTTACATCTATCACTCTTTTAGGTACCTAGATACCTATAGGTACTTAGGTACTAACTTTATTGTTGCTATAATTTATGTAAATAACTGTTATAAATAACTCGTTGGTGAGAGCTAACTTAAACAAAAGAGAAATAAGTTGATCGCTTTTTAAAACTGATAAAGATCACATTGACTTATATTTTTCTGACATTACGTTGCACTCTATCCAGTACAATCAGCATCAAAAGTTACTGAACAAAACACACTTGAAAAGCAAAACAAATAACAACAATACGAGTTTTAAATATCCAATTTCAGAGTTTAAAAAGGAATTTTTTTTCTTTAATTTTCTTTAAGTTACAAAGTAGTGGTGGTGGTGGTTATTTATATTACAGTATCACAAAATTTCTTTGTTAGACCAATATAAATCGTCATACTACATAATAATGCCTAAGGTAACTCACGTAACTTAATGTATGCTAAGTTACTTTAAACGCTGACTGTACGTACATAAGCTCGTACGGCTACGAGTTCCATCGCAGCTGCTTGTTACAGCTGAAATACACACAGCTTCACTTTTCATCATAATGACCCTCTTGAATGAGCTTAAAAATGTGCATAAATGTGACAGTCAGGAGGTAAAGTCCTTCTTGTAAACCGTGCGAACTTACTCGATAGTGCGGCCTCACATTCTCACCTAAAACCAACACATATGGCCGCTTTGAGATATATGTTAAATAACATCTAAAAACAAGACACATTCACATTACTAAAAGTTAAATTGTTGTATGTAATATCTGTCGGATACAATTTCGGCGTAACTAACGACTTTGTACAATCGTAAACCTAATCGGAACCTATTTTGAGAATATTCCACGCTCTCGGCCGAACCATAGACACTCTGCTCTACTAGATCGAGGCAATTTACTAAGACGTAGCACTCAGTTCGATGGCGTCGGCGTGTGCGGCGCCGCCTCGTCGCGCACTTCACTGTGAGGACGCGTCGAGGTCGCGCAGGCGCAGGTGGTCGGCCAGGGGGTGGGCGCGCTCGTCCGCTTGCCTCTCGTCGGGCCACTTGACGACGACGTTGGTGGAGGGGGGTAGCGTGACGGGCGGCTCGACGACCACGGGCAAGCCACCCTCGCGCTCGGGCAGGACGTGGCCGATGAGCGCACCGACGCGCTGGTAGGTGAGGGCGGGCGGCGGCGGCTGGCGCTCGATCACATCGTGGACCACGCGCCCGCCGGCCTCCACCCGCGCGACGATGATGACGGGCGCGGGCTCCTTCTGCGGCACGATGTCGTTGAGCGCGCGCATCAGCACCGGCGCCGAGGTCTGGGTCGCCACGCACGTGGAGACGCCGCTCACGCGCGCGTTTAGGCTCTCCAACACCGTCATCAGCTCGAACAGACGATCGTCGCAAAGCACCGGGTTGTCTGGAATGCAAAACGCTTCATATCATGGACAAAGTCTGTTAAACAGCCATCGTATACTTATCTACGAGTATGTAATAAAAATTACATAGAGACTGCAATGAGCAGGAGATTTATTAAAGTACTTATAAGTAGGTATCACAAATAATCAAGAGAAAAAATTTCGATTCGCATTTCTATAAATTACGTACATAATTATAATTCGCTAGGGCATAAGCATAGCTTTATTCTCCATAACAATTCTAGTAACTGTAACCATAATTATTTCTAGACTACAAGCTCTATTCTAAATAAATAACGCTATTCACATTACTCACCTTGAAGATAAATCTTCAATATGCTCGGTACGCCATTTATTGTGCACCTCGATTTTGATACAAGATCGTAATTTACCGATTGAATCTGGTTGTATGATAGATCAGCCATACACAGAGAGGGCAATCCATGAAAATCTTTATCCAGCATAGTAATATTGTTGTGATGGGCCAACAGTTCTTCCAGAGAAGGCAAAAAAGTCTGAAAGAACAAAGGAAAGCAATAAAATTAGGGTTCCTGACATAACTAATAATAACTTATTCGCAACGGCATGTGTAAATGAGCATTTGAACGAGGTCAACTGATTGATCTACCGGAGCGTAGAGTACCTCTAAAATTAAATTACGTACTTGAATAAAATGACACATATTTATAGGACTCTTTACCTGAGAGTCCTATGGTTATAATCTATCGCGTAAAACATTTAACTTATTCATTATAATTTCCACATTCTTGAAACAATAGATAAATAATCAATAATCAGTCAAATCGTGAGATTTTTCTCAGTGAGAATACGTACTAATAATAGTCCCCCTAGCCGATTTCGACTACGGTGGCCAGTCACAAGGACCAACCGACTGCGCGGGACATATAATAGTGCACAAGTGTGTGCGCAAACACAGGTGCACTCTCTATTCCTTTCACTCTCATAGCCCGATGGGACAGCAATCTGACACGACCGGAGAGATAAGGCGCAGGACCAACGGCTTTACGGCTTTCCGTGGCACGGGGGTGAAACACCGCCAACTTCCAAACTCCGGGCTTCCCTGAGAATTTCTAAACAGAAAACTCAGGTACATATTTTTTGGCCCGACCCGGGAATCGAACCCAGGACCTCTGGCGCAGCCGTCGCTTTAAAATGCGACCCTCTAACCGCTGCGCCACCGAGGCAGTTACAAGGAATACGTACTACAAGTTGCGTGAAGGTTTGTCATCTGTTTCCCTTATAATCTCTGTTAGCTTATGTTTGGATTAATGTAGGTATATTTTGAATGTATTTATTTATGAATGCATAATAGTATTTATTAATTGGTTACTTTTTTACCTCATAGAGTCAAACCCATGTTTACACTATCCGAATGCATGCCCACAGAATAGATAAATAAGGTATACCTTATTTATCTGTGCATGCCTATACCACTCGGCCACCGACACATGGACAAGCCTGTTGAATTTTGCAAGTGCTGATTTCTTATACGCACAATCATCTTCATAAAATATGCCAAAGGAAATATTTTCCTTGTTTGACACAGTTGCTTTTCAACCTCTCAACGTATAGAGTTCATGCACTAGCATCTTAATTGTGACCTGTCTTTGCGTCTGATAGTTTTGTGGAGCTGTGCTGACGGTAGAAGTTCTTAACTCTTGGAGGTTTAGTAATGAAAACACCAGAACCTTTTTTAATTAAAAAACAAGTCAATAAGTACAGGCGGTGCGGCGCAATCACTTCTAAAATTGGTGTGCGACTTTTACGAGTATATTATAGTTTAATATGAAGTATTATGATAATATGCGATAAGTGGTCAATTAATTAAGTGTTGAACTGATACCTGCCACTATGTCCTGTGAAAATTGTTTTTATACTGTCAAGTTATTCGATGAATATTGTTATATTTTAACTATTAACAACATTTCAAATTATAACAAGAAATATAGTATTACAAAAAGGTACTTAAACCTAAAATTAGCCATCTAACTAATACACTAGCAGTCAGTTAGCAAACCGTTTTCGGTATATTATTTAGATCGTTCATATACATTATTTCTATATCATGTGCCATTCTTATTTCGCTAAGCAAATTTCAAATTCGGTGATTCATTTTCTCAATTCGGTGCATTCTCAATCAATTACTTGAATTTTGTCATAATATTTAGTCCCATTCTAATTTTTAGATTCATGGTGGAATAAATATTGTTTTTTGAACTACTTACACCAAAAATTAAATAAAGCACCAAATTAAGCAACAAAACCCTCGTGGTAATAATTACACTTATACAAAAAATTGTTAGGAGTTACAAATTTCGCTGAGCGCGCTGAGCAACTTATGGACTACAAACAAACATACGCGTAGCTAAGACTAGACAGACCTTCGAGGTTTCTTCCAAAGTCGTTAAGTGATTATGAGAAACGTCGAGCAGTTTCAACTCGTCAAGGCCTATCAGGTCATCTGGTGAGATCTGTTGCAATTGGTTGTGACTTAAATTAAGTCTTAATAGGCCATGTAACCCCATCAAAGCTCCTCCTAGGCTCAGTAAGTAATTATGATCCAGACGCAATTCTAATACACGGGTCTCCACATCGACCAAATTCTGAAAATTCAAAATCTTAGTTTCGGCATCCTTACAAAAATTTGGTTAAATATATTTATATTGCGACACAGCGGTGTACTCACTTCCATGTTTCCCGTAATGTGACTAATTTTGTTGTGAGACAAGTCTATAACAGATAACCTTTTCAATCCCTTGATTTCTTGTAAGGAAAATTCCGTCAAGAAATTATGGGTCAGATTCAAATATCTTAACGACTTCAAGCTTCTGAGTGAACCATTCAACGACTTTAGTTGATTGTAAGCGATGTCCAAGTCAGCCAATTTCTCCGCTTCGCTGAATTCATCTTCGGCTAACTAAAAATATATTTTATTAAGATAAGACAGTATTCATTCCTGATTTTGTACAAAGATAAGGGTTAAATAGATTTCAACTATTATTCACATTTATTTATCAAAACTATAGTGAAGATCAAGTATTTATAAAATATTTCTTACTTACGCTTTCTATTTTATTGAAGGATAAACCGATTCTTAGCAGTCGTCTAGATTTTTGCAGCGCGCCATCTAATGACTTTATTTTGTTGCCATAAAAATATAGAGACTCCAACGATGGCATCTGTTTCATGTCTCTTGGTAAGTTTAGCAACTCATTGTGGGCGGCGTGTATGAGTACAATCTTTTTAGCTTTCTGTAATGAGATATAACTGACTTAATTTGCCATATGTTTGCTTGTTGCGATAGGTATATTAGGGTTGCATTCACTTGCAAATACGACCCTGATTGTAAGTTTGTAAATGTATTTGATTCAATTCTTTGAAATATTAGCGAGTAAAACAAAGTCACATTGCAATTATTAATAATTACTTATTATCGTGAAATTTTCGAAGTTATAAACTTACAGTGGGCAGTTCGTTGTCAATAGATTTCAGGTTGTTGGAATTTATGAATATCCACTCCAGGTCGTCGAGGTCTCGAAGGGCTCCGTTGAGGGTCATCAGCTTGTTGATGCCGAGGTGGACATGCTTCAATGCCTTAGGGATGGCATCTCTCTCTATCTTGGATATCTGGTTGTCGGCTACCAGCAGGTGTTCCAGCTCTTGTATGTCCTGGAAATTGTACAGTCAGAAATCAATACTTGTACCCTAAGAAGAATAACCTATAAGGCTATTGAACTCATGATCATCTTCATCATTATTATCAGCCAAAGGATTATCCACACCTGAACATAAGCATCCAGTATGATTCAACGATATTTACAAGGTCGGCTATACAAGATGGATATCTTGCCGGTGAACTATGGCATTGGTGATGAATTCATACCGTGGAAGATACTTAGACCCGCTAGTTATTTATATTATCGTTGATTTTGTACAAAAATATTTTCTCACTCTGAAATCATCTTCCGTGAGCTTCGTTATCTTGTTTCTGCAGAGATCAAGAGTCTTGACATGCGGCAAGTGACGAAGGACGTGCCTCGGTAGATCGGCGAGCGAATTGTCAGCTAGACTGAAGTAGTCCACCAGATCCAACTTCGTAAATACGCTTTCCTTCAGCTCACTGAAATCATAAACAAAAACAGCTGTAGCAATCTAATCCTATACTAAATTAACATAGCTCAGCTACCAAACACATATAATAACTAAATAAAACTTATTTAAATATAAGATAACAGGAATAATCAGTACGCGCTCGTATCAGTTGACACCGGCGCACTCAACCGAAGGGTGAAAATAATTTCTCGGCACAAATATAACGTTTATCTTCCACGATGTAACACGAGACTCTATTGTATCAAATATTATTTATAGTGTTTAAGTTACTTTATTGATAATAATAATTTACTACTTGTATAAAAATAACACAGAAATGTATAATATAAAAATAGGTGTCTAAGTTAAACAATAATGTAGTCGCTTGTTTTATTTCATCATTGATAATAGAACAGAGAATGGAGGTGACGCGCACACATAGGTAGATGTTCTATTATCAGAACGTATGACGTGAAAAGTCCAAGCTTAATGACCTATTGTGAGCAAGCACGTCTTTTCCTCTTGTAATATATCATAATTTATGACATGAATGGGAACTGATATGTCTGCAAGGATTTTCAGTACCTACGAGGACGCACTTTGAAGTCAATAGAGAGCCCTGGATGGAAATGATGAAATGACAACATGTGATGCAGCAGACTTTAACAAAGAAGAACCGTTATAATATACACCAAGTGAAAGTGTCGTGTGGTGTGCGATATTTATAGAAGTAGCCACTAAACCGCTTTAATTCTTGACTCTGCGACTGATTCATCAATCAACTCATTAATCACAAAGATTTGACCTTATTCTTCACAGTAGGTACATAACCAAATAATCAAATAAATTCTTAAACAAGTTTTAAAAAATCTGAACATTATTGCGACTTATTAACGTAAATAAGGCTTTGTATGAAGAGTTGTGTATATAAATCTACACTACTCTCTTTTTACTATTTTATAGATAATTATAGAGAATTCTATTATCAGATCACTTGCGTCCATTTTCGGTGTGTTAATTATTGTTTGGAGTGCTATTTAACTAAGAGGGATAAGGAGAGACGAAAGGCTTTTCAGATGTGGTGCTGAAGGCGGATGAAGCGAACATGTTGGACGGAGAACAAATTGAACGATGAGCTCTTGGAAATGGTAAAAAAGGATAAATTGATAAAAACGATAGAAAGTAGAAGATGGCGAATGTTTGGACACCTGGAGCTCTATTTTTGAATCACTCGCTTCAAGGTGGCGATTGTGATGTAAGTGATTTTAGTTCGAAAATGAATTAATAGTCAACGAAAATAACTCGTTTTCGAACGAAAATAAAAATAGGGCCCCTGATTTGACATGATCATATTATCAAAACTATAATAGAGGGAAGAATAGGAGGAGGAACGAAAAGAGAAGACCAAGAATAAGCCATACGCAGCAAACAAAGCAATTGTTAAATATCGTGTCGTATCCACCTCATACGACACGATATCATATTGGCAGAAAACCTTGAATAGAAATCCACCGACAAGAGCCAAGCACGTAAATTATCAATTTTGTTTGATGATCGAATAAAAATCACTAGAAAACTACATACTTCCTTGATTTAAAACCGACCCATGGTGTGACGATAGAGATAGTGACACTCGAAATCAGGGGCAAGGGTGTGCTAGGCCGATAATTATATGAACATCCAAGTACTTGCAAGTAAACAGCGGTCATCAATCGTGTCTAAATGGACGAAAAGGGGCTCTCAGCGGGAAACTCAGTACTTTAGACATATAAAAGCACGTTTAAGACATGACGACGCGTTTGGTGTAGTGGTTAGCGCTCCTGACTACTATGCCGGCGTCGCGGGTTCGAATCCCGCAAGGGGCAAATGTTTGTGTGATGAGCAAGAACATTTGTACCTAAGTCATGGATGTTTATATGTATTTAAGTATTTATGGGAGACGCCCCCGTAATATCGTTGCCTGGTATTCGTAGCACAAGGAAGAAAATTCCTTAGTTCGAAACCAAGACAATTGGTGTGTTGTCTGGCGCATATTTATTTATTATTATTATGTCTGTTCATCGTACCAATCAAATACCCGGCAATAGTGCACTGACTCGCCACGTGTGATCAAGGCATAAGTTATCGTACGTCTAACGGTGACGAGTTCATACTCCGACTTATGCCTTGATCACACTAAGGGCTTACTTACATCACCATCCGTTAAGATTTGTCACTGAAAGGAAATTAATATTTTTGAAAATGACGATGACGATTTACCTGGGGTCCTATTTTTGCCCGACTGCGTCAGAAGGAGGGTTATGTTTTTTAATCACTCGCGTCGGTATTACGAGTGATTTTCTTTCGAAATCGAGTTATTTTCGTTGACTTTTAATCAATTAATCAATCATTTTATTATTTCATGAACATGGGTATTACAGGATGTCACATACAATTATTATTAGTATAGCCATGAATTCACCTTAAAGATACATGAATATGAACATTTTTAAAATTCATGTTCGAACTAAAATCACTCGACATCTTGAAGCGAGTGATTCAAAAATAGAGCTCCTGTACAGATTAATTCATTTACCTGCGATTTTCAAAAGTAAACGTCTGGTGGTTGCCAGTTGATTTTATCTCTAGAAAGGTAGGTATTCCGAGACATTCATCGCGGAATCGCGTGGCGCATGCATACGATCTCAGTTTAGTAAACACTAATGTGAGGTCAACGTTCCGGGGTTATCGCATAAGGGCGACTGGCGCCAAACGGTCGCATATCGCCTACGTTCATTGCAGTCCCTTCACCTAGTAACTACAGTTTTCACGGATGTCTATCCAACAACGGAAACAAATGCGTGAAATTTTTTGCCTGTGGCCATCCACACTACCCCATGGTAGTTCGCAGTACAAGTACGGTGTGGTGTATGCGTGCCTGTAAGTAAGGTATACTATAAACTCTAGTAGTTAACTGATTGATTTGATTGAATGTTTTAGTTTACATAGAACCACCCAACATAATCTACAAAGTGGTCAACTATGGTGATGATAATGTAGGGGATATTCTTTTTGATAAAAAATAAAAGTAAGCATGTTAGTACGTGTGAGCCGAGCGCTACCCGAGTTCTGTTCGTGGGGCCGAACAATTCATAATTGACGGGCTCGCGTCAGGCCAAAGGGTAATTAAATTACAAAACGAGACCAGCAAATACAATTAAACGAAGAGCGAAGAGCGCTAGCCTCGGCCAGGCGGCGTTACACTTTGCTGCTGTCAGGGTCTCTATTTTTTAATCACTCGCTTGTATATGGCGTATGATTTTCGTTCGAAGATGAAGTAAAAGTCAACGAAAATAACTCTTTTTCGAATGAAAATCACTCGCCATATCCAGACGAGTCATTCAAAAATAGAGCTCCAGCTTCGACGCCAGCTTGCATGCAAATTTATACATCAGTCATGGTACGAGGGCATGTAGCCCGAATCGGTATCTTTGATTTTACCGACATCGCGACAGTCGATTCACAAATGTTATAACATACAAAACATAACTAAAGAGCCCATGAATGACACAGATGTTTGTAAGAATGGATTGATAAAAACTTGTTGCTCTTTCAACAAAAAACCTGAATGCGTATTGAAGAAACTTTATAGTAATATAGCTCACATAATGAAATAGAACATAGGTTACTTTCATATGATGTTTAGTAAGATCCGACATTTACGCGGAAAAAGCAATGGGGTAACTAGGCCCCAGGGCCCCTATTTTTGAATCACTTGCTTCAAGATGGCGAGTGATTTTCGTTGGAAGTTGAATTAAAAGTCAAAGGAAATAACTCGTTTTAGAACGAAAATCACTCGCAATATTGACGCGAGTGATTCAAAAATAGGGCCCCAGAGCAAAGAGAGATCTCGCACATCTAGACTGATGATAACGAATCGTAACTGATATATCACACGACACGCAGTAGTTTTCTTAAAAAGTAAAAAATTAACCTATGTCTTAACGTAGAAGTAAAGTAGAAATTTAAGTGAAAATACACTTAATCAATAAAAAGCCCGAAATGTAGCCCCGTTTTGTGTTCGCGGAAGTAAACCGCTAGCTCTATGAGCTCGACATAACTTAGGTTGTAATTCTATTCTATTTTTTTTTGTAATTAAGTCTTCTATAGTGTCGAGGAATGAGAGAGAGGTTTTTACTAGTTTCAATGTCAGGGACTTACTCTTTCTGACTCAACATATTGTAGTTATTAACCTACTATGTATCACTAAACAAACAACTGTAAACATTATTGGGTTATGAATAAATAAAAAAAAATAAAAAAAAAATATTAACCGTAGTCGAATAATAAGCAAAAAAAACATTTCGTATCAGTGATTCAGTGAAATATGAATACGTAACGAACGCAATGACTACGACCTACTACGACGGCCTACGACTACGCGATTTGTAGAAAAGTATTCTATGTAGGTATAAGTACACAGCTTAACTTATCTAAGTCCAACTAATTATTTGGTGGAGATCATTCGAATAATGTCGTTTACTTATCACTAAATAGGAAATTGTTTAGCAAATATATTAAATAAAAGCCACTTTCGCATTTTTGTTCTATCTACGGGGAGGTGTGAATTTTTGATATGTTATTTAACTTCAGAAACTATTATAAGACTTGATAAATAATACATATATATATTGGATCTCTCTTGTACATTTTAAACTTTAAAAAAATTAAAAAACAAATGATTAAAACAGATATGCATCGTAAGTGATTCGTAACATAGTAAATATGGCTTATTATCGTAAGTGGGTCAATCAACTTTTCTTTGTCTTTTCGTGTCCCAAGTGTTCAAAAGCAATTTTCAGGAAAAAAGGACTTAATTCAATATATTTTATGGAATAAACTTATACTTAGATCATTAAGAAATATGAAAATATTTTTTTGATAAACATTTTAATTAAGTTTTTCGTTTTTGGCTAGGTGACCCAGGAGACAATTTTGGGCTCCCATACAAAAATCTGCTGTCCCCACGGCAAGTTTCTCTCTAATTTTTAGGTCTGGTGTGAAAAAACTGTATGACAGCAGATAAATCTTATATCGCATCCCAATCAACAAAGCCCATAGTTTCACGTGTTTAAAGAGACGTCCGAAAAATTTAACGATTTTTTAGGTATTTTGACTTTTGAAATTGTGTCCCTCGGAGTGCAGGTATTTTGTTGTCCCCCGACTTACTTATCTTATATTTAGTATTATGTTTTAAAATGGCACAACTAAAGCTTGCACCTATCAGAACACGGTCTAGGTCTCACGTGACCGTGTCCGTTATTCTCGCGACTGATAATTTACTCGGCAATTTCATCCGACGTCAGAGGTGACGCCAAGTGTACGTTTACTGTTCCGCTGACAACCACGCATTTTCCCAAGTATTTCTTTTATTTTTCATACTATGAACTAAAATACTATAAGCAATATGGTCTAATATCACGTGAGAATAGAAATGAAGGTGAATTGGTGGTTAATGGCGTCTTTATATTTTTTTAAAGGCTAAATGTCTTTGGAGTTAGGTCCCCTGCCTCACTATTTAGGTGACTCAAGAGACAATAGAGGTAACACCTGAGACAAAACGCGGTTATTGTATCAATAAAGTTTATTTAATCATACAATAATTAGTTTTTTCTGTAATAACTTGTAATTTAATATTGTTTTAACAATATAAAGCCTTATTATAGTGGTTTTTCCTATCCCATCTTGCCGTCTCGTTATAAGTAAAGTTCAACATATAACTTTCCTAAAAGTTGATCGATTTACAGTGTTTTACTATTATATCTCGTAATATAGACCAAATAATGAAGTCTGAAATATTATACCCATACCTGTTACAATAATACTTAGTAATTTAAATAAGTTTAGCCAATTTTTGATTATACACAATATAAATGTAATCCGTTACTCAGAGAAATGATATCATTCACCCGTGAAAAAACACAAAGGCGCTGTAAGAGAAAACATAAAATACATAATATTAAATGTGGTACGTAAATTACGTAATACATAATTCAGGCGAAGAAAGACCATGTCTGACTTCAATCTATTCTATTTGCCTAAAAAGTCCGGGTCCTTTGTAGTAATCAATACCATTGTTAACAGCCGTAGGATGTCCATTGCTAATAATAAACCTTCCCATAGTTTTCTATAGAGAACAGTTGCAAGCAGTTAAGTTGCAAGTCGTCTTCCCATCTCACCGGTGGACTCTACTCTTTTGATAAAAGGTCTTCAATCTAGAACTTTCGTTCTCAAAGTTATACTCACTTAGTTGGATCATTTGTCCCAGCTAGACTCGACGAAGCAATTGTCACTCACTTCAAGAGTTGGTTTCCTTAGCTGTGCGCATCAGAAACGTCGATCGATAACATCTGGTGCTTAAAACTGTTATGACTATGACATAAGGGTGGAAACCGCGTTCACGTCTTGTGTTCAGATACTGAAAAGGGGCCGGATTGGCTTCGAAATTCATAAGCTTAAGCAGCTTATGCTGACTAAGTTCAGCATCCCCCAACTCTTGTGGCTCGGTTCCGAATCCACACAGTCAGTTGGTATTTAGGAGATCCAAAGTCCTCAAAATAATAATGTAGTCCATGCAATATCAAACCTGAGCTTAAAGAGTTGAGGAAGTTGCTTTGGAATGAAGTATTGCCTGACGTTGGAGATAATTTTAAGGTTTTAGCTGATGTTTGGGATATGGATTTGATTAACTGTCTGAAGTTGAGATTGGATTTCAGCCGGAAGGTCATCCAATCTCAACTTCAAAGAAGCAGAAGGTATTCAGTCACTGAGACAGATACTCAGGTGATCAGGCACAGGGAAATTTCCTTAAAATCCCTTTTAAGGGATAGAGGTGTTACATTTCAGCCCAGATTCGGGTGGACGAGCTGTTTTAAGGCAATTACAAGACACAAAACCCCAGAAACTACGTTTCCGAAGTAATTAAGAGCCTCTTAGATACTTGCCAGTTGCATTATATGAATAGCTTGAGTGAGAATGATCTCTTGATTCAATAATATTATTCAGGATTATCCTTTACTGAGGTTAGCCCAAATTGAAGTAGAGAAATGCCAAAACGTACTGCTTAACCTTGAAATAAGATGATACGGTTGTGATTTCTGTCTTTTCTTACAAAGAAAGGCATATACATCAGTTATGCTTGTAAAACTTTTTCATAAAATTGTTGTTTATTTGCATATTATTGTCTCTTGGGTTACATTTTGTCTCCTGACAAACGATAATGTCCCCCTGTTTTTGCGCAGATTTCTGTGTTTTATTTCACTGACAAGTATTGTACCACGAAAAATACTATGTAGAACTTTTAAGGTTACTGAGATAAGTTAGCCCAAGAAGTATTTTTATTATGTGACTGTTTTCTAAAGAATTATAAGAACTTTAAGGATTGGTTTTTGGGATTAGTGACTCAAGAGACATAGTTTCAGGTATATAAATAAAGTCTTAATAGTAAATAAATATGTGTTAACTGATTTAGAATGTTATTTAATAGATCTTGCTAAGACAGTTATTTATGTACCGATTTTTTGTTATTTTATTCGTCAAAATAACGGTCACCCAGGGGACCGATTTTTAGGTCCTTAGCTGGACTGAGATAATTTACTCGTAAATCACACATCAAAATTCGTGCCCTTTCTTGGAATATGATTGATTAATAATTGAGGAACACGGATCTTTTGTAAAAATCATGATCCCCTTAACTTTTTTATTTCTCTCAACTTTTCACGTTGGGACAGAGAAAAGTTGATTCACCCAAGTGATTCGTAACATAGTAAATTTGGCTTATTATAAACCGGCAGCTTTCAACTCCTTTTTGTATTAGTACTCGTAAATTGTAATTATGACTTAAACAATTATGATTTAATATGTAGAGCAAACATAGATTACGTCCAGACATAGCCTAAATTTTAACACACTTTATCGTATTTAGCTCGGTAAAATTCGGTGTTTACGCACCTATTTGATATTAGAGTTTCACATGATAGGGCCCTATTATCATTAACACTGTTACTTTGAACTCAAAATTATTTAGTCACAACCGCGGCCAAACAAGATACCGAGGATAAAATTAAAGTGCGGAAGAATAGGCTAGTTTCCAATAAGAACAAATCACAATATTGGTAGTTTCTAGTGATTAATAATTTAATTATGGTTTGGAGATATCATAAAACGAATTAATTTATGAAATCAAATTAAGATTATTGATATTTTAAATAATTTAGTTTGTCTAAAACGCAGATTTGGTCACGTCACCGGAAACTTAAATGACCAGTGGCCTATCAGAGAACGTGACGTCATGCCTTGCGCGATGGTGGGCTTTTTTCTGTCATTGACAACTCTTCATAGTATTTTTCCGTCAAAAATACTTGACTTGACAGTTCGAGCGTTTTTGAGACCCATCCAATTTTTTTTTTAATCATGATTAAATCATGAAAATGTTTAATAAGTATTTTTTTTAAATATCAAGATATCAATATATTTACTAAGGTAAGGTATTATCTAGTTTTTGAAATTAAGTCCCTATTGTAGCCGATTTTAAAATATGAGTAGCTTTTCTGTCATAGAGATAGCCACCTCTTAATTGTCATTTTCTAAACAAAGCTGAAAAAAAATATATAAAGGAACCTTATTTTCTGCGACGGAAGTTAGCAGGAGAATGGTTAAGACTGGACTTTTTGGTAGTTAGTAGTTTGTCTATGGTATTCGCAGGCTTGTAAAGTGCACCTAAAAAAATTTCATCATCTTGGAGTGCACCTAACTGCAGACTGACAGGTCGTGATAATCTATCAATCACAGATTAGTAAGAGTATACTATATAATCAAGTTCACGAACTTGGTGATATTTGACTGCGGTCCCAGCCAAAGCGAATCAATGTCTACGGTGTCTGCTGTCGAAAATCGAAGAACGAAGATCGGGAACTGTCTTACAACTCAATTTCGCACTACTATTACTGTATGCAAGTACCTACTACTTATGTTTCTTTCTATACGAAGAAACATAAGTAGTAGGACTTAGGCTTTACGAAGTAGCGAACCCGTTATAGTTAATCTGCTTTAACAAAAAATGGTCACTGAGTACTTGCTACGAACTAAACTACCTCTGACTATATTATACTCGTAAAATATGGAATCAAGTTTTATTTTCGTAGAGATTTTCCCAAAATTAACTTTTTAAGCAATAGCTAGAGATATAAAAGCATGTTATATTCCTTTATGTACAATAGTCCCGCCACAGACTACTTCAGAAGCCCCAACACCTCCATGACGGACAAACTTACTGTCTATAATAAAGTCAAAAATATGTTTCTAATTAAGAGTGAATTTATCTTAATTAAGACTACACTCGCTGACTATACTGTACTGGTGGTCAAAACAATGCGCGAAACTATCTCCTTTCAGTAAAAACAGTTTTTAACACAATCATTTCATTAAGCGATTGCAATAACAAGAATTTGATTTGTTTCCACGAGACTTTGTTTTTGTGTCACATACGTTATCGTTCTGAGAACTGAAGTTGTGTCGATATCAGCACATAGTTTACTATAAAAGATCGTTTTATTTGATTGTACTTTCACAAAACGCAGAGTATTATGCATTTAAGCAAAGTAGCAAAAATAAAGGTATTTTTATGGGGACCCCTCTGAATGGGAAAAATTTTAAAATTTCGCTATGCATAGCGAATTTCAAGCAAAATACTGCTTTATCAAGTAAACACGTTTATTTTTCAACACCTATAGCCCACACACAGCAACGTGACTTATTTAAAAGGTGATATAAGCAGCATTTGATACCATTATTGATAGATCAGATATTACAAAAAATAATTAGCACAAATCGTTGATTTTTTTGAAAATGGCAAAACCTTTTTTTGTGCTATTTTTCTTAAAAAAAACAAGTCTTGTATGTAACACATTTTTTTTAACAATTTTTTTCACGTTCGTGTATGTGTTTATCCAATTACAATATTTGTTATCACCTAAAATACTTGGGTCAGTAAGTTAACAACAGCATTTTTCTTCACCTTAATTATGCCAGCTCTCGTTAATGAAGCGATATGTATATTTTTGATACGCATTTCCTTACAAGGAGCCCTCTATCAGTTATCACTTCCTTAGTAAAAAGAAGTTTGCAAATTGTTGTATAGGATTCACAAAGACTGCTCTGTAGGAACGATAGCTCGATAAAACTGAAATACTGGGAACTAACTACATATTAGTAAACAAAATACGTAATGAGGGCACGTACTACACTAATCATAGGAGAAAACCGGCCAAGTGCAAGTTCCATAAGGGTTCCTTATCTACTTGTCTACACTTTTAAGCATTTTTAACCTCCGACGCAAAAAGAGTGGCGTTTTATAAGTTTAACGTGTCTATTAGTGGTAACGTAGCCGAAACGGATGAACCGATTTTCATGTAGTTTTTTTTTGTATGATAGACAATTTTATATCAAGTGTTCTCTCATGTATCATGAAAACCTTTTCAGCCGTATTTTTGTCCGCGACGTTTTTTATTTATTTAATGTAACAATAATAACTTTATTTACATACACTGTTAGACATGATTAAGGCCATCGAGAATAGAGGTCACGGACCCGAAGAACCAAAAAAATCTTCGGGGAGTGCTGAGCCATCATTTACTAAGTGAAAGTAAAGTTAAGTTAGTCTGTAAGGATCCCACGCGGGCTCAGTGCGGAAGATTTTGCAAGGCAAGCGACGAACGTTGCTGTCAGATTATATAAGGTGCCCATGTGCCTCTGACGTCGATCGATATTACCTGGGACCAACTGCTTAACGTGCCTTCTAAAGCACGGAGATGCTCATGATATACAAACACGACCGCGCCGTATATTTGATGATGACTGAAATAAAAGTCAGTTTGTAGTTTTGTTTAAATAAAATATATTCAAAAGAGCTTATTTGAGCCTCATTGCTATGAGGATATTCCGTATTACTTATGGTAATTTGTACAAACCAAACAACATCCTGAAACAATATCGGGAGGAGCCCAAACTTGGTATAGGATTTTAAACTTTCGCGTTGCATTGCAATAACTATGAGTGCTATTCTTACTGCTCGACAAGTGAGTGATAGCAACTCTATATTTGCGTTTAGACCCTTCATGTCTAATAATTTTGGTTTTAAAATTAAAATGGCTTAAAAATGGTGAGGTTTATATTTTTAGTTTCTAAGTTTCTGATGTAAAGTTTTTTTTTTCTCTTATATAGGTATATCTACTAAACATGCCTCAGCAGTCAGTCCCCTTTTACTGAAGTTTTTTTTTAAGTTTATTGTCAAATTATATTGTTATTTTTTTGTTTTACCTCTAAGTCTCACTGAACTGTACATCAATTTACGTTTTTTTGCGTACAGCTGCTAATATAACATAACCGAGTAAACATCGGCTATATATTATTATTAATATTTGAGCCTATATATATATATATATACATACATATTTTTACAGCGATAGCGAGCAAGAAGGCGAATAGTAAATTGGCCTTTATAATATAGAGAGAAATGAAAATGGAATATAGGCTATATTTTTTTTAACGTATATATATTTATATATTCTATTAATCGTATATTTATTTAGCTTGCGATACTGTTAGCTGACTAGATGTCAATAGGATATTTATTTACACATAAACTACATAGCTAAATAACATATATACAGAATAACAGAAAAAAAGAAGAAAATAAATATATAAAATATAAAAAACATCAACCCCAGCGCTGCTATATGGAATGGTGCCCAAAATGCTGGCAGCGTTACCCCTCTGGATAGCTAAACTAATCCGCTGTCCGAGGTAGCTGCCAGCCTTTTGGTCACCTGTTGATTCAGTCAACCTTTGGCGGAGATCTTTAAAAAGGGAACGTGCACAAGGGCCCCAAGTGCCCAAGGTCTCGACGCCAAAAGGCACAAATTTGTAGTTATCAGTGATAGCTGCATATTTGCGCCTTTTCAAACACTCGGCAGAGGCTGCCGCCGCGCCAGCAGCAGTAGAAGTGCTGCTTATATGGGATGGCGCAAGCGTATCTACGCATGTGGCATCCCACACAAGAGAACGACCCTGCTTCCAAGGAATGAGCGTCATGCCGTCAGGTCTCTTGCCGTCGTCACGAAAAATGCCGGGGGGCTCCAGCACCGCTGGCACGTTGGCGGCAACAAGAGCCCTGCGGATGACGTCATTGATGCTGGCATGGCGGGAGACCCTACCAGCACTCAAGTGGCAGGAAAGACCATGATGTCCTAACTTGGTCACGTGATCTCCGCACCGGCAGCGATGGGGTTGATTAGTCCTGGCGCCGATTCTTAAACTAGCCGCTAAAGGAAAAGTAGTATTGTCAAGCAGAGTCCCGACATTGGCTGAAGGAAGAGCCTGCAACCAATAACCAGACTCCGGTTGAAAGACGGCCAGTAGGCGAGCACGCTCTGTTGTGTTCTCTGCGTGATCTAATAGTTCATTTTGAACACACAAACAGAGCGGCTCATCCCATTTTTTTTGAGAGGAAGTTAGGTTGGGAGGATCGATCAACGGGCAAGCCACTGACCAAGCAATTCTTGCCTCTGTCAAGTAAGCCACCTCCACTACACCTAAAGAAGGGTAGAGTATTTTATTAAAGAGGTCGGACGTACTGTGAGCAGAAGATAGAAAACCTGGCAGAGCAATGCTAGAGATTTTTCTTGTACCCAAACCACCATAACGAATTGGAAGGGTGGCTTGAGTCCAAGAAAAATCTGTAAAATCACAATTTAGAATTTTGCTAAGTGTTAATTTCAAAAGGTTGTCGATTTTGGACAGAAGATTTGAGAATTTCCAAAAATGTGTAGATCGTAAATTTTTCGAGCAAAAGTGCAGAAACGTATAATAAAAAAGGCCATATGAGGATTAATTTGGAAAAGTTTTTCGGAAGATTGTTCGAATTTTTGGATTTGATCCTCAATGAAAAAGGGAAAGGCATCCTCATAAATTGGAGCACCAAGTAAGCGGAGAGATTGCCTATTAACAATTTTGATGCACGGAGCCAGAGTCATGAAATCAGAAATCAAGTTTTGATACTCAATAGGCGAGAATTTGGAATCAGGTATGTACAGTTCACATTTGGAAAAATTAAGTTCTAGGCCAATCTCTCTAAATTTATGAATTAGTATTTTTAGGTCGGAAAGAACAGATTGAGCGTCACCAGCAATGGTTCCGTCATCCAAGTACCAAATATTTAATTTAGAATTAAGAGTCGAAATAATGGGATGTTAAACTAAACTAAAAATTGCAGGCCCGAGGGGATCACCTTGTTGGCATCCAACAGAAGAATAAAGGAGCTTGCTCTTATAGAGAAGGTTGGAAGGTCGACAATAGCACTGCCATAAGTATTTATAAATTTCGGAAGCTTTATCTCGTACCTGCGACAGCATAGCTCCTCTATCCACTGAGTTGAATGCATTTTTTACATCCACCTTCAACAACACTTCACCGGCGTCGTGGCAAAGAAAGGTGCGAACAGCATGGACAGCCGCTTCGCAACCGCCCTTGACGCCAAAACCAAGCTGAATCGGCTGGAAATCATTTGATGTACAGCATAATTTTGAGGCGAGCCGGCGAAAAGTGGACCCAACTGCGATGGGACGGATTCCGCCATCTTTCTTCTTCAGGGCCACAAGGTTAAACGAGAAAAAACGAAAGAAAAAAAAAGGAAAACGAGTTTTTTTCTATGACTTTTAATTCATCTTCGAACGAAAATCACTCGCCATCTTGAAGCGAGTGATTCAAAAATAGGGCTCCTGAAGTGTATATTTTTGTTAAAGACTCTTTTCGATCATCTTTTCGTGGCACCATCCTGCCTGACATTCTTAAGATAGCTTGGTGGATCATAGTGATTTGATCACGACAACAAATAAATTAGCTTTTGAATGTAGAATTAAAAGAGAGAGGAGACTAAATAGAAACTCTGCATATTGAAGAAATTATTGTTAGGCTGATCGTAACTTGGGCCATAATTGCACTCAGCAAGAATTATTTTTAGATCGCTTTTTAGTAGAATGACTTTTAGGTCACGTAGGAGACAAAAATTATCAAGTAATGACTTAACTACGAATTCGTCATTCTTATGATTATAAAGGGTAATAAAATGCAAAGCTGGGAAGAATCCTTAGAGAAAGAAGATTAGCGCATCATTTCAGATTGAGTAACTTCAAACTGAACAAGCACATACAATTTGTAATCGAACCCAGTGGCAACTACAATAGATAGTGGGCATTTTATTTGTTTGATAACATTAGCAACGTCATAGTTATGTGACCCCACGTCATATTGATAAATTGAAACCAAACATCATGCGAAAAACGAGACATAAGTACGCAATTTACGTCGATTTGCCCTTTCCTATTGCAAAGAAAGAGCCACACGAAAAATTAAGTAATCGGCTACGATTATTTTCAGTACATGTCAAGACGAATTATCAAAGCAACAAGTCCACAAACACAAATATTACTTATGCATTGCAAACAATGGCCTCTGTAATTTGTTAGTACTCCATTAATGGGTAAATATAGTATTCACGACACGACCAATATGATATCATTCAATTTTATACTGCTTTAGAAGCGACCCGCGATAACCCGGGCGAAGTATCGCCGCTCGCGCCTCGCGCCGCATAGATGCTACCCGTACAGTTTCTTCACTTCGCTAGCTTAACACTATTTTTTGTTTCATTCCAAGTCCAATTTATTTTTACTTTTGCCCAGTGTACATAGAAGAAGCCTCCGCGATGTCAGCTAAAATAACTAGATTACGGGAGATATCCAAAAAACTTTGTAAAACTGAAATCCTGGACATAAACCGAATTGCCTCATGATAGTTGGATGTTAAAATTCATTTGGTGGAAATATCATAATTTATTTATTTTATAATAACAATGAGTATTCCTTAAAATCTCAGAAGATCAATTGTGGTCAATAAGGGTCGAGTTCACAGGTCAGGGGCATCCCAATTGCTGTCTGAGATCCGACATGTAAAAATGTTTAGTCAAATCTACTTAACCAATGGCATCTGAGTAAAAGTCAATATAATGAGAGCACATTACTCGTGTTCACGTTTCTTATGTTTGCGCTTACGTGAATGTAGCTCTGTCACTGATAAGAATTCAATAATAAAGCCATTCCGAAGGGAAATTTACTAAAATACACTCTTGAGCGTCTCTCCGTACGATGAACTAACAGAGTGGTCTATTCGAGGAACAACTACATGGTCACTTATCGGAGTTCATATTTCTCTATAGGGAGGCGGCAGCCCTGGTAAGGGCGCCGCCCACTCTTCCGATAATGACCCGATCCTCATCACTTGTACTTCTCTTATCACAAAACTTGTTGTTTTCTCGTTGAACTTACACATTGTTTTGATGTATTATGGCACAGTTTTGTAACGCTTTTTACAGTACGTGGAATATCCGCAAAAAGATTGTGGTGGTGCAA